>JAEAOA010000806.1:257500-810000 GCA_016746295.1 Potamilus streckersoni | reverse complement strand
GCAATTATATCCTATAGTCCACACAAACAAGTATGGTTACCAGAACCGGACAGATTTAATATAGAAGATGCCAGAAAAGACTTTCCTGATCTTGCCGAAGATGACATTATTAAAATTACTAATAATATACGTAAATGCAGGGACGGGCACGATGAAAAACATGCAAAAGATCTTGGTTGAAAGATAATGGGTAAGGTTACTCAAGGCAGTTCATACGGTTATAAACGACACTATACAATATTGATTATGGACGATACTGAGTTAGATTTATAATCGCTCATACAACGGAGAAGAACACATTTATAAGCCTATGTAATGCTTATTTATCGTATAGAACCAAACTATGTACCATTGTAAGCTATATTGAAGGCGACTCACCGCAGTTTAGTCATTTAAGATCTTCGATCATAGCCTATGTTTCTATAAATCTACTGTCGATGATAAATATATTATGATAGATAAATTTGGATTGGATTTGGATTCTCCGCCACTATATTATGATATGATTTTCTGATGTTGTTTTTAGACGTTTCTATCATAACCTTCTTCTCGTGTCTAATTACGAGAAGGCAGAAAGTTCAGCATTCATAAGAATAAGGTGTCACATATGATGGTGTAGATACGGTTACATCTTTTTGTGGGGAATGCTTGACTGCGAAGAGGTGGGATCGCTGTAAGAAATAGACATAATACACTTTTGAGAGCATGGAATCTCACTTTATTGACATATATATAGATACATATTCTAAAGATACAACATGTAAATTTATTTATGTTGAAAATACATACAATACATATTACAATACTTATTAAATAGTTCTTCCACAATCTAGTATTTCATTTGTCCATTCATTTTTCTGTATTTTTGAATACAAGTGATTTAAATATTTAAAGAGCCTAAAATTCAATAACTGTAATAAATGTATTTTATTTTATTTATTGTAAGGTAAAGACCTGAAAAAGATCTGTGAATGTTGTACTTATTATTTAAAGAATATATATTTATTCTCAATTAAATTATAACATGAAGCTAGTAATTATTTCAAACAAATACTAATGAACAGCGAAGCTGTAAAATATTTAAATTACATTATGATTGTGGAAGAAGGGGACTCAATAATATTATATTATAAATACAATGTACATCAATTCAGTAAAATATTAAATCAGTAAAATATTTCATAGTAGAAAAGAGAACTCACTATTACATTATATTAATGAAATAAAAATATTTCAGAAGAGTACCACAACTCACTATAAAATCTTTAACTTCCAAAAGCGAGTATAAAGCATAAGTTTCTTACCTGTAAGAAATAGACATAATACACTTTTGAGAGCATGGAATCACACTGAGAACAAAACAGCTCAAAGCCTTTTTATATTCTGGAAGCTGTTTAATCACAAGTGCCAAATCCAGTCTCAAAAGATATTAGTCTAAAATGACGCGTGGTTCTCGCGTGCTTTCCAAGGACAGGTTTAACTTTATATCAAGTTTTAGTGGGGGGGGTAGATTGTGAGTGTGGACGGTATTTTTCCAAGTAACGACCTTTTGGATCATGTCCATAACCTTCCAGTGGTCATTCACATTGTAAACCTAATTAATTTAATTATACCCTATGGTGATTATCAATTACTTTGTTCCCAAATTCACAACGAAATCTAATAAGTTTTTATTGATTGAATGGTGCGATAAAAAACATTATTTGACTTCTATCCGATTGAACTGGCTTATTAATTAGGCTTTTTCCATTACCAAGTGAAAGCTGGACAATAATAAATGCTTAATCTAAATTCATTTCAATGTCCTTATTATATTCAGGATATGAATTATTGATTGGAGCACGCTTCTCTTACACTCCAATCAATATCAAAGCACTAGCTTAAATTTGGATGTTTTTATCTTCCAATAACTAGAGATTTCAATATGTTGTACACAAATTAATATTTTCGTTTCTTTCTTTTAGAATTGAGATCTTGATAAATACCTCTTAGTTAAATTAGCCGAGACCTCGAGGCTAGTAAAAAAATTTGATAAGTATGCGAGGAAGAAAAAAGAAAAAAAATATTAAAAATCAAAAATTACAATGCTTAGGTAGATGAAAAAATTACAATGCATTGGTAAGTTGATAGATTGCAAAAAGGCAATGAGAACAATGTTCATTGCAGTACATATTGTGAAATTCAAAAAGAATACAGTAAAATGTATAATAATCAATAAACTGTAAGGTACGTTGACAATGCGTCAAAATACATATGATAAAAGATACATAGAAAAATGTACCATAAAATGTGTAATAAGGAGCCAATATAAATTGAAAAAGTGATGACAATTACACAAGGAAGTAAAAATATGAAAAAGACCAAAATACAATGCACTGACAAAAGTTAAGAAATAGGAAAAACAATTTACCGTGTAGTACCTCGATGAGGAATAAAGAAACACAATATATTAAGAAAACATTAAAATATGCAATGTGACAGGATAATACGTAATGTGACATCTGTATGGTAAAGAAAGAGTTTATTCAAAGGAACCATACGAAAACACATTTGACACATTCAATGAAGTTCAAGTACAATAGTGAGAATCTGCAATGAAAAAAATATGTTTCTTTTATATCATTATTATTTATGATTTATGTTGGTTTTTTATATATTATGTTGGGGTTTTTTTATACGTTAGTTTACTCTTTTTGTTATTATTTTATTATTATTTCTATTTGATTGTAAATAACTTCAGCAGAACATAATTAAATTGCTGTGTATGCGCTAGGTTATTTCCATCATATGTCATTGACCTAGGATCATGCGATCAATAGAACAGCGTGTTCATAATATTGAGTGATACTGCTTATGAATAGGATGTGAATTATGACTTTCCAATATATTATTTCAAATATGAGACAACTAATATTTTAATTTAGGAGATATCTAAAATGTGTGTCATAATGCGGTATGATCTCTTGTAAACCAAGTAACTGTATAATTTTTATTCGTGATGCTTTCATTAAACTAGAATTAATTGATACGTCTTGAATGTCATCTGGACAACTGGGGTATGTAGCGCAATATAGATACGATCGTTCAATTTGATTGATAAATTCCATTAAAACATGCTGTGAAATCAGTATAGCCAGTGAACTCGCCTGCTGAAAATTTCGCTGTATGACTAATTTGCTGAGTCTCAACCATTTGAGCTGCAATCCTTTCTTCTATTGTCGAAAATTCTGCACGATTATTTCGACAATAGCAAGCATCGCTTGCTCTAATAGTATAAGCGTTTTTGAATGTGGACCAATAGCCGTTAACATGTTCTAATTCTATTATCAATTTGTCAGGTATAGAAGAACAAATCATCTCCTTATCGAGCAATAATACCGAAAATTTAAATTTCATTATTCTGTTGCTTTAGCATACTTGTATAACTTGCTAAATGTCGTGGTGTTTTCATTGTCAGCATTCCAAATAGATATTTACCTATTTTATCAATGAAGGCAAAACTTCTCTCATAATACATTTGAAGAATACAAAACACCTTTCTGAATTAACTAATTCATTAATAAGATTGTTATATTAAACTGCATATTCATTGTAATTCGTATTGACTTTAAGTGTGAAAGAATATCATGTATGTAGCTACTGTTGACATCTCTGTGTCAATGTTCGATACATTCGACTGAATAATTCCTTAAAAGCTTGATTTGAAAGTGTGAATCCACTTATCGGCTGAATCATAAAATAGTGGGAGTGGCTAGATATAGCCTTTAGCGTAAATTGATTTTGTTCTGTTACTGCGGATACTGAATTCAGAGTTAAAAAAAAAAAAAGAATACAATCCTACGAACCAAATCCATATTCCATCCATAACTTAAAGAAAAAGAAAGAGGTTGAGAGGTTTGAACATCCAGAAAGAAGAAAACGAGATAGAAGGTATGAAGAAAGAATGGAATGGAAAATAGGACTATAATCATTTCTCCCAATATACGACAAATTTTCTTCTGAATTTCGTATTTAATTCAATTACGAAATATTCGACCTAGTCGTGTACGACGTGTACTCGATTGTGTGCGATTTGTAAGTGTACATAATCTATGCTAATACTAGTCCTGTAAGACGAGTATAAAAAGTTAATATCAGCTTGTAGTTCTTGGTTTCTTTATTTTGTTTAATGTTATTTTACTCTTTTTTTGTTATTTTTTTTTATTTATTTTTTTTTTATTTTGCATAACATCAGCATAACATATTTATCAGTGACTACGGTTATTATTTTGCTTCAGCGACGTGTTGTAAAAATAACTCTCATTATTATGGATAGTACTTGTAAACCAATATTGAATTTATCTTCTTAGTGCATACATAATATCATTAAATACAAGCGACATTGAGGTAAGAATATTTGCTTAGAGAACCTTGCAAGAATTTGGTATTAATCATGAGTAATGAAGATGAAAATGTTAGTGTTATGTTAATTCTACTCTAATAACCATAACGTATGTTCATTTGCAATCAAACCTTGACCTGTGTGTGTATGAAATTGCATTTAATCGATCCAATGAGCTGTAAGTGAAAATATCATGAAAATCGTAAAACTTATTCGACATGACTTAGTGCATCATTAAAATTGTAAAACTGAGCGTGTATTACTGACATTACCTATGACGTAAGAAAAGGGAGTGTATGTGACCGTTATCATTTCAAACAAACTTTACTCAGAAGTTGATCATATGCAGGCAATAGCTGCTCAAAATGCATTATGCATTCAAAAATTCAATATGCAGATAAATCTCTCTGCGTCAAAAATTCAATATGCAGGCCGTTAGCTGCTACAAAACTCTGTGCCGAACAATCGTTCAGACACTTTAGCTATAGAAAAACGTACATAATAACACTACAACATCATTTGATGCTGCAAAACCATAGAAGGACACTCTCTTCTGACTGGTTTGAAGACATTAGAACCGTACATTTGGCGTTTTGCCAAGACATTACCATATATTATACATTATGGTATACAATCATATGATTTCATATGAAACACGTAAGAGAAATTCTCAATAACATTATCGAACACCATTAAGCTAACAAAACAAACAACTTCTGCATCAATGTTTGAAACGGCATAGCGGAAAGTACAATGCTCCTTAAGATAGGCAAATACGGTACGATCGATATTTGTGAGAGTAGCGAAACATGTATAATGTAATTTGAAGTGTCAAGACGAGTAGGTTTGATGTTTGATATAAATGCTTAGGGCACGGAATTAAACTTAAAGGTTCATTCACATTCTCTGTAGTAAAAATCTTAGCAACTCTGATGTATGTTAATGACAGTAAGTATAACAATGTTATTTACTCAATAAAAAATGAAATATAACATAAGTTAGATTAGTGTTGTTAATCGTTTGAAATTTACGCACTAACTTTCAATTTGTCATTTTTTAAAAAAAAATCAAAATAAGAGATAGAAAAATCATACCTTTGTGAGATGTACCACAATGAAGAAATATTCTTGATATGAACTAATAGCAAACAATACATCTATTGTCTCTAATACCGAAAGAGTTCAAAATGTTAAAGTCACTTTCACTGAGAAGGGGACTGTTAATGCTGTTGTCGCTGATCTGTGAGAGCGTAGATGTCGTTGCAATTCATTTAGGGTTGTAGTTAGGTCAAATTTGGAGCTGGACTTAGCACTGTATGCATTCGAAATGTCGTAGTCTCAGGTGTTACTAGAAAAAGAATTCTCATAGGCGATGTATGCATTTTCTGTTGCGATCCTCTCATAGTTGTAATCATATTCGTTCCGCTGTGATATTTCTGGTTGCTGTAGTGTCTAAAATGAGTGAGAAGTTGTTCGAATTTGGATTTTCTCTTTGGGACATGGCGGCGCTGTCGCTTCTGGAGTTGATGTAGCATAGCCGGGCGAAGTGAAGTCTAATGGTGTTAATAGTTTCGGCAAAAGTCTATTTCTTAGATAATAATTCATGACACTATTTTTGTTATTCGTCCACCACTATATTATGATAGGAATTGTCTGATGTTGTTTTTAGACGTTTCTATCATAACCTTCTTCTCGTGTCTAATTACGAGAAGGCAGAAAGTTCAGCATTCATAAGAATAAGGTGTCACATATGATGGTGTAGATACGGTTACATCTTTTTGTGGGGAATGCTTGACTGCGAAGAGGTGGGATCGCTGTAAGAAATAGACATAATACACTTTTGAGAGCATGGAATCTCACTTTATTGACATATATATAGATACATATTCTAAAGATACAACATGTAAATTTATTTATGTTGAAAATACATACAATACATATTACAATACTTATTAAATAGTTCTTCCACAATCTAGTATTTCATTTGTCCATTCATTTTTCTGTATTTTTGAATACAAGTGATTTAAATATTTAAAGAGCCTAAAATTCAATAACTGTAATAAATGTATTTTATTTTATTTATTGTAAGGTAAAGACCTGAAAAAGATCTGTGAATGTTGTACTTATTATTTAAAGAATATATATTTATTCTCAATTAAATTATAACATGAAGCTAGTAATTATTTCAAACAAATACTAATGAACAGCGAAGCTGTAAAATATTTAAATTACATTATGATTGTGGAAGAAGGGGACTCAATAATATTATATTATAAATACAATGTACATCAATTCAGTAAAATATTAAATCAGTAAAATATTTCATAGTAGAAAAGAGAACTCACTATTACATTATATTAATGAAATAAAAATATTTCAGAAGAGTACCACAACTCACTATAAAATCTTTAACTTCCAAAAGCGAGTATAAAGCATAAGTTTCTTACCTGTAAGAAATAGACATAATACACTTTTGAGAGCATGGAATCACACTGAGAACAAAACAGCTCAAAGCCTTTTTATATTCTGGAAGCTGTTTAATCACAAGTGCCAAATCCAGTCTCAAAAGATATTAGTCTAAAATGACGCGTGGTTCTCGCGTGCTTTCCAAGGACAGGTTTAACTTTATATCAAGTTTTAGTGGGGGGGGGTAGATTGTGAGTGTGGACGGTATTTTTCCAAGTAACGACCTTTTGGATCATGTCCATAACCTTCCAGTGGTCATTCACATTGTAAACCTAATTAATTTAATTATACCCTATGGTGATTATCAATTACTTTGTTCCCAAATTCACAACGAAATCTAATAAGTTTTTATTGATTGAATGGTGCGATAAAAAACATTATTTGACTTCTATCCGATTGAACTGGCTTATTAATTAGGCTTTTTCCATTACCAAGTGAAAGCTGGACAATAATAAATGCTTAATCTAAATTCATTTCAATGTCCTTATTATATTCAGGATATGAATTATTGATTGGAGCACGCTTCTCTTACACTCCAATCAATATCAAAGCACTAGCTTAAATTTGGATGTTTTTATCTTCCAATAACTAGAGATTTCAATATGTTGTACACAAATTAATATTTTCGTTTCTTTCTTTTAGAATTGAGATCTTGATAAATAGATTTCCTCGTTACGCTGTTAGAGTCGCTACGGATTCATTTTATATAAACAAAAAATATAAGGAGTTATTAAAGCCGCTACTCGGTAATGTTGAGTGGGGAACATGGAGAATAAAGCAAGAAAATATACTCAGTTATTCTGAATTTGCCGACGTTGAAATTAAGGAAATATGTTACAAAAATAATAATCAAATATCAGTCATCTGCACCATCTCTGTACGATCCTGTGGCTAGACATAAGACAGTTTATCTTAATGGATGTGTAGGGTCAGGTAAAACAACTCGTGCGATTAAATTATTTATGAACAACCATTCAGCTATGATTGTTTTGACACCTACACATAAACTAGCCAGAGACATAAAGGAGCGAGAGGTAAAATTTTGCATGTGTCATAGTTGCTTTAGATGATGCGGAGACACATGAACTCCTGAGCGAATGGGTGAAAAATATATACCTAAGTATATTATATGGGACGAGATAGACACGGTGTCATTAGAAACACTTAAAACATTTCTTGAATGTTTATTGACACAAAATACTGCTGTGAATATGTGTGGCGATTATGGTCAACCACCACCCTTTGTTGGACAGTCTCCACATGAATGGCTAAAGAATAATGTAGATTATTATGAAGAAATACATGATGACCATAGAGCTATTGATGAACCGCTGAAAGAACTTAAAAGATTAATCAGACTACAGCCAGATAAAATACAATGTGAGATAATGCGTAAAGTAATTCCAGAAACTACCATGAATAATTTTTGAACTGTATGGAGACCCACTGATTTGATAGTCGCAAGTAGAAAGATAGTTCGTGATGAATTGCAAAAGAAATTATTTATGTTACATAAAGAAAAGTTTCAACATCTTCCTGTACCATTATGTTATCGCCCAGCAGATACTCGACGACATAATATTGAAGTTGAAATTCCTGGTGACGGAGTACAAAATCTGGTATTGAATCATATTGTTTTGGTCACTATCAATACTTTTGAGAGGGCATTGAGTATAGATAAATCACGTTAGGATACGCTATAACATTTCATTCATCACAGGAATTAACTGTATCTGATACAAATATCTGGATTGTAGATGATCGGATTGAGTGGTCAAAGTTAGTATATCTTGCAGTATCTCGCGTCAGCTACATAGGGTTATTATAGATTACGTGATAACTGAGGATAATAAGGAAACAAACGTCTTATAAGCAATGTGACAAAAAATAAGCGTGACTTTGATATTGATACTGAATTTATTATAACACTAAAACAACTACAGAATAATCACTGTGCAAGTAATACACAATAATGTTATGGCAATATTCGAATAATAATCCAAGACAATTTACCGTAGACAGAATTAATAGTGATCTTGGTCATACACGTGAAAATATAATGCTGACCTGTCTTGATTGTAATCGATGCCGGGGTTCTAATTTACATAAGTGAACGCGGTGGTAATTGTGTATTTGCAGGAATTACCTGCAATTGTTCACGCACAAATACACGTTGAGTGGCAGTAGAATCTAGTCTGTATATGGCAGGTCTTCCAGTGAATCTAACCACGCTTGAAATTGTATGTGTGGTCACACTCCATATATGGTCAGTAGCTCTTTTTTCCCACCCTCCAGCTCCCCTTGTTCGTATCATTATCTCACAATTACATTACATAATACTGGTTGTTGAACTCATTGTCCGTATTCATCGCTATGGGGTATATATTATTTTATTATTGGATTAGAAGGTTACATGGAAGTTGCACGAGTAATTTCATTATTTAGTGCAGATATCACACTTGTTAAACTTGCAACCCATTCACAAGATCGCTCACCGGACTTAAAGTCAGTAGATATTTCCTTCGCGTATTTATATCCAAAAAACCGCTCAGCAAGTGTTCGATTAAATCGTTCAACGATTGCTTGATCACGATGAATTTCAGTATGTCCTCGTCTGATTTTAACATTATGTTTTTTCATCAAAGATGATACTGCACCAAGAAATTCTTTGCTAGGGTCAACTTGTAATAGCTGTGGCCATCGTAGCCCTTTGCGTTGAAACACAGATACAACTTCAGATGTTGTCTTTATCGATAATGGTTCGGCTTCTTTATATCTACTTGCAACGTCAGCGACAGTCAATGCGTATTTGTACGTGCGTGACTTTCGTCCACGTGTTTTAATAGTATCGTGTGGAAATAACAAAAGATCTGCTTGGTGAACTTCGTTAGGAACACTGACATCAAAATGTGCGTATTGAATTTTTTGGTGGTGGTAAATAAATTTGCCATATTGCCTGTCGTGCTAGCAAATTTTTAGCAACAGAACGTGAAACTTTTGCTGCTTCAGCAAGTTTAGTGATCGTTGCTTTACCTCTCCAATACCCTCTAGGGCTATAATAAATGGATTACATTATAATAATTATTTAATTAATTACCAGCCCCTAGCATTATTTTACTTTTCATGGCGGATTGTATCAGAAAACTAGCTAGTTTTTGTCTGAGAGATTTATTAGGTATAGAATTTAATGCATGAATCAATTTCACATCTGCAAGATGCCTCTACTGCAAATCTTTACTTTTATAAGCAACGTCGTGAATATGACATGCTTGATCAATTTTATTTACTGAATATTCTCCTGGTCTTGGTTGATCTTGATCATCAAGTCGGATATCAATTCTAGTTCCCGGAACACAGTAATTATATCATGGTAACCCAGGTATTTTTTTTTAAAGAAGCAGCAATATCTTCACCTATCTTTGTCCCTAAATCAGACATGGAAATAAATTTATATTTTTGTGTACCACATTTCACACATTTACCTGTTAATGCATGCCGTTTATTTTTCGTTATTATTATTGTCAAACCAGTGGTGGGTGTAGATGATCTACATCGAACACAATATAGACTCATGTTATTAATAATATGGATACAATAATTGACTTTTCGGCGGAAAAAACAGGAACCAGTAAAGTACCATCCAGCATTACCAAATTTTATAAGAATGATTATAATAGGTCCATCTGGATCAGGTAAAACACAATTATTATTAAATTTAATAATGAGGTGGTTGAGATAGAGCAAACTATATTTAATAGCACCGTTTGTAGATAATCAGCATTGTTACGAAGTACTTAAGGATTTTAACGAGAAAGCAAAATCAGTTAATAAAGACGGTGTGGATATTATTGTCTTTATCACAGATATAGATGAAGCCCCGTCTGTAGATAACTTAGATGGATTCATTAATAATCTCGTAGTATATGAAAATGTGATTTTTGACAAACAATCTAATCCAGCTAGAATATGTTTTCGAGGTAGACATAAAAACACGGACGTGATTAATGTTACACAACGATACACACAGATACCTAAAGTGATCAGAGATAACTGTAATATACTAATTGTGTTTAATGGAGTAGATAATTATACCGTACAAAATATTTATTATGCCTGTTGTTCAGGGGACATGGATATGATGAAATTTAGAAATTCCTGTTCTAAAGCACAAGCTGTTCCGTTTGGATTTATAACGATAAACTTACATGACCCAAGGTCCAGATATCGTGCTGGTCTGGATAAAATCTTTGGTTAATCCATAGCAGCAGGGAGGGTGAAGGACAACAATTGGGTCGCTTTGGAAGTAAACAAAATCTTTGAAAAAAATACGTCAACAATAGTATAACAAAACTGAATCTCATGACTTTATTATCCGGTTTATGTTACATGCTTTTAACCATACAGAAATATACTCAGTTAGAGATTTTGGTTTAGCGTTATTGACCTTTTTATTGACCTCTGTAGGAAACTTTATTTTACGTAAGTAAGGTCGCTACAACTTTGTAGGGTTCACATTCCCTGCTGCTCGCCAAACTAGTTTCTTTTCGTTTGTTACTGACGAAAGCATCGTATTTCTATATTTCATGTTATTATTCTTTGTATTTTATTCTGAATATGTCATTGATTTGTCCATATTAATTTTGTATGTATATTCTTATTAGCATGCTGGTGGCAATCTGTGCATATTTTATTCCTACCACATATACAAATAAATGTGTAATCATCTACTGTGATATAAAAGATTAATATGCGTTATGAAATGTTATGTTCACCAATTTAACTTAAAGTTTTCATATTACTGAATCTGAAAAATGTCATTCCGAAGACCATTTGACTTACAATAACATTTTGCAAATACTAAATATACTTCACCAACTTTATTCCTAACGCAAAAAATCTGGAGAAAGTCATAATGAGTAACAACCATGCAAAACAACTCCCTTTCACCGGCGAGAACATGGAAGGGTCATATATAACATATATAAAACATTTTACTTATTATTCCACAATCCTGCATACTTTACGACAAAATCAAATTAACTAAACTGAAGTCGTCTAATTACAGCAAGTCAATATATTTTAGCAATTACAACTATAACAACAGCTGACTGTCTATACCATTTATTTGAACTTACATACACTATTTGAAGAAGTGAAGCATTCTCCATGCGCTACATATTCAATGGCAAGGTGCTTTATTGAAAACATATATATGAATATTTTATTATGTAATTTCCCCAATATCATCCAGAACATGATATAATGTAAAAGCTGATTGCAAAAAAAGAATTGATCTTCCTTCTTTAAAGACATATTAGATCTCAAAAACTCTCTTATATTATCGCATTAATCACAATTTCTTTATTCTATCATTCATACTTACTACATGAAACTACTGTTTTCCCCTGACTGACCATCTTTGCGGCCTCTCCAGTCATTCTCCATTTCACCCATCATAACTATTTATCCCCTATGTCAACGCTTTATGTTGCTTACTTTTAGTTTGTACCACACACTCACACACACACATACACATACATACATACATACATACATACATACATACATACATACATACATACATACATACATACAGACAGACAGACAGACAGACAGACAGACAGACAGACAGACAGACAGACAGACACACACACACACACACACATACATACATACATACATACATACATACATACATACATACATACATACATACATACATACATACATACATACATACATACATACATACATACATACATACATACAAACAAGCAAACAAAACAAAGGATAAACGTGACGCGATTGATGATGTCGTGGTGGGGCAAAGTCTCGTTCTGATGAAAAAGCCTCGAAAAGAGCCAGTAAAGCAAAATACAAGTCTTTGGTACTAATTTAGTCTGAAATGATTATTTAAAGGAAAACTTTCCGCGGAGAGGCACGTACTTATACGGGCAATCATATGGTAGTGATCACTTTACACATATTTATATCCCAGTACAATGAATGAATCAATGTTTGAATACAAGCTGTGTAACATTTGCTATGTATTGGGTTTTTCAGTTTTTTAGTATCTCTAGTGTGGTATTTTTTCTACTGGCAAAATAAGACAATATAGTTATTCTCGTATTTTAAAAAAATGTCCTTGGCTGCTTATATACAAATGAAGAGTGGCAGTAAACCGTTGATCCACAAAGCGTATTAAAAGAATTCATAAATTTATTTTCAATTGTGCCGTAATTCTTCCAAAATGTGGAATATAAAGAATAAAGACCGGTAAATTGAGATCGTTGTTTCATTTGAATAATTCACACAGGTTCATTAGAGAAGTGTAGAAGATGTACGAATTCTCAGTAATATACTCAGGACACATTGATACAAAAGCGACCCTAGGAGTGACCTTTAACATAGAATGAAATAAACATGAGCAGAATTTTGAAGCAATTACAACTAATAAAACTCTGCAGAATATCGCGAATGATGGATTACACGCTCAAAAAAATATAACGCATCTACTGCGTCTGAAGCAAGTGACTTGATGAGGCCAGGGACTGTTCAAGATCAGGCTCATTAAACATATATGTTGGGGTAAGAAGTATAAGAATGGCATCCGAACTCAATTTTGTTTACAGAGGAGGATACCTCGATGCAAAAATGAGTCATGAAATTATATGGAAACACTTTTAAACTCTCTCAAAAAAAACCCCAAACGTGGATGATATTCGTGACAGGTTCAACATAATTGGGTACATGCGACAGTCACCAGACAAAATTTATGTTTCTGTCCTACTCAAAGATGATTCTTCTGCGCAGACTGAGACGGAGATTGTTCTTAAATATAGTTTGCACCGCAAAATGATTTAGTTATGCGTACTCTGAGAAAGGCCTAGTTTATGTTTGGCAAGGGTTAAATAGCATCCTAACCTTAACAGTAGAAAGTATGATGTATGAATTGGAGTGCTTCATAAAACACAGAACAAAAAATGTAGGAGTGTTTCCCCCATTAAATAACAATAGTTAGCGTGTACAGAAGAAGCTCCATGGCACTGTTACACAAACAAGTAAATATATCGTTTTGGAAATTCCGAGCTCTGTAAAAGAGTTTTAGTATTATTCATATCCAGCTAGAGATCCCAATCAATTAAAATAGAAATGCAGGAACAATAAACATTCAGCTTTATTCTTGCATAATGCTCATTGTGGGATGTTGAGGGTATTGGTGGAAGACGCGGATTAAACAACCAATACCATATTAGCATTTGTTGACAATGGCCTCATGGTTTTGTTTAATAGTACACGTTACTCCATCAATAGAAATTAAATCGAATCCATTTTGGACAATGTTGACGCAGCTACAAAGTTTATCGAACTCGCCCGATACAAATTTGATTATACAAGAACAGTTTACCTAACTGATGTTTGTCAAAGATGCAAATTATCATGCAGATCATCAACCGCATATATATTGGAACTACATTAGGAATGGCGGTTGGAGGAGGAAGAAGGAAAGGATGACACCTTAGAAATGGTAGGTTTGAGTCGTCGAATACCCTTCGAGTACCGGGTAGCAGAAGAGCGTGCCATTGATGGAACCGAAGCTTAAGCGCCTACTGGCGAATCTAAATTTAATCGCGATGTCAAAATCGATCAAACATTACAAGAGATGAACACTTATCGATAGTGCCACGCACACGTGAAACTGACATCCTCAATCTGGATGCATCAACAAACCATAGTGCTGACTGGGTCACATACGTGGTAATACCTCTTTATAGGTCGTATTTGAATTGTATGGACTTAATTATGTATCCCGAAACACTCGTAGACATATACAACAGAGTTTACTTCAGATACCATAACGTCGATTCAGGCGACCTTGTTATTTTTAAAGATCACACGAGCAAATTTAAGACGGCAAACGTTGATGAAAGGCGTCTTTGTGAAAGAATATACGATTGAAAATGACTTTGACCTAAACTTCACATCTTAAATGTACGCGAGTATGGATCATAATTATTAATCATAACTGGTAATGTTCATAAATAATCAGTGGCATCTTGAATGTGTGTCATCTCTATCACGCATCAACAAATATGTTATGTTTGTCAATTTTTTCACATATACGCTATCAAAATCATTAGTCGCCAGAGACGAAATTTATTTTGAAACACTCAACGTTTCTCTAGACCAGCACTTAACCGTCTTTGGTGTTTCTGTTAAGATAAGACTGTACCATTGTATAGAACTAATGGAATCTGGCCTCAGTGATTATGTTTTTTAATGGGCTGTTCGATCAGCTGCTGCCGATGCTAACACTGATAACAATTTGTTTCGATTGGTCAATGAATATCTAATTTAAAGTGGTGTTACAATACCCTCGTATTAACTATCATAGTTTTGTTAAAGGTTAAATTGAAATTGCTATCTTTTAATTAGCCTGGCATCATCGCACGTGTACGTGAAAGCATTGAATCTTAACTGCAGCAATAGATGCAAACCTATCCGTAATTTGTTCTACAATGGTGAAGTGACATTCTACGATATGTGTCTGCACCTGTTAAGTTTACTAACGAATATTTTTCACAATCATTGATTCAGCTGAAACAGTACTGATTTTAACTGTTATTCAACAATAATTCACTTGTTTGCGAAATAAGTACAGAGCAACGAAGATCGTTTGATGTCAAAAGTGCTGGTGTATTCTACATAATTTTAAACTATCCTAATGTCAGAGTACCATAATGTACCATCGTATTCTCGAGGCAGAATGTTTATATAACTGTAATGCAATTTTATCAGAAATAAAGAATTACTGCTTTGAATTGCACATGCGTATTGCTCCTATAAGTGGTGACCATACTGGACAAAGTCTGCCTGTCGCGCAAATATAAGTGCCTTATTTTTAATTTGAAGAACTATAACAGACGCAACTAAAAATCTAATAATCGTAGCTGAATAGCAGCTACTGAATGAAATTAAAATAGGACACGCTTTGGTTGTGAAATGCAAACGTACGTATTTGATCGTAGATGATTTGTGCGGTCTTCATCAGTAACTGTCCGTCTTGGTGTGATTGGATCAAGAAATTATCAACTATTGTAGGTGCACCAGTCGTTGTTATGTTCGGAATAGTGTATCCTGTAGTACAAGCAAGTTGAATTCGGTGCGACTAAATGGCTAAGTACGTATTTATTCAGAATTCCTTGCGGCTGCACAGACCATTCTCAATATGATCAGTAAACTGTCCTTCGTAGCAGTCAAGGATAAAATATCAGTGGCCGAGTTTAAGACTGAGGTCGGAAATAGAAAACCAGACACAGTTAAGAACACAAATAAAAGAGAGTACCGATATACGGATACAAAAGATCAAGTAAAAAAAACCATTTTAATACAGTTTGTAAACTGATCGCTACCATATGCTTCAGTGTTTGTGTAGATCACTCTCTGCCGAGATTTTCCTTTCCACAAACTGCAGAATAACATAGTATGTAACGATGCTATTTTGCCTAACTGACCCTCTTTACGGCATTTCCACCCAGACGAGACTCATCGCTACCATGACTGTATCATTCTAGTCACGTGTGTGCTGTTGTGTGTGAGTTCAAAATTTAAAGTAAACAGCATAGATAAATCACATAGGAGCGACATTGTCATGGAGAGCAGAGTCGATGACGGGTGGAAATTCCGCAAAGAGTTAATAAGGAAAACTTCATAGTTTCTTACTGCGTACTCGTTCCTTTCATTCGCTAACTTGATTTAATAACTTTATATAGCTAGTTGAGTCATTGATTTCTCTTTTATGTCTACTACTTTATACTTTATAAATATTTGCAAAGCATAGGATATTATCTAGGATAACCTCAGCTAGTTGAAACAGGATGAGATCGCAATAATACAATCCAAATAAGGAAGGACCTTTTATGGGGGACACTATCTACATCATAGTCTAGAACGTTGTTGGAGGGGGATTGAAAAAAACCCTCAAAATGACGATAAAAAGCATAAACATGGCATAAGTTATGGATACCTGCAGGCTTCGGTTACTATATGTGTCCAAAAGTAAGGAATATGCATGACATCTGGTTACCTTCAGGATTCAGTTACACTAAATGTCTAACTTGTAAGTTACAAACATGACACTTGGATACCTGCAGTCATTGGTTACTCCAGGGATCCACCATGTACGTAATGTGCATGGTTTGTTCTGCCAAGTATTAAGCATGTAAGTAATAGGCCTGACTCCTGGTTGCTTTCATGTTCTGGTTTTGCTAGGTATCCACTTGACGAGTAATATAGCAAACATCCATATTCCTTATGCCAGAGCAAATCTATACCAATTTTAACTTATATCAAACTCTGTTGCTGTGTCTTCTCCCTCAGGAAATCGGAACAAATAATCAGCCGTTATATGACATCCAAAAGTTACTTATATCAATACAACCACAACATATGTATAGCCCAAACAAGTAAAACTGCTTTCAAACGTGTATTATCCAGACGGGTATTATGCTAGTCTGACCCGTGGATGATCTATAGTAGGAGTAAGACTCCTGGCTTCATAGTCATTATTTGATCTACGTACACACGTTCAATTCGTGTACAATTTTAAAAGATTTTTTATGACTTCTCTCCATTAGTTTAGAATCACTCTGGCTTCATAGTCATTATTTGATCTACGTACACACGTTCAATTCGTGGACAATTTTAAAAGACTTTTTATGACTTCTCTCCATTAGTTTAGAATCATATAAATATGTACACATTTTAATTTTGAACTTTTCGTTCCTAGTTTACTCTTTCTGCTCATTGTTATGACAATGTAGCCAGATATAGTATTTAAGTTAACATTTTCAATTCCTCTAAATAGTCGGAGCATTTTTGAAACTTTGCTTGCAATGATTCGAGTGTGCATATTGTATCCACGGCAATATGTTTGTCTTGTTCCAGTTTTTCTAGGATAATCAGCATTGAATCTATCCTATATTGTGTGTCTTCTTGCCATTTAGTAAGAAACTTTCTATGACGCTTTGTGAACATATCAGTTATGATTTGTTTTAGAAACTCTTTCGATAAAGGTGCCGACTTCATTTCATTCAGTTCAGATTTTAACGACATATGCGAGAATATCAATTTCATACTACTTAGAAGACTACAGAAAAATGCTAATGACATTAGCCGAGGAATACCAAGTGCAACAATTGACAATAAAGAGGAACTAATAACAGCAAATGTGTCTATGACATTTCCGATATCCACTTGGGCTGTTGAACCTTTCAGATTGAAACCTAGTTTAAGTTCCTCTATTCCACTGAAAACTGATGCAATGTTATCTTGTATTTCATTGCATTTATCTTTAATCCTGTGTGTTGATAATTTTAATGGACTATTGTCTACCCTTGCCCAGTTCAAAATAGCATCATGAATGTGAGCTTTAATTTTGGCAAGTGTTTGTCTTTTCAGTGCTATCTGTTTTAGTAGTCCCAAGGATAATTGTGAATTCATATGCTCTTGTAGATAATCTCGGAGCGCCTGCAACAGCTGTTCCTCTTCAAAATCAATCATACCTTGAACTTCTTTCATCTACAGATAATAATAATAATAATAATAATAATAATAATAATAATAATAATAATAATAATAATAATAATAATAATAACAAGAAGAAGAAGAAGAAGAAGAAGAAGAAGAAGAAGAAGAAGAAGAAGAAGAAGAAGAAGAAGAAGAAGAAGAAGAAGAAGAATCCTTATGTTCCCACATTTTCTCAGTTATGGTTAGCTTAACAAAAACACACTTTCTTCATACAACTTTAGTCCAAGGTTTATAAACGTTTTTATCTTGAGCAATATGTTAAGTGTTGTATAATATTACGCCTGCAGGCTTGCTGGGGCTGACCAGCAGAATGATTAAAATCCCAGCTTTGATGTTGAAGATTACAAGAACAAATGCAATAAGAATAACTCCACTAGCACCAAAATAAAAATAATAATAATAATAATAATAATAATAATAATAATTGTAATAATGATAACAGTTATAATAATAATAATAATAATAATAATAATAATAATAATAATAATAATAATTGTAATAATGATAACAGTAATAATAATAATAATAATAATAATAATGATGAATACAACAGCAACAATAAAAATAATAATAATAATAATAATAATAATAATAATAATAATAATAATAATAATAATAATAATAATAATAATAATAATAATAATAATAATAAAATTGCCATCGAAAACAGAGCAGGACATTATGAAAAAGTAAACAGGGCAACATTATTTGGATGAATAAAGCACATCAGATCTTCAGGATGAGTTTTAAACTTCTGGTGTCACAAAATAAATCTGACCAATAACAAACGTCTTCCTAATGCAGGAGTGCATTGTTTGTTGAATTTGGTTTGAATTCAATGCCTAAAAAATACTTTTTATTTGCAAAAGAAACAAAACGTCATAAAATTGGAAAATAATTGAAGCAGTGAACTATTTTTTTCAATAGCATTTTGTTGAAGAAACATGTCCAGCGCAGTGGTTTCAACGAAATAGTAAAAACAAATATAAAATATATAGTTACTGTTTTCTATCATATTTGAGAAAGAGCATATCAGTAATCGATCAAATGACTTTAAACCTATAGTACTGAACTTCTTTTCTGCTGTTCTAATTTACTAGCGATCAGAAGTATAGATTTTTTTCTAAAGATGGTCATGAATATCAGTCCTGAAAATCAATTACCAAGCAGGTAGTAGTAAAATGAACTTAAATACAAAAATGTCACTTTGGCCTTCTTAGATGTCAAACAATGGAGCTATTTCAAAAACATATAAACACCATTAGCTTAAAAAGACATGTCTTTTTTAATGCACAATAACTACAAAAGTAATTTCTTTTCTTACATATTTTCTATAACTCAGAAATTACGTCAGAAGAGTTTACAAGCAAAAGGCACACTTTGTATGAGAAAACTACAAAAATATTGAGAACATAATAACTTGAACACATACTAAACTATTCACTCGAACATGATATTAGAGCGCACCTGAACCATATGTCAGGTGAGTGTTCATTCCAGATTGTGAGACCCTTTCTTCAAGATCAATAATCCTAATTTAGGTTTTTAATCTTCAATAACTTTTGAGGACAATAATTTTTAAAAATGGGAGAAATTTGATCATAATTATATTCTTGGTTTAGCTAAGACAGTACTCGAACCATTGATAGATAGGTTTCCACCATCATTAGGACCAAGAAAAAGTCAATATAAGCGTTGAACAAAAGTTTGAAGGAAGACAAATAGTACATTACCAGCCATGCAACAAGAAAATACATCATTCAACCGCTACTGTTTGATTCGATAATGGGAACTGTAATGGCTTTTTAAGGTTATTAAGAAAACACGACTGCTAAATGAAATTGTTTACCCAACCAACCTTACGCATAAACATGTATCTGAACAATACCTTGAATAAGTGTGATTACAATTATTGTCACTGAGTATTCCTTGTAAATGGCCACATTATATGTGATACAATATTGCTCATAAATACAATAACTTAGACAACAAATATCGCTTTCTTCTACCACCTGACAGTTTTTGTGCCCTCCGTCTTATTTTGAAATCAGATGACATGAAGTATATACAAATGCACTTATATAATCATTTCTATTTACAGTTTATGATGTCGTTTTATATTTGTAACATTTTGTAATAATTATGACATTTTTAGATATTATCATTTTCTTTCATAAACAATATTTTCAAACTATTAGTATAATTTTAGCATATTTTAATAAAATATTCCTGACATTACTAGTCTCTGATTAATTCAGTTTCAAGTTCGTAATTTCCGTTTGATATTGATGTATTAACATGGATTACTCATAAACATGAGTTTCCAAATTCCATGATTTCATACGTGATAACAAACACAAAGCATGCCTACAACATATATACTCATGAGTTATGTGCATGAACGTATCATAAAACAGTACAATGTAAAATACAGGTCACAGTGACCATTATATATATTGTTGAGATACTAAGAGTGATAACATTAATTTGTTTAAATAATACATAACGGAAAGGAAATATCACACTGATAAACATTAAAACTCATATCAGCTAAATGCAAACTATAAGTCACTGTGACCCGCCTTTGACATGAAAATTCAGTAATGTTCAAGTATACCTTCCTGTCAGCTGTTATGAGTCCAGGTTTAGCAGTATAATACAGTAGTTAAAACACGATATGGTCGTTACCTAACAAAAAAATGACATAAGCCAATAAAGTGTGTAGTGCTCATAAAACTAATTCCCCTCCTAACAAAATGCAATTAAACTTGATGTAAGAGTATGTATTCAAGTTGATTGTGAGCTAAACGCCAGGTGCAGTCTATGAGAATCATATTAACATTGCATTATCATGTTACAATGTTATATTTTCATAGTCGCCAATATCGATCAGCAATGTTAAACCAATGGTAAACGTTGAGCGTTAGATTTCCAGCTTGCACATATTGGTGAAGAATCTTAGTTTCATTAGATTCCATACCGTCCTATATTGGCAGCTCATCTTTGATTTATTTACTTTTATACATTGTTCGCTTGTATCACAGCCTATGGTGAATTCCCGTTACTATAATACAAACTAAATTTATTTTATAAAATGGCGGTTCAAGTTAAATTCTAATGCGGATGTACGCTTTTAATATTAAATCTCCTTTTACACAGAGTATCCATCCTATATAAATTGTGACGTTCAGTTCCCTTGTGCTATTTCTTTGAAAATTTTTAACATTATATTTTATTTTTTTTTAAAAAAAACCTAGATGCGTTTTTCTTAAACAACGCTTTTGTAAACTTGTCATTGTTTGACAAATATTGTAGAGGAACTGCGAGAGTGCATTTATATCATATAGTTTTAAAAATAGTTTTTCTCGCTAGATAAATCTGTCATAATATTTTACCCATTTGTTTTGTTCTAAATGCAAGAAACCTAGAGAAGGGCAGGTTACAGTGCCATGCAATAAATGATAACCAGTTAAAACACTTTTACATCAAAGAGTGTTCTCCGCTTAAAATGGATATCGTATGGAACTATACGAAAATAAGCAGTTTTGCTAAGTTTCAAATTGAACGTTTATTTTACTTTCTAAAATTTTATGCGTGCAAAAAAAAATTCTCCGTTACTCTTTTACTTCATAGTATTGCGAGACAAATTGAAACTTTCTTGAGCTCCTTCTTTGCCACTAGTAGACATTGACAACCGCTCTTGCTATCTTTCAATAATTACATTTTCTTTGACACCAATTATTTGATAGTCAATTCAATGCGAAAAAAGTTCCATATTCATAGTGCTCGCACATATCGTATTATATTTGTTACGCTGTAGGACTAACGTCTAAGGAAATAAGACAGGAGGTGGCAAAATCTAGTAAACTTTGTCACAAATATAGTAACATATGTATGACATCTCAAAAGCTTCGTCTCCTTTACCAGCGAAGCAGTAAATATAAACAAATAGCACTGTTTAAAGTGAATAGAACAAAGTAATTAAAAGATCAACTGCGAACGTTTCAAACAATTTAACTGTACAATATTTACTAAGCAGTAAAATCTACAATTAAATTACAAGTAGTCAGTTTGCCAAGAGATAAGACTTTAGTAGTAAACGAACTAATTTGATTGGGAGTTTATCTTTTTTGAACGAATAACCTAAACTGATGTATAATAGAATCCGTTTAACATTGGGTAAGTTTTCCCTCCTGAAGAGAATTTTGATAATTTTGTTAGATATGATGCATTTTCTACAGTATGTGTTTCATCAAGGTCAGATAACAGCTGATCAATATCACTTCACTTTCACGTGAACAGAAATCATTAGAAGTTATTTCTTCTTTCTTAAAAGAATCAACACTTACAGAAGAAGCTTTGTTTGTGGTAGGATAAGAAACTGTAAGCTTCTGTTTACATGTTAGCGCATGACGTGCAGATAATTGGGATATTTTGCAGTGGACAACATTTGATTTTTAATAGCTCATCCATCTAGTAGTTTGTTTTCTCATCTGAACATCTGTAGTAGATGGCGATGGATTTGTCGGACTTGTTGCTTGGATGGACTTGTTGCTTGGACGGACTTGTTGCCCTGTTTGAGAAGCCGGTTCGGATATTTTTATTTGAGTAGGTTTTTGATACAGCTGTAACTAAGTTGTCATGAATTTAATAAAGGTTTGCTTTCCAATCAGAGGTTCAGAATAACACATGTCGTCATTTTCATGAGACGAATTAACGGCCAATGTTTAGATTAAACTTACGCAGATTTAAGTGCCAAGTGGTGTGATTCTTAATTTTTGGATAGTATTTCTGCATATACATCTTCCCCATCGTGTTGAACATTTAGTCCGTTCATCATTGGATTTGATCACCTATTTAGCAGCTGTTGCAGGATCATGTAACAGAAAATATTTACTTTTGCGCATGTCAGCCTTTTAGTAACCCTCTCGCGACTGAAATGCTTTTTACATTTCCAAAAGACCAAATTGTACAATATTAGGATAGTATTCCGCTTTACAATTACTTAGAGAATTCAGTGGAGTCCATTAAAAAAACTCAGCATCATTATTAAAATCTTACGTTTCCACCCGTTCTTGGGAGTTTAGATGCCTCTTTAAACTGCTTAGAAAGTTATTTAAAAATTAGGTTTTGTACATATCTCCAATATTTCTGCAAGCATATCAACAAAACTGCTTTTCGGAGCCACTTTTGTCTCCTCTTGAGTTTCCTCTTCTACATGGGATGTAATTTATTTTGTCATTCTAACATATTACACTAACGCTTCTAGAGTTAATTTCGATTGAGGTAAGATCACTCGAATTTCACATTATTCTAATATTAGATTTTGTCTACGACTGTATTCCATGTATATTTAATTTGTATTGTGAAAATGTCCTTTATCCATTATTTATGCGAGTAGTTGGGTCCAACTTACTATTATTTTTGTATAAATAATATATTGCATAGTTAATTCCTGACAATGATTTTTGAATAGTTGTTACAAATGTTATTACTTGGAGGCAAACGTACTTATTTTGGATATTGACATTATCCAGACAAAATGTGGTCTTCTTGCTCATTTTTAGTTAGTTTGCAAACATTTAAGTAAACACACCTGTCTTTGTTTACTTCTTTGATGGAAAATTCCATAAATATGACAGGGTAATTTCAGAGAATGATTATTCCAACATAAGTCACGTTGAGACGTATCTAAATGTTATTTCAAAATTACTCATTCCAGATCTTATCATCAGTCTCAGTCTGTGTGGAATAAATTGAAGATGTGTTTTGGTTAATAATTTATTTATAAATTATTCAATGTTCAGTACTATTTTCTGAGCAAATCACTAATTTGGAATTATTTTCATTTCATTCAAGAACATTTGGGATTATATTGTTGTCTATACATCAAGACTGCTGGCACATTACTATATTCAAAACTGCTGGAACATTAGCACATTCAATATTGGAGGTCATTTGAACAAGAAAATAAATTATTTGTTGAATTTTGCATAATTTGATGGTTTCTCTCTTTGCTGTTACTTAGTTTAAGAAGATAAATGAACATTAATTGGTGGCTATCACGGAATTGTTAGAACCTCTCTATTTGTTAAATGCATGTACTCGGGTTTCGTTTATTGTGTACAACGATACTAGATGTTGAGTCTTATATATTGTACATTATTTCGAAACAGTGAGTTCGATTCCTCTTACTCCCCACGTGCAAATTGCCTTCGAAAGAAGAAAAAAAAAACGAATGTTTGCAGAGCACAGACGATGTAGACTAAGTATTAATGCCACATTGTAAAGTGATATATTCACATTAAGAAACGTCTTTTCAGTAAGCAATTTACTCAATACAGGATCTCCTATTTCAAAAATGTCAGATAAACAGAGGAAGAATTACAAATTGAAACGAATGGAAAAGAAATGGACTTTGAATTAAGGCCATGGAGCAAGAACATTAAAAGAAATTATTGAAATATAAAAATGTGGAATCCAAAATACGATGATCAGACTCCTTCTTGTTGTGCAGGGATAAAGGAAAGATCGATAAAATTGCGATATAGAGACTCCTTCCAGTGACAAGGGAGAAAGGACACTCGCAATACTGTATAGATTAAAAATGACTTAACGCAATGGAAGATGGGCTTATGATTCAGAAATGTTTAAACTTAAACGAATGCGAAGAACACTTATTAAATAGTTTAAAATTTATAATTTAACTTTATCAATAAGTATCATAATTAAAGTTATTAAATTATCACATTATTATTACCTAACTATTACCACTTAATATATTTACAATCAAAATTGTCATTCATATATTAGACTAGAAACTCGTGGCACCTGAGGTAGTGTTCACGTGATCGCAAAAGCGTAGTGTGAATACTACTCATGACATGACTAATTCAGATCTCAAACAACCTATGCGCTGAGCAGAAACAGTATGATAGATATATATTTATTAAAACTATAAAAAGTATACTTAATAGAAATGAAATATGAATCAATTTAATTGCTATTATTTATTAAACTTTAGACTTATAGGAAACTATGAATATGAACAACGGCAGAAATTTAATGTATTAGAAACATAAAATATTTGAATGGTGTACAAACCTTACTCAAAATGTAATTAAAACGAAATTAATCCCAAAAAACCCACATATATGGCAAAAACACGAACACATACAATACTTTCACTTTTGCCACAAGGTAGTTACTCAAATGATGTCAATTTGAGTAAGCACACCAATGAAACGTAGGGACTTGCACATCTTCAGCTGTAGAGGTATGTAATATATTAATTTCTTGTGTATATTATTTCTTTTGTATATTGTAAGTTACAGATTTTGTACTACTATGTTTAGTTTCGTACATTTTCTATGTAGTTTTGGCTTACATGGTATAATGCAATACTTTCTATTTCTGTTTGTGACTTATCAAGATGTTTACATTAACAATGTAAAGTTGCATTTTATTAAAATAACGTTTAGTACTATAGGAATATTATCAGTCACGGGCTCACTACTGAACCTGCTTCTTGTTTTGTGATATTTTAACCATGCTGTGTTTTATATAACTTACTGCATACTTAGTCATTACGAGTTATCTTATATGCAGTGCTGTTATAAGTAGTGAACTATTAAATATATTTTCAGCTAACAAGAGTCGCAAGAGTGATCCATGGTGATCGTGGTTGATGTGGTACCAGCTAAAATGCTAACAGTAGAAAATTAATCATAACAGCCGTAGAGATGAGTGAACAATGTTGCTGGTGGAGTAGCAGACGATCGGGCGGGACAGACAGGATTGGTGGACGCTTATTGCTTGAAAGACTAAGGAATTGAATGGTGGTCGGTGACTGCCTATAATAATACTTGCTTGATTGACCGGTGTTACTGGTAGCCAAGTGTGAGTGTGAAGGACTTTATGTGTTACTCCATATATGTAATGCTTTAGCCGTGGGCTAATTTTGGGGTATTGTTATACAATTATTTTGGGAGTGTAATATATTTTGTATGATATCTCGCCAATCAATTTATAAATTTACTATTTGAATAATACAATCTCATTTTTTACTAGCTGTGTGAATACGTCCTTTTTATTTTTGAATAAGACACCCATTATTTTCATCGTGTAAAATTGCTGAGATTTGTTCACCTGTGTAGTACCTAAGGTCATTCATTTGTATTTATATTTGTTGCATTTTTAGATTCGTTCGTGCTATGTTAATTTGTCCAATATTTGGATCTTACACACACACGTATCAATCAATATTCTTTCTCATTCAAATCATACATTAGTAAAAATTGAATTTGTATCGCCATCCAAAGTGTTCTGTTGTAAATCCGAAATCCCAACTCGCTTATCTTGTTGCAGTTGCTTGTCGGGGATACAAATGTCTCATAAATATTTCAGAAAAGTTCAATTTGGCTTTGAAACATAAACTCTTTTTTTTTTCGGAATCGTCTTTGACCCTGATATGTTAATTCACATATTTGAGAAATATATAGTGAAAACATTATGTTTTCACAATGACAACTAAAGTTGAAAGTTGTATTTTTTATCATACCAAAAGTGGTGAGAGTCCTTGAAAAGTCATTAATTGAATGATCTAGCCAAAGATTATAGTCTTAGAAAAGTAAGAAATAACAGATAAATGTGCTTCAATGTTTGGTGGAAAGGAATGTTTGGATCAAAGAGCTTTAGATTTTATTAGTAATTCTGCCTGGCTATGACATGAAAGTAATATACATGAGTTAAGAAATCGTCAGCTTAAAATATAGTCAGAAAGACATATGCAGTAGAAATTGAATAAATAAATTGAGGGAGGTAGCGAATAGATGGGCAAATGCAAATGAAACGTTAAAACTGTAAAAACAGAAAAAATACTGCGCAACAAAATATAAATTCAATTTGTAATATAAGAATTTGCAAGCGGAAAGCACACGAACCGTTACACACATGTTCAGGTTTCTATTTAACCACAAACATTATGTTAGTGAAAATCCGTCAGAAGTAAACGAGTAAATCAATATAGTTGACATTTTGAGGAAATTGATGAAATTTTGAAATAGCCAAATGGGCATATGACTCTATTGTTGCAAACTGTACTTATTGACAGAGCTCGTTAAGTCTTCAACAAAAGTTAAATATAACGTGGTAAAATAATGTATCTTGAACTGATACAAGATGATTCCTGAGATACACCGACAACGGTTTAGGAACTGTAAAAATGAAACTGGACAGAACCATGTCCAATTTGTAATAAAAGAAAACAATTATTTTATATCTGTTGTGAGAAAGATGCTGGTCAGGAACGTATTCCTTAAGCTGACACATTTATTGGTTAGTTTTTTTTTTCCTTAGGTCACTTTTGCTACAGGTATGGATGAATGATGTATTAATCATATGTTCCTCTTGTAACTAAAGAATAGCTTAGTTCTCACCAGGGTCACAAACATAATCTCACGCTGTCGAACAGAAACAAGATCTTGAAACCTCTTGTTTGTTACTAAGGCTATTGAAAAATTTGAAGCCACACAACGTTTGTTATATAGTAAAACATGTGTTCCTTTTCAGAAAACGAATACAACTTACTTTTTGTGGACCATTGAAGTAATATAAGAGAAACTTATTTGAACCTAAGATTTGGAATTAAATCTTCTTGACTGTTTTTGATTTCAAAAATACATTGCTAAAAGCATGCAAATTAGGAATAACTAATATTCACTCTGCTGAGCCAAAGTAGTAACTATGCTGTTAATTGAAATACAAATTTTTTTAAAACATTACACTGGCGATAGAGTTCTCTATCTTTTTACATGCCGAAACATTATTTTCAAACTAAGAAATATAGTCATTGTACAGTTGAAATGAAAATAAGTGACTAAAATTATATTATTAATACTCCTGGAAAGCAAGCACAGAAAACAACTTGTTAGTTAAATATGTTACAGGAGTACATTGATAGAGATGGCTCTGTTCATCGTTATCCAATTTAGTTCTACCTGTCGACACATTGAGGATTAAATCGATTACATGCAATGAGATGGTAGTAACATTAAGAAATATTTAATAATCTTGAGCAGAAAGTTTCCCATTGATAACTTCCCGTTGACGCAACATTGTTGTGATTTCCTTGTATTTCCGTACAGTATGTAAAAATATATTCAGTTTCTTTGTTCAATACATATTATTTTCTTAGCTCTAGTCAGTAATTTTGACATCTTTTGCTTCAGCAAACGACATAAATAGGTATTCCTTGTAAGAAAAACCCATTACTAAGTTCGTTAATGCAAATAAAAAAGGCAAGCATTTTAACAAACTTAATACATCTCTACTTAGACTGCATTAATGATTCAACTAACGTTAATTAACGACCCTGTAAAAATATGAAACAAATTATATACATACCTGTTCTACGTGGCTGTAAGCAATTTTGAGCTTTCTTCTTGCTTCTTGTACATGTGCCTGTATTTTCTCATTAGCCTTTGTCTGTTTAATCCTCATTGCATTAAAAAATCCTAACACCTCATTTACAAAATGAATGAATTACAACCAATGAGTTCATCAGAGATAAGTACTGTATTAAATTTGTAAATAAATGACATTCAAAACTCGGGGAGTTTTGAAAAAAAAGCTACTACTAATGTAATAAATGAAACTAGAATGGAACCCACTTGATGCTACAGTAAGATAAGCTTCTATTTCTGTTGCGTCTTTCCTTCTTTCTGTTTAATATAAAGAAAGAAAAGAAATTAAAGCCCATTGGAATAAATGGAAAGACTTACAGAGAAAACGAATGTCAGGAAAATAAAAATAGCGCATTCAATAAAGTAATTACTCAAGCAATCGATTGAGTTACTTATTTAAAATTAACGAATGGTAATGATGATGATAACGTAAATGTGTTATTATTATTATTATTATTATTATTATTATTATTATTATTATTATTATTATTATTATTATTATTATTATCAAAACTATTACAAATGTTTATTTTTATTTCAAGGAGGTCAAACATCAATTTGGCATTTAAAGCAACACATTGTGAGGGTTAAACAAACCATAATAAAAAATATACTATGAGAATAATGTACTATTCATGTCGAAAGACATTCTTTATTATCAGGTACAATGCAGTTGCTTGAAAAGTATTCTTCTAGTGAAACGGTTCCCTCCGTTGCGTCAATTTGACAACAGATTTAGTCTCAGGAACCAGGATAGTCGGAGCATTGTATTCATTACCCATTAAATGCAGTCATTTATTACTAGACATTGACCTAGCTGTATAAAAAGCTGTGATAAATCAACTTCTAATGTATGGGTGAAAAATCATCGGGAATTAATATTTGATGGGGTTTTTTTTCAAACAGTTATTTATCAGTAATGTCTTTGTTTTCTCTTTGCAACTTATCGGCATCATTGTTGGGTTAACTGGTTTTGCTTTTATATTTTTGGATAATGAAGAGGGTAAGAGTAGATGGATGTGGGCGAGTGTAGCAGGGATAACACACTCGTACACACCCATCTACTCTTATCCCCCACCACTTCATCATCCAAAAATACAAAGCAATTACAGTTAACCCTAGAAATAAGCGATAGATTTCCCGAGACTGCGACCTGCACTGGAAAACAACATTTTCGTATACATTACATCATCTTCTCTCTCTCTATCATTATACCTATAACACGAGTAGTTTTAATATTCACAAGACAAATTTTCAATATCTATATGAGTTTATTGTTTGCGTGAAATATCACGTTTTCATTCGTATTAACAGCAGTATCACACGATTTTATAATAAGAACTATCCCATAATTATATAAGAAGAACAGCTATGGGATTTATATATATATATATATATATATATATATATATATATATATATATATATATATATATAAAGAATACAAATCATATGGCGAATAACAACCCTCAAGCGTACTGGATCCACCAAGGGATCACGTTTGCCAGGGATTAATTAAAATAGATGCAATAAACTGACGACGAACAGTACGAAACTCTTAATGAGTCTTTTTCAAAGGCAAATACAAAACATAGTTACGACAAACAAATAAACACAAAAATGTTTCCGCAACTAGTCTATACAAGCTGGTTGTATTTATAGTTTTAGCACATGTGAAGACAGAAATGTAGAGGTTTACAAACAACGTTTTTGTGTTTATCTGTTTGTCGTAACTATGTTTTGTATTTGCCTTTGAAAAAGACTCATTAAGAGTCGAAAGCGCTTAGGCTAGTTAGTTACTAGTTTCGTACTGTTCGTCGTCAGTTTATTGCATCTATATATATATATATATATATATATATATATATATATATATATATATATATATATATATATATATATATATATATATATATATATATATATATATATACTCGCATGACGACCTAGTAATTAATTCTCATAAATACACACAGTCGTTCCAGATTCCTATGAAAGAAACCAAGGCATATAAGATTTTTGTATTACAAATAATTATAAATATATACCAGACAGAACAGACAGTGCTATCCCTGGATTCTGTAATAGAATTGTGATAATAGTGGGCAGAAAAAATAGTTTAATACAAACAATACTATCATACAGGTTTTGTTTTTTTTTTCAATCAACGTAGGGTCTGGATTCCCCACTGGTGGTATTATTACTGGAGCTAATACGCTCTTACCTTAATGGTCGACTGAGGCGACGCACCAAAAGGAACTGACCCTTTCGGAATATTTGATTGAGTTACATATTTATAAAAGCATCGGTGAAGGTTCTTGTGTAAAAGCTGCAATAAATTTATTCCACAGTCACTTTAATATCTACTTTCCTTTTCTTTGTTCCATTTAAGAAGCATATCTTCCATAATGTATTATATTTAGACCATTGCTTCCATATTTCGTACTCTTCATTTTGTGGTTTCATTTTTGTCCCTTCTCTTTGTCTTCCCAGCATGAAAACATATCTTAAAATGTCTTAAGATTGTTACCTCCATAGTATACTTGTATGTAATAAATTAACCACACCACAACTAAAACATTAAGATGCTAGTGTGAAGATGTTAGGAATAATTTTTACTTGAATCCTGCAAATTGTCAGTGACTGAACTTATACGGCCCGTTGATATACTATATTCTGTGTCACCCATAGATAATTATTCCCGATTATACTACAAGACAAACGGCATGCATTTAAAAGAAATGTTTTGATTGTGCTCATTAATACAAGTATAATTTAGCGATTTTAACTGTCATAACAATCACAGTTGTATATTAAATTAATGGGCCAATCAGGCATTGATTATTGTCGATTGCAAACAGATATTTAGTGATATTCGTTATTTTGCTACAGCATCTCTTAACAAACTAAAATGAAAGCTTGTTTATACAGTACAATTTACGTTTAAATTCAGCATTCAACAAAACCTCTTTATTAGCAAACTCACAGTTTTTAAAATATGTTGTTTAATAATGCCATGCTCTGAAATCTGTTTAACAGTTCTGTCAAATATCTGTAACATCACCTGGATTGCAAAGTTCATTGGATAATTCCCCACATGAAAACTTTCACTCATTTGAAGAGTTTCACAATCTGTATCTTTATATTTACAATCTAAATTGCACATATAGATTATCATTGAACGGAAAAACAAATCCTTGTAAAGCAAAGGTTATTGTCTTAAAAATCGACTTATAAGTAGATACAAGGAATCATTTGACTTTTGACAAAACAAAATGTTTCCACTTCACTGGCTAAATAGTTTCTTATATCAAATCAGAAAATGTAGATATCTTATATTTATCAAATAGTAAACTAAGAGATCGATTTTTGAAAATAAATTATATCATTTATCTGTTTGTAACCGCTTTTTTGAAAATAAAACTTCAATTTATTATTACTCTTGGGATATGCAGATTCTATTTGTATTTAAGTTTTGTTTTGTTCACATTTTGCAGAAAGAGGATTTTTGCCTCAAGCATCCACGTTTTTCGATCTTAAGTCCACATGAATTGCCAAGTCCAACTGTACTATTTTTAGAGTACATTTTATATCAAATGTACGGACATGTGGTAGTTGCATATTAAATCATTTTCGTTAACTATAACTGAATACCAATCAATGCTTTATATTATGTAATTGGATTTTAAATAAAAAAATATATTTTATTACAGAATTTGTTACATTTCTAATAAAATTGGAGATATGTTATCATTTTTAATGAGTGATGCTTCTGTCAAACAAGATTTAAGATTAGGTGCTGACGTTCCGCTTCTACATTTCTGTTAGATCAGAAAACACTTTAAAGCACCAAAATAAGTCATTTAACTCTACTTCTCTTTTTTCGTTTTGTTAATTACAGAGAGATGGTTTGCCAGTGTGTAGACATTCAGCCAGCCAACATGTTTCCATTTTTCTTTATTTCAATCAAATCAGATGATACTTTTATGCATTGTAAAGAGAAACATAAAATATTTATCAGGCTAATATGCTTTTCTTCCTAGAAATATTAATAATGCTTGTAGTACTTAATTAAGCAGAATGTTGGAAGTTTGTCGATATATATAAGTTTAGATGTAGATTGTTGTTTTGACTTAATAGAGCTTGTTTGTTGACAATGTGTATTTCTGTGAGCATGGAATTTTGAAACAATTCATTTTGCAGTAAAGTTACGTCAGTAATTTCTGGATTTGGCACATGATAGACCTCTTGACTATTATCTAAGAAGGCAGAAAACTATTGAAAAACTAGCAACTGCGTTTATTGGCCAGGGATATTTGGCGTTATTTAGAGACACTGTCAGACCTGCTGCATTTGTCAAATAACAGCAAGACTATCTGGGAGCGAGAAAGCTCCAAGGATGTGTCCAACAGTAGTGTCTCAATGCTTTTGATAAGATTGTGATGGATACAGTTAACTCACTACAAATCACCAAGCACACCAAGGCCATCAATATATATATATATATATATATATATATATATATATATATATATATATATATATATATATATATATATATATATATATATATATATATAATACATTGGTGATGAAGCCACCGGGTATCAGGAAACATTTCCGTTGAAGGACATTGATGTGAAAACAGTGGCCAACATTTAATTTAGTAGTATTTATTTACTAAATATTATCTTTACAGATCAAGGGACCAGGTTCACAAGTACTTTCCTATCACAACTTTACAACATTTTGAATATCAAGGTGATAATATCCATTTCTTATAGGCCACAATTAAATAGTAATGTAGAAAGATTTAATGGCACGCTCAAAGCTGTCTTCAACCAAATGCATTCTACTAAAAGTAAAGAGTTACCTGTGATACTGCAACAAGCAGAATGTTACAAAGTAAGTTATATCATAGTACGATATAAATAAAACCAAAAGGGAATTTAGGCATGTGGACGAGGTTCAGACGCATAAAAAAAATGAAAGCACATCGGAACGACCCATATTTTGTCATCAGGAACGTGAATGATGTAAACCACGATGTAAAAGCAGGTGGACGCTAAGGGATAGTCACTTATCGGTAGTAAAATAGTGCAGTTATGTTTACAGGTAGCATGTGATCTAGAAGAATCGATCCGAGACATAAAACTTGGCACAATTATTCGAAGATTTCAATATTATACTCACAACCAAACCAGAAATGCTGGCCATCATTTAGGTATTTCTATAGGTTAAATTCAATTATATATATATATATATATATATATATATATATATCACCTCTACAGACAACACATATAATCCTTAAAAGTATAAACATTAATTAAAGTCCAAGAACATTTCAAAATAAACATGGATTTTATATATGTGCCAATGTCGATGAGTAAGTAGAAGCAAACTTATTAGACCATTTAAAATAATACGTGCAAACAATTATATTAAATAATTTTTCTCAGGAAAAAATTAACATTATTGTAGAATAACAGTCATCAATAATGATTGCATCTCTCATAAATATAAAAATAACAAACTCTTTACAAGTGTGTCAATATTTTCACATTCTTAATTATATTAAAGAGATCGCTAACTAACAATTAACAATATATATATATATATATATATATATATATATATATATATATATATATATATATATATATATATATATATATATATATATATTGATATTGATATTGATATTATTTGTTTTTGAGCCAATTACTCGAACAAGCATAACCCAAGACTCGTTTTATACAATTATATATATATATATATATATATATATATATATATATATATATATATATATATATATATATATATATATATATATATATATATATATACGTTATCGACAATACAATCAGCAAAATATATATAGATACCAGCGTGATTTTGTGTTCATTTTTAATCAACATATAAGAAATATGAACAGGTAGTTTACACATACGTTAACACAAAAAACACTAATGAATGCTGCTGAAATGAAATTCACCTGTAAAGACAAAAAGCATGATAGTTCCATCAATGTAGGCTATATCAGCGAAAACGATATAGGACAATACCATAAAGACTGCAGGGTAAGAGACTGAGATCGCATAACTGGACAATATAGATGTCCAGCAACATGTACAATGTAATTTAAGTTATTAGTATCCCAAATATATTCCACTGTTTATTCAAAATGAGTTTGTTTACGATTTTCAAACCATTATCAACACTGAAGTCTGAATAAGAAACAATCCCAACAAGATACATCATAGTAGGGGTTTAATAATAAATATGCTTGAATAGCTAGGAAAATTTGTTGAAATCTCAAGGATAACATAGCAACAGCAAAACATTTTAGTAAAATAGAGCGTGAAGTGGATGTTAAGATCTCCAAATTGTCGAGAGGGGATATTATGATATAAAGATAATAAAACAAGTGTGAGAATTGTGAGCAGAGAATAAGTCTAAAGTTCTTCGTACTCGAAATTACAACATTATATATTGTATAGTTTACCATTTAATGTAAATAGAGAATATCAATGACATCAAGTCAAATATATGAGAAACGTTAACATTAGCCATGAAGTTACAAAAAATGTTTAAAAGTGAAAGGTGTAACAATTGATGCTATGTTTTGCTTCCATGTGTGTTAAAGGAATAATTCTTGGATTAACGATATCAAATGTCGTAAAAGGTTTGACAATATTAAAGGAAGGCAATTGTGAAATCAACTTTATCAGCAACTGTAGCGATAATTGTCTCATTGGCAAATTCAAGAAATTTATATATTGATAAATATTTAACCTTGGCGAAAACAATATCGTTCACCATCAAGGCTTAATATATTTGATAGTGTAATAATGTCGCTATTATCATTGGCAGGAAAAATATATATGTAATATCTAGTAATACCGCTTTGTTAATTTTCGCATTGTTCTTGCATAAGCAGTTTATTGAAGGTTTTATTTTTTGTAACAAAAGAGTAAATTACAAGCTAGTTACTCTATCAAGGCAGGTAAATACGTCAGGTCCTGGAAGAAGAGATATAATAACACACGTGAGTTAATTGTTTCGTGGTCTGTATAGATTTTGCTATCAGATATATTTTTGTTGGTACTGTAGACTGGTTAACATATTGTGCATTAACATTATATTTTTTTCCTTTAATTGTTGACAAATTATCACCTACATTTTATCAGCGTTTGCTGTATATCATTTATCACGTAGGAATTTATAGTGAAATTAATTGCTAGTTAAAATGAATCTGACGCATTTTTCAAAAACATTATCAATTTTCATACCAATATCACTGAATACCAAACAGGTAAAGAAGTAAACCTAACTCCTTACTTCTAGCCGAACGTTTATGAACAAATTGTCTTGTCACGTTTCCATCTGTATCATAACCTCTTCAACAAACATTGAATATTCGAATAACACTTCTACGTTTATCTTGCATCGCAGAAACATTGTAATTCCTCTTCTAGTTTGCATTTAGCCACATAATATAGAAAACACTTATTAATATTATACTCTAATATAGTCGCGATATTTATTTATTAGTACGTTGATATTAAAATAAAGCAAATAATTCCAGTGTATTTCTTTTTTATGTTGTCTGAGTACTATAATACACATATATTTTATGTAATCATATATCCCACAATGTTTCGAGTTATTTTATTCCATCTCATAGCAGTAAACACAGTCTTTTGTAATGTATCATTAGACCATCAGCAAAGTCTTCATTGTTCCCTTTTAAATATATGCAATCAGGTTGCAGTGAGATGCTAAAGTTATTACAAATTATTTCAAATGTATTTTAGTCTATTTTGTTCTTTGAATAAATGCATTCATATATTATAATGAAATTTATCATTCAGACAGCAGTTCTCTTACCTGAAAGTCTATATGAAGCCAATATACTGCTTTAGTTAACTCTTGTATACTTTCATGTGATAAACGCATGTACTATGTTTGACATCTTGATGTTTCCATCATTATTATTAGATACATGTAGAGATGATGCCGTAAATCAGTGTTAAAAAGCCTATTAAAATCAGAAAATCCCTAAAGAGAGCAGCAACCAGGGTAGAGTTTTACCGACCGATACTTGCTTCCCAATCGTCTTTCTATTGTTCTGCACATCAGAGTCTGTAGGCTTTTGAACAACACCTCGAGGTTCATTGTCGGATTGGCCTTCTGTTCCAAAAGCTTCAGTTCCTGAAATTGTAACGATGTCTAAATACGCACACTATAATAAAGAAATGCAAGCTAGAATTGCTGCCGATAGTTTCAGATATAAACCTATTTAAAAAGAGTGTTCAAAAAATAAACAAGACTTAGTAATGAAAATTTGTATTTCCTATTCAAAAATATTCCAATATGTTAATGAAGAAAATGTACTTATGAAATATCAAAAGATTTTTTAAGCTAGTGATGAGATCATGTTTGATATGTCTTTAACAATAATAATTTAAAGAGGAAAAAACACACATTTTGTAAACCAGATCCGAAACGTACATACTGTCATTAAATTAATTGACCTATATAAAGGTTAACTTTATTTCAAGAATTCATCTGCAACTCTATGTCAACTTTGTAACAAACACGACTGAAGGTCTATATAGCCTTTCTATTGCCGATACTACTGATGCCAACATGAATGCAATAGAGATGCCATACTAAGAAGCTTAATATGTTTATATCCATTTTCTGAGGAAACTGCTGAAGAAACGATGGCTTGACAATGAGATGACGGCAAACTAGAAGATATTCCAAATGAAGATATTCCAAGCATTATACTCTGCTGAAGAAGACAGCTCCGGTGACCTAGTGGTTAGAGTGTTAGCCTTGGATGAGGGAAGTCGTGGGTACAAACCCCGGCAAATTCATAACAGAGTTTTAAACAAATGATACAAACAGCTTCGTCGTTAGGCGTTTTGCATTAAGAGATTAGTGTTAGGACGTGTCCCATTGTTTTCATGATAATGTGACTTAGTGTGATATCATAATACGGCAAGATAACAATGCTAGACATCACTACAAACCGACATACTTCAAACTTTGTAGCGATATGACTGCAATTATTTTAAAGCTTCGTTTAAAATCTAAATCACACTTTGCTGATGAAATAACAGGTGAAACAGATATGCCATGACACAACCGACTACCACGAAGATCTATGGCGTGCTGAAGGAGTGAATACAAACTGATGGATGTCAGAGAAAACACTACAAAGACTGCGTTAAGTCACCAATGAAACACTTGAACACTGACCCGGAGCCTTGTGAAGATCTCACACAGGATAATTCCAGTCGGCACAGTAACAGAGTACTTTGTGTGCAAAATATGACCTATGAAGTGCTGAAGCAGTGCAAAAGGACGGGCGCTTAAATCTTTGAACTGTTACTTTTTCTTACAGTTGAAACAACCCCAAGTTAAATCTCCATTTGAGTAAACCAAAGACAATTCAGAGCACAAATTGGTCTGATTCAAATCGTATAGTAAATAATGTAAATGTCATTTTCAGACTCGAGAATGAACAAAAACAATTAACACGCATACATATTCAGAGAGGAGAGGTATTATTTTGTGTCATACATACAAACACACCAACACAAGCAGCAGGGAGGGTGAACCCTACAAATTTTTGCGACAAAATCGATTAAAGCCTCAGAATGCCAAATGGAACCTTCCTACGAAATCTCATATTTTAACCAAAAAAAAAATAAAGACCCCATTTTACAAATGGAGCCTTAGCGATTTTGTCGTAAATACATTGTCATAACCACCCTCAAAATTGCTGCCATCTACGTCGCAAATATGTTGTCATTTCACCCCCCTGCTGCTGATTAATACAAATTATTTAACCAAATATTTGTTAGCTTTTCACAAACAGACTAATCGATAATACTTCACCACGTAGATCAATCAAATTATTTGACTGATCGGTGAGTGTAAAATTAATTCTATTTAGTGAATCATTTTGACATTGCATATAGACTGGATTAGTCGGATTCTCAACATTAAAAATCCGGGGGTGCTGTTGGTGCAATGAATAAAGAATGTAACCTTGTCGGGCTTGATTTGATTGTTCCATATTAATTTGATACTCCTTCGATTACATCACACTTTAAATTAAGTGCGATCACTGATGAAATATTCACATTGTTCGGTCCTTCGTCGATGGCAGTTCTGAGTTTTTTCTTTAACTCGGGAACATTATATCCTGGTAATTTATAATTTGGATTTTCATTTATATTTTTTTTATAATCTTGGGCTGAGCTAGTTTTTGAAATCGGGCTATTTTCATCAGTGAAGAGATTAGTAATACTCGAATTAAATATTTCCATGTCATCGATGATTTTATTACCCGCGGCGACTACACTAGTAAACTCAGCTTGTGTAAGAAAGCCAGATCTTAACGACGGTAATAACAACACAAAATCATTATTCATTCTATCAAGGATGTGATCTTTAATATCTACAAATGTTGGACTTGTATCATGTATTTCCAGAATTTCACCTTCCTGTGGGATATAATCATTAAAAAATGGAATTCTCCACACATCTTCACCATATTCATTCTTACGTCGATATCTTTTTGTGAAGTTTATATCCTCGAATTTTTTATAAGTTTTTGATGGATTTTCAGGTCCTATTTCATCAGTGACGTAATCAGATTTTACAGGCTCGGGCGTGGAATTATCAGCACTTCTAGGTGGATCTTCGGGCCATCCTAATACTGTTCTTATTGAACTGTTATAAATATCTACAACATACCCAGGAGAGCCTATTTCAATTGTAGATGATAGTGTTGGTTCATGAACTGTTATCGCAATTTTTGATTCTTTTTTAGTAATGGATTTTATTCTACGTTGTAATTCATTATTAATTTGCTCAATTTGATAGGATCCAGTTGGTATTGAAACAACGTTCCAATCTGGAGTGTCATCTTTTTTATTTCTATATGCAAATACCAGAGAATTATTAGGTCTCTGACCGCCAAATGGAACCGATCTAATATTAGGCCAACTATGATACACTCGTAATTTTGCCAACGCGATTTCCTTTACTGAAACAGGTGAAGGAAAATTCACACTGAATTTAGGGTTTGTTGACGATATTGATATCATGCTTGTTTTCCGCGGAGTGGTATTTTCTGCTATCCGCTGAAGTAGTTGAATCTCTTGCGACATTATTATTATTATTATTTACAATGTCTAATTTTTCAATAGATGAAAAAACGCTAGCGTTTTTAATCGTAGTATCATAAATACGTATCATCGCGGAGAATTCGTCTTCGTTAATTATCGTATCATCAATCGATGATGACATCAACGAGGATAATTGTGAGTAACCGTTAGATACTGTTTGATGTTTTACTATATAGTCGTTAAGTTTTTCTTGAGAACACGATGATATTTTTTTAGTAATAGCATTTGCAATTCCAGCAAATGTTGTCACCACGGAAATAGCAATTGGGACAGCAATCGGAGCTACCATAGTTACTGAAGATAGTATAATACCAGCACCGGCCATTATACCAGATACCGAGTATACTGTAACATCAATTGCGGTAATTCTCCTGCGATACTTTTTAATTTTTATTTCATATTCATCAATGAGTGTTTTGAGTTTTGTTAAGAACTCTTTGACGGTATCATAGCGATATTGCGATGATGGAATCATATTATTTTAAAACCTCAAGTGGTTTCTAATTGTTAAAAATTCTAATTTAGATCAGCTACAAACTCCATGTACCATACAAATGATGTCTTATCTAAATTAGGATCAGTGCTTGTTATTGTAAACCGTTTGTATTCATCCAGGTCAATAGTCGTTGAAATCACGTTGTTGTATCCATATGAAGTCGATGATGATATATTAAACTGATTCAGTGACACTATTGTTAATCGATAAATACCCGCCTTTGACACAGTGAGAGTTATTGTATTCTTTTTAGGTTCCCAATCTAATGATCCAGAGAGAACTGTGTATACCATATTTATGATATTCCTCTCATGAGGAATCTTTATTTTTTCAAGTAGCGGAAGATTGTCTGTTTTAAATTTTGTAATATCCTCGATAGATTTTTTAATATTACTAATGCTGTCTCTAATAATACTAAATCCAGCATCATCAATATTTTTAATATTGGATTTAATTTCATCAAAATTGGATTTAATTTCAGCGAGAGATGGAGAGGTTACCGCTGGTGTTCCAAAAAGTTTATTGATAATATTTTTACGAAGGGAAGTATATGTTGTTATATGTTTTTCAAGTTCTTCATTTAAATTTTTTAATGCATCTGTGATTGTAGAAACAAGTACACCTGGTTTGAGTTTTCCATCATTTGAATATAACACTATTGTATCTTCAACGACGTCACGTCTTCGTATTAAGACATCATCCAATGAAACATTACTAGATTTCAATTTGCCCTGGCGATCTTGAAATACAACTATTTCCCCAGGATCTACACTTGACAAATTTAATGTCTCGGCGATTTCATCTTCGATTATTTTTTTACACTTTCGACAGCTAATTTACTATCGGTTTCTGTTTTTTTTTATTCTGATAAAGGTCGTCCCCAAATATCAATCATTATACGAAAACGCTACGTTTTTCTAAATCATAACGCTATCGTTTTTGCCATTGCCTGCTAGTATATTCATTAACAACAACTTGTGGTGGTTTCCTTGGAAATCTAGATATCTCTGCAAGGGCGTTTAATACTTCACGACCGCATATCGGTGGATCATTTAACTGTTGTGTTGGTAGCGTGGAATAAAAAATTGGAGATGACTTTGTTATTGTGGATACATATCGCATGAATTCTTTTGGTGGAGCTAATCCATATGAATCAAAATATACAATTCCACGTGGATCAATTGCATATGCGACCCAATGAGTTCCTTTTCCGCTGCTGTTATCCAGATTGATAATACCCGTTTCATTTTTCATTGGTTTTGACGGTAATTGATCTCTCATGAAAACTCCTCTAAAGTTTTTTATTGATAATGATTTTACAGCATCAATTAAATCAAAATTGGATATTGGTGAAAATCCTAGGGATTTTTCCACTAATAAGCCGTTCCTGGTATTCTTAGGCCCGTGCCCTTGTACCAATTGTGTGGAGTTCCTGGTAGTCTTAGACCCTTTCCTTTTTTTTATAGCCATTCCCAGTAGCTTTTTTCAGGGCCATTCCTGCAGCAGTACCAACGGCTCCTAACGCTGCCTCCTTCGCAACCGCTGGGGCAGCCGCTGCAATCAATGCTGGAATAGCAGCTAACAGCGGGAATATACCACCTGATTTTATCATACTGGCGATTGCTGCTTTCGAAAAATCAATTTGAACTCCTCGTTTGTTCTTTAGCGCATCATTGAAATGTTTTATTTGACGATCTGTCAATGATAATTTATGTGCACCACCGGACATTTGAGTGGGTTTCAGCGTTATTGTGGTTCCACATTCTTTAGCCGACTTTGATTTCAATTTCTTGACCTGACCATCAGTCAACTGGACATTAACAATACTATATGTCATTCTATTCTAAAATGTAATTTACACTTTCAATTGATCTTATTGTGAAAATCCTAACTACATGTTTGGAAAATCAAATGATTTTTGAAAACATTACATGTTTTCCACTGGTGCATCAATAAGTCTCATTCGTCCGCCAATTCCTTCTAACAACATTGATTTATCACTGAGAATGACAGCAACTGCTCTATAATCAGCTATACCAGCAGGGCGTTGTACCCGAGCTTGGAAGTATATATCAACAACAGATTGTCTCATCATGTCAAGATGTTCCAATGAAAAGTAATAAATCGGATAGTGTTTTTCAAAATCAATTTGCGATATTTGCAAACCAGTATCAACATTTTGATCACGACCCATATACGACAATATTCTATGATATACACGTGCTACGTTGTTGTTATCATAATTAAGCTGTACAATCTCTGCTGGCTCTTGTTGTCCGTTTATTCTCAACGAAACTTCACTTACCCCTAATTTATCAAATATCATATGACTAGATAATTGTCGACCCACTCGATTTGCATCCTGTAACGCTATAAAGATATGACGTGGAGCTGAAACACCTTGTTTTGATGCTAAGTGCCATGTAAATGTGCCATTTACATTATCCTGCTTCGTATCAGTCGTTGTTGTTAGCCAACTTAGCAATGATTTTCCACCTGTGTCCATAAACGATAGTAATTGTTGCTCTATTGTAACTGCTGGTGTCAAGACGGGTATCCATAGAACCAATTTATTTAAAATGACTTTACCATCATCAACACCATTAGCACGCCAAATTGCATCATTGTCATTTTCCTTTCGCACTAACACGACTGTATGCTTTGCTCCATAGATGACTTTTCTGACATTTCTACAGAATCCGAATATGTGATGTAACGGAATTGCACATGAAAACCGTCGATGCTGTCCTTTCAATGCTCCTTTTCGTGTTGCAAATCCTAGATTGAAATTATCATTGACCTTTTTTAAAATGTCGAATTCAGCGGCTGGTCTATCTTCACGGTCTAGATTAGCTGCGAGTTGTTGATCAGCTTCTGCAGTAGCTCTCGCAGTTCGTACTTTAATAAACTGAATATGGTCAGCATGATCAGAAGTATCCTTAGCAAACATCATAGACGGACCAGCCGATCTTGTATAATCATCAGAATATCTCGCAAGTCCGATTATTGTTGTTGCAATATCAACATCTTGTTCTATTGATTCAATTTCTTTTCCATCAATGATATATCTTGCACTGTTAAATAGCGCCATAATGCCATTATTTACAAAACCAACTCGGATATTTGGGTCATTCTCATATGGTGTATCAGCTGCAACATCTGTTACAAGCTCTCCTTCTACTTCAATAAATGCCTCACACGGCAAAAAGTATCTACTTGTATCTTGAACTTGAAGTTCAACTCTCCCCCGTTGATTAGGCTCTCTTGCAGGATAGGCATAATACTGATAGTTAATTTTAGAATCATCTTTATTCACCGGTGCTGTCATATCAAACGCTGGATCAGCAATTTTTTTAAATGCCATTTATACTAAAATGTTATCGTTTTTCTAAATGTAGTAATGCTATCATTTTCTTTTTCGTCTGACATTTTTACGATTTTCTCCAAGACCGCTTCCCGCTATCATACTTGCAATATTACTACTATCTGGTGAAGTCATTGCTAATGATGCTAGTTTTTGTTCCACTGCGTTATTTATCACTTTACTGACATTTGCAGGCATCATTGTTGTTGAAGGTAGCGGTGTTGAAACTATTTGTGGTGGTTTTCGTCCGAATCTAGATTTCACCAATGACGTTATTCTATTCTTTGCGGTAGAAAAAGCCGTTCCTGCAAGATCTCCAACAGCGTTAATTCCCTTATTACGAATAACATCAATGGCTTTCATCGCTAATTGTTTAGCAATTGGTGCTACTTTTGGGGCTATTCTTGTGAATAAACCCGCTATGGTATTTCCAAGGCCGTCTCCATAGTATGCCTTATAAACGGGTAATCTTGAGTTTACTACATACAGGTTTGTTGGTTTATTGTGATTATAGTGTACTATCATCTTATTTGAAATGACTTTGTAATTTCTAAATGCAAGCAATTAGAAATTTCAATCGCTATAATAACCACTAAATTTCCCTGGAATTCCGTCCATTAACTCATCCAAGAGTTCTCGATACGTATGAATATCAATTATCCCACTTTGGAATAATCGTCTGCAAATATCAAATGCTTCATTAGCTATTTCGACTGAGTTATTCCCAGCTCGCTTACCTCCCATAAGAACCTCAAGTCGTGATATATCATTAATGATATTACTAGGACACATATGAGAATCATGATGAGAACTTCCATAACCCTCTCCTGAAGAACTTTCTGATTCGGAAACGTTTTGAATTTCTGGAGCTGGTTCGGAAACGTTTTGAATTTCTGGAGCTGGTTCGGAAACGTTTTGAATTTCTGGAGATTGTCGACCTCGACGTCGACCTCGACCTCGACCTCGACCTCGTCCTCGACCTCGACCTCGACCTTGTTGTTGTTCTTTTCGTTGTTCTTTTAGTTGTTGTTGTTCTATACCATACGCATCAACTCCCATTTTAAAAGCTCTGTAATTCAATGTATCCTTTTTTAATTTGCCGGGTTCATTTTTATTAATTTTAAATAACCAATCCACCCAGTCATCTCGTTTTATTGTGTTTTTTTTATACTCGTCTTTTAAAAATTCCCCCCTGTTATAATAACTTTTGACAGCAAGGTCACCAAATTTTATATAGTCTTCATTTTTCAGCAATTGAATTCGTCTGATTTTTTCTATAGCTTCATCAGTGAATTTCTCGTTAAAAGGAACAATTTTTTTAACGGAAACTTTTTCAATAGAATCACTAGCATCTTCAACGGGGTTATCATCAGTATCAATATTACCCATTTGTTGTATTTCTCGCTGAGTTTGTAACTCACCTGAAAGCTGTTTTATTTCCTCCTTGGTTTTTTCAGTTTCTGTAGCAATCTTTCCTAATACATCAATAATAGGTACTGCTCCCTCTTTAGGGATGTCGCCGTATATAGCACGTTCTGTTGCAAGTTTCATATCTTTAGTGGCTTTAGTTACAGGGGCAAAAAGTTGTTCGCTCCCAATAGAAAAGTCAGTCTGCGCTTGCTGTCTAAGTTGTAGTTTATCTCGCACGTTATCTCGAATTGGTATAAACTTTTTCAGTAATGCTAACCTCTCACGGGCTAGTCTGGTAGTTAATGCTTCTGATGTCATTATTGGAAATGCTAACGTTTTTTCAATTGTGGGTTTCAATACTTGCATTTTCAGACTCATCAATCAAACGTCTTATAGATTTCACTTTCAAAGCAATCTCTGACCGAACTTGGTACTGTTCTCCGAGTTTCTTTCTAATGGCTTCAACTATACTAAATAGCCGAATGAATAAATTAATAACATTGTTATAAAAAGAAGCATTAACCGCTTTTTGGATTCTTTTTATCAGTGAATACATTTTAGGTAGAACATATCTTCCATGTTTCAATTGTATATCAATTTGTTCAAATTCATTCAAAAGTCTGTCTTCATTCAAAAATTCAGAAAGTACGATTCCTTGATTTCTTAAATTTGATATTTCTGTGATGATAGATGTAATATCTTGAAATTCCATTTATTGAATATTATTACTAATGTATTTGTATCTTTAAAATATTTATATATATATATATATAAAAACAAAAACATATACAATGCCCTGTCTCTTCCTCATTCGAGTTCCGAGGCAAGAAAGGCATACATTAAAGACTTATACAATACCCTAACTCCCCAATCGAGTTCAAGGGCGGGTTATATGGGTATTAGACGTGAAATCCAAGTGATTTCTTTACAAACATTGAACATATAACATGAAGCCTCATTTGGAAACCTCTTTCGCGCCAAACAACGTTAAAGAGGCCCAGAGGGGGGACAGCACATTCTTGGAACTTATTTAGTGCCTTCGCATTATATAAGCCCAAGGGCCACAAACATAGATCTCCCAATTGGAAGCTCTAACGGAACAAATGCTATATTAGGTCTTCCGGAAGATATGTTGTGGGGGGGACAGTACATTACATATAGGATGATTATATATACAATGCAATTATATAGGATGATATATATACAATGAGATGATAGGATGGTATATATACAATGAGATGATAGGATGGTATATATACAATGAGATGATAGGATGATATATATACAATGAGATGATAGGATGGTATATACAATGCGATTATATATATACTAGGGACAGTACATTACATATAGGATGATATATATACAATGCAATTATATAAGATGATTATATATACAATGAAATGATAGGGACAGTACAGGACGATACAAACATGAAACGACGGGGCGGACCTACACCCAATCTACCAATCAAAAGCAACCCAAGAAATTAACCATGGTTGCAGTTGAAAAAATTCAACCACACCATGTCAATGGCGTGGGAGTTTTAATTGGCAAATTGGGCTTCGTTTAGAGCCCCAAACTTATTACGGCTCTTATTATATATAAGGTGACTAATACTGCAGTGTCAATGTGTAGGTGTGTATTTATTTTCCTAGCATTTCATAATGAATATTGTGTAGTAATTTCAATGGAAGCTAAATATTTAAATAAAACATTAAAACAAGAAATACAACTGTTAAATAATAGCAATTTTTTTTATTAATTTCTATAATATTACGATTAAATAATCGTAATAATAATGGATTTACATGACTAGATAACTCTGTCATGGGGATCCCTGTCAATTCAGGACCTGCTATTCGAGAATGATATTTTTTTGTGTCATTGGATAATTTTATTACATGTAGCCACACTAAAAAAAACTAAATTACATGTAATGCGCTTTACTATTTTGACCTCACATACAATCTATTTTAATTTGTAATTACAAAGTAATTTCATTTTCATACAAAATCTAAACAGCGCTGTTAACGCTGTCTTTGTAATTGGGATTTTTAAAAAATCTATTAATAGAACCCTGGCCTTTTATAATAACCGTAATAATAATTTGGATTCACACGGCCATACATAACTCTGTCAAATTGTCTACCCTGTACAGGTTTTTCCAACAAAACCCTAACTGCTGTTCTCAATACAGTCTTTAGAAACAAGAAACAATAACACAAAATCAAAATCCGTACAACCTGATACGTATATATACCGAGTTAACCATTAAATACGTACATGAGATCACACACATCATTAATTCAATCCAATTTCACATGTGTTCTCGCACGAATTACATATCCGGGAATCAATATCGAAAGTAGGATAGTCACGTGACGATCAGTAGTAATGAGGGGAAATACGGAACAAAATTAAAAAAATAAAAAAATATATTTTATTAATAGTAATTATTGAGAGTCATTTCATGCGTATGAAAACTTTATTCTATGTCCATTTTTCTTTGAGATAGCTGTTTGATAAATCCCTTCAGCAACTCTTTGTACTGAAGGCATACATATTCCAAAATATTTTCCCGCAGCATTCATTGAATGAAAAACTCTTTCTTCATTCGTCGCTGTATCAAATGATTTAACTCCCCTGCGTCGTTTTGAGTATTTCCCTGTCTTTCCTCTTTTTGTATTCTCTCTTTGAGAAATACATTGTAAATTTTCAAGAGAATTATTTTGAATATTAGAATCAATGTGATCAATAACACAGCCATCTTTAATCGGTCCCATATAACACTCAAAGACTGCCCTATGACAGAGATATCCCTTTCTTCCAGCAGTAAATTGCAAGTATCCCTGATTATTAACAAAACCAATTGGTTTTTTCAGTCTACAGTGTCTAACAACACCATTACGAGATATTTCATAATTAACAAGTATTGGATGTGGTCTGAATTCTTGCTCCATTTATATAATAATACTATTTGTCTAATTCATTATTTGCTTTAATTATAAATCTATTAATGTAGTCTTGAGGGGTTTTTATGATTTTGTCTTTGACAGAGTCATGGTTAGGGTCAATGATAGCGTTTTTTATTCGTTTATCATAATAACGTTTCAATTCTCTAAACCGCTTACCTCCACAATTGATACATAATTGTGATTTTCCTCTCACACCCACCCCACAATTTATGCATGGGGACGGGCCTGTCGAATTATTTCTGACACTCTGTAAGTGATATCCACAGAATTCACCTCTACACGATTTATTGCATGGGGTTACTGATCCAATCATAAGCCATTTGCAGTGATTCATTATATATAAACAAAATTTTCTATTTAAATACTTGTCTTATTTATATGAATGAAGAATTCAAGGGATTATCGGCAATCAAGCCTTGGAAAAATATTAAATTCAATCTTGATAGAACTCTCGAAGATGTACCAAAAGAGAAAATAAATAATAGAAGTCTGATTAGAAAAATACGAGATTGTGTTCATGAGTTTAAACAGGACGGTGCATCACACACCTGGTCAACATTTAGAATTGATGGTGTTGTTGATGCTAGAATGAATGATGAAACAGCAGCTATGATACTATCACAACTTGGCAATAAACGGTATTTTCTCAGAGTGAAATTCATTATCAATTTAGAATCGGGCGAATGGGTTATAAGAGACAAGTTTGAGCCAATTCTCAAAGATAGGACAACAGTCATTGTTAGCCGTGATTCCAGATCAGGGCTGTTAACTGGAATTGATAAACCATACTATGAAAAAGCGTATCCAGAAACAGCAGTCGTTTATGGGATGTATCCGTTAAATAAGAAACCTGACATTGGAAAACTAGCACCAATGAAACAGTCAACGTCAGTGGAAAAGCCACTCAATTGTGTGGCACATCGAGTCATAGAACACTTTACAAATGCACTCCGTGGGAATAAATTAACCGATCTAAGACATAAAAAAATAGATCAATGGGAGCTAACAGTGAAAGAGAACGGAGCAACTATTTCCGATATAGCTAGATTGGAAAAGTCGTTGAGATTTCCGATAACCGTTTTAACGATAACTGGCGAAGTATTATACGAATCGAAATACAATAAAAACGAGCTCCAATCAAAATTATTGATCATAACAAACACGCATGGACATCCGCGGTTACAATATTCCCGCGAGACAGAACAGTGAAGTATATCCCAGAAGAATTCACCAAGAATGGCATTCTCACTGAAGAAAGATTATTCGATGCTATTGCTAGTTTGTGTAAAAACGACCCTGTATCAGTATGGCTACTTCATAGTTTTGAAGATGAAGAATGTCAATTCAATCAATTTCTGAAACCTAACGGTGAATTATATCGTACTGAAAGTCTACATAATAGGATGAAAAATCTAGCAATAAGTCTCAGTGAAAACGCTAGCGTTTTTAATGGAAAATCCGAAGATTACGAACAGTTACTTACAAATTGTTTTACAATTCCATCGGTTGCAGCTCATTTTGCAAGAAAGAAAAATAATTGGAAACCAACACGAAAAGAGTTTTTACAGGATGTTCAATCCAGCTGTTTGGAATATTATCATGGCGGTTTATGGAACGTTAAATACAATCGTGAAAGTATGACATCAGTTGATATCGTTGCTTGTTATCCAGGAAGTTTTCTAGGATATGGATTCGCTGGTGAGTATTTTAAACGGTTTGGACATCCCACACATGAAATGACTCGCGTTGCTATTAATGGACCACTGCCTGATTTTGATTTGACGGGTTTTGCTTGCGTAGTATCATTTGAATTCGCTGAAGGACTTCATCCGTGTTGTTATGTTTGGATTGGTAGACACATGGCTGAAAGGATGTGGTTACCAATAGTGTTATTGCGATATATGATTGATTGTAAAATGTTAGTTTCGTTGATTGTCAGCGAAGCGATTATCTCATATCAAAAACAAACCAATGTCTGGTTACCAGAACCAGAATGTCTTGATAGTATAATCGATAAGTCTAGAAAACATATTGATACTGACGAGGAGTACATCATTGAATGGTCAAAAAAGATATTTAATCAACGAAATAGTGAAGCAAAGGATCTTGGCCGAAGAATAATCGGTAAATTTACACAAGGTGGAAAAAAAATTTAACTTTAAAAAACAATCCTCACGATTGATTATAGATGATGCCGAATACGACTTCGTTATTAAAGATGCAGTAGAGAAAAATAGATACGCAAATTGTAAAACAGCCTTCTTGTCCAATAAAACAAAGTTAGGTAGAATTGTTACTTACAGTGATGGAGAAAGCTCTGCATATCTACATTTGAGAGCTTCTATGCTGGGTTATGCATCTATCAATTTATTTGCAATGATAAATAGATTTCCTAGTATAGCAGTTAGAGTTGCAATTGATTCAATGTATGTCGATAAAAAATATATCAAGGAGATAACTAAATTTACTAATAGCGAAGAGACTTGGGGAACATGGCGAATTAAACATGAAATACAATGCAATTATTCTGAATCAGCAGACCTTGAGATTAAAAGCAGTTACCTGAAGAACGATAATTCTATCAGTGAAAAATCCGAAGGATTTTCTATGTCTAAAGCACCACCGATATCAGATCCAATTTGTAGATATAAAACAGTTTATTTAAACGGTTGTGGTGGATCTGGAAAGACAACACGTGCGATAGAATTATATCGAGAGAGAACGTCCATGATTGTACTCACACCAACCCATAGACTAGCGAGAGAGATCAAACAACGAAATGTTGAAGCTTGCACGTATCATAGTTTTTTTCGATACAAGGGTGATGCTTGGACTCCTGAGCGAATGGGTGAGAAATTTATTCCAGCGGTTATTATTTGGGATGAAGCATGTACTGTTTCAGAAGATGTATTAAAAATGTTTCTTGATTGGTTATTGCAAAATAATATAAAAGTTATATTGTGCGGCGATCATGGTCAACCACCACCATTTGTTGGTAGAAGTCCACATAATTGGTTAAAAGGATTTGTTGATTATTACGAAGAAATTGATACTGACTATAGAGCACTCGATGAGCAGTTACGTGAGTTTAAAAAACTAATTAGATTACAACCCGATAGAATTCAATGTGAAGTAGCGCGTGAAATAATTTCTGAAACACCTTTGAATGATTTTTGGGAAACATGGAAACCAAATGATTTTGTAGTAGCAAGTAGAAAGATAGTTAGAGACGCACTTCAGAAAAAGTTGTTTGAGCTACACAAGAAAAAATTCCCAACGTTTCCAGTACCGTTGTGTTATAGACCATTGGATACACGAAAGCAGAATATTGAAGTTGAAATTCCAGGTCAGACGGAGAAACAGATTCTAGTGTTAAATGATATTGTGCTAGTTGATATCAATACTGTAGAAGATGCATTATGCGCTGATAAATCACCATGGACGCTTGGTTATGTAACAACAATACACTCGTCACAAGGATTAACCATCACGGATACAATTGTTTGGATAGTTGATAATCGCATTGAATGGTCAAATTTAGTCTATCTCGCAGTGTCCAGAGTACGACGAATAAATCAACTACGAAGGATTGTTTTCGATGATGATTTTAATGCAAACGATGATAACACTGATATTAGCATCATTAATAAAAAAAACTCTCTGGTTACAAACAGCAGGACAAAAAAAAACAACGAGAATTTGATATTGATGCTGAAGTAATAATCGCATTAAAAGAACAACAGAATAATCACTGCGCCAGTTGCAATTGTATAATGCACTGGCAGTATTCGGATAAAGACCCTCGACAATTCACCGTAGACAGAAAAAATAACAGTCTTGGTCATGTCAGAAACAATGTGATGTTGACCTGTCTTGAGTGTAATAGACGTAACGGAGCTAGTTAAGACCATGTGGCGGTAATTGAGTATCGTCCGGAATGACTTGTAGTTGTTCGCGTGTAAAACCACGCTGAGGTGCAGTTGAATCCAATCTGTAAATTGGAGGTCTACCAGTTGATCGCGTTATGGTTGAAATTTTATGCGTAGTAACACTCCATATAGGATCAGTAGCTCTTCTTTTACCACCTTCAAGCTCTCCTGGTTCGTATAAATATCTCACAGTAACATCACCGAGAAGTGGCTGAGTGCTAACCCGCTGTGGTTGTTCGGGAATATATTCTTTTTTTATTGCAATATTTGGTTTCATATTAATAGTTCGAGTAATCTCGTTATTTAACGCTGCAACTACACTCGGTAACCTTGGACCCATTCACGAGATCGTTTTTCTTGGATGAATTCTTTTGCATATTGATATCCAAATAACCGTTCTGCAAGAGTTCGATTAAATCGTTCTACAATTGCCTGATCACGATGTAACGCAGTATGTCCCCGTCGTATTGTAACATTATGAGTTTTCATTGTTGATAGAACAGCACCTTGAAACTCTTTGCCAGGATCAACTTGTAATAGATTTGGCCATCTTAGAGGACCTCGTCTATAAATCCTTTCAAATGCAGAAGCGACTTCAGAAGCTGACTTTGTTTTCAATGGTTCTGCTTGTTTAAATCGACTCGCAATATCAACTACAGTTAGCGCGTATTTGTAACCATGGTCATGTGGTAAAAACAATAAATCAGCCTGATGAACTTCATTGGGTACGGTAACATCAAAATGAGAATAATTAATTTGTTTAGGCGGTGGTAGATAAATTTGCCATATAGCTTGTTTGGATAACCAATCTTTTGCAGTGGATTTTTTTACTTTTGCAGCGTTAGCGAGTTTACTGATTGCTGCTTTACCCTTCCAGTATCCTTTCGGAGAATAATAAAAAGATTCCATACTATAAAAACACTTGTGTTTTTAATTACCAGCACCTAACACTAATTTGCCTTTCATAGCTGATTTGACCAACCATGAAGCCAATTTTTCTTTGAAGGATTTATCGGGAATAGCATTTAACGCATGAATTAATTTTACATCCGCGAGATGTTTTTGTTGCAAATTATTGCTTTTATATGCAACATCATGAGCATGACATGCCTTATCAATAGCATTTATCGGATACTCACCAGGCCGGGGCTGATTTTGATCATCAAGTCTGATATCTAATCTCGTTCCGGGACCACAGTAGCTATATCCTGGAAGGTGTTTTTCTCCGGGGTATTTTGCCCATGGGGTTCCGGGGAGTTTTCCAAGTTTTGCGGCAATATCACCTCCGAGTTGCTTTTTTTTAAAAATCGAAATTTTTTTGTACTACATGTTACACACTTACCAGTAAGCGCTAGTCTATTGTTTTTAGTTGTAATGGTTGTCTGATCGGTTGTATCAGTACTCTGTTTACATTTAACACAATATAGATCCATAATTTATATATAGAGTTATGAATATAATTGACTTTTCAGCGACTAAAAGAAGAGAACCGGTAAAACACCACGCAGCGCTTCCGAATTCTGTCCGTGCCATTATAATCGGACCATCTGGATCAGGCAAAACACAATTGCTGCTTAATTTGATAATGCGATTTATGAAGTGGGATAAATTATATTTAGTTGCCCCATCCGTAGATGATCAACGGTGCTATGAAGTGCTAAAAGATTATAATGAAAATGCATCAGAACTTAAAGGTGAAAGTGTAATCGACTTTATTACTGATATTAATGATGCACCATCAGTAGAAGATCTCGATGGAGACCTAAACAATCTTGTAGTGTACGATGATGTAATGTTAGATAATCAAAAGAACCCTGCTAGAATATTTTCACGAGGTAGGCATAAAAACACTGACGTGATATATGTCACTCAACGATATACTCAAATTCCAAAAGTGATTCGCGATAACTGTAATATTCTTGCTGTATTCAATGGCGTTGATACACATACGCTACGAAATATTTGGCAAACATGGTGTTCCGATATGGACTTCAATGGATTTAAAAATTACTTTAGTCATGCTCAGTCTGTCCCATATGGATTTATAACAATAAATTTACACGACCCTCGGTCACGATATCGTATTGGACTTGATCAAATATTTGGTTAAATAATTTGTATTAATCAGCAGCAGGGAGGGTGAGATGACAACATATTTGCGACGTAGATGGCAGCAATTTCGAGGGTGGTTATGACAATGTATTTGCAACAAAATCGCTAAGGCTCCATTTGTAAAATGGGGTCTTTATTTTTTTTTTTTTTTTTGGTTAAAATATGAGATTTCGTAGGAAGGTTCCATTTGGCATTCTGAGGCTTTAATCAATTTTGTCGCAAAAATTTGTAGGGTTCACCCCCCCCTGCTGCTACACAAGAACCAACATAAAATGAAAATATTTATGTTACTTTTTTAAATACAACCAATTACAAAGCAAATTGGAGACTCGTTTCTAGTTTGTATTCATATCCACAAACACACAACAAACAATAACGTATTCAAATTAGTAGCTAGGTCTAGATTTTGTACCGCCACAACGTACCATCACGAGTACTTCCGTTAAGTATGATTCTCTTTTCATACAAACACCAAATGAAACATCAAAATGTAGTTGATAATGACAATGTATTAATACAAATATACAATTATACATACAGATGGGATATATAATATAATTGTCATCATACAAATATAGAATCCCATATACAAAGGCGAACAACCACACAAAATTCGTTTCATGCAAGTGCACTAAGAGACATACAACAATGGTGCAAATATATTACGTTTCTCATACCAATCATTTTCTTTTAAAAAAATGGGTGTTCAATTGAGTAAATACTGCGTATGGTTTATAATTCTGTTGTAATTCGTTAAAGAGATAGCCTAAATGTTTGATCTGAAAATGGGTGATTGTATGAAATTTACACACGTCATGTGATGTACTTCACTTTTCTTCCTTCCTAGTCTTGCTGGTATCTGTCACGTACATAGACTATAAAAACACAAACAATGGCTTGATAATTTTAATTTCCGCTACAATTATATTTTTTAAAACAAATGTCATAAAATGTGTTTTAATTAAAAGTTTAATATTAAAAAAACCTAAAAATAAGAGAAAATTCATGTTTTCGATTTTATCCCTTTAAATTATTATTTACCACTTTATTTCAACTCTATATTCTTAAACTAACTAACAGAAAAGAGTGATTTTTATAAACTTCAAGAAATAATGTTTTCACTAGAACTCAAAGCGATATGTTAAAATCGATTACAAACAGTGCTAAAAGTTATATCACAAATTCAACAGTATGGATTATGCCAAACAACTTTATCTGGTGTTCCAGCTGACTCCAATATTGATAGTACTGATCTACCAGTAGCCTTGAATGTGCTAATGTACCACTAGTCTTTATAAATCACAATGATATAATCTAAAATGCCCTTGAATGAATTCACAATAATTTCCAAAATTGTAATTTAAACTCAAGGAGCACATTGTAATTTCATGAAATAATTTCAATAAACAAATCCTCTCAAATATCAACTGAAACACAATTTTAATTTGATTCCACATTCACTGATGTTAAGAGATGGAATGAGTATTTCTGAAGTAAACACCATTTATATTAAAATGTCCAGTAACAGTAACAGAACCAGGATGAAGTACATTTCCCCCGTTAAGTTCGCATACATTATTCATTTCTATACAAAATTAACCTTGAACTGAACATTTGTAAACATGTTTACCTCTCACTAATGATGTTCTTAAAATATAACCTAAAATCACAGCAAAATATTATCCATGTAATACATGTATATTGTTTACAAAATTACAATAGGTTAATCAGATCCCATTTGAAGGTCCAGTTCCTAACAACAGTTATATAAAAAACATGTAATGATACAATATAAATTAATATACAATATCGGCATTTATTATTTTAGTACTTAAAGAAGGAATTAAATCATTAGAAATGTTATTTTTGTGGTATCAATTTATATTGCCTCAATATTCAGTTTCTGTTTTTCACACATCTCTACCGCTACTAAAGTCTAGTATACATTAAGCGCTTATCTATGCTATACTTCTTTGATATGCATCTCTGCTTGTATAAAGAGATAAGTATCAAGGAGTATATTATTTCTTCACTATTTGTGTGGATATTAGAAACTTGATGCTAATGAGAAAGTGGGTAATTATTAGGTATTTCATTTATGAAATTAATTGAATAATTCAACGAGTGTCACACATGTAATACTAAATCCTATCCCATCTGAGAATTATTTTATCATCTAGTATTCTTTTTAAGAGAAAGAAGGAGTAATTCCGTTGAATCTGTCTGGAATGGTGCATCTTTCATTTTGTATTACTACTAAAGAGTCTTAGATGCGGATCTGCAACTAAATATATTTCAAATTATATTATTGAACAAGTTATATATCAAAGGAAATGTATCAATCCCAAGAATTAGCACATTTAACACATAGAAAATCATTTTCAATACAGAATGTGCACTGCCTGTGATGTCACACTGTAGTATTGTGATGTCACACTGTTAGATGTAGTATTGGTGTGGGTCTGTAGACGATCCATGTTTACACTAAAGTGTGTTATTGTAACTACTATATTTTCCATTGTTCGATATTCATATGAAAGGATGATGTTCTTGTTGTTGTTGGGCTTAACGCTATTTTTCAGCACACGATAGGCTATTCATGGCGGCCAGTATTAATGGTGGAGGAAGAAACCGGGAAATCACCGGAAAGAACCACCGACCCACGAGAAGCTACTGGCAGGCTTTCTCACATATCCACATTTGCCGAATACTAGACTCGAACCCACGCAGACAGAGGTGAGATGGCAGTGATCCGTAACGGACAGCGCTTTTGACCACTCGGCCACTCGGGGCCCTTGAAAGGATGATTACTGGATGCAGAAATTAAAGATTAACTGTAATGTATTTATGCTTATATATTTTCATTACTGGATTAGAAGCGGCAGGTCACTGAAGACTTCGATGAATTTTATTTTGTAACGAATTAGGTTAACATAAGAATCAATAACTCCTTTCAGCTATTTTACCGCGTAAAGTTGCTGCATTTGAATCCGTTTATATCCATAGTCTTCTATGAACATAGGAAAATCGATTTACTTATAGACGTTAGCATTTAAATAAAGTCAGTATAAACGGTGGATACCCTATCCCAAATGTGTGTGCATAATTATGTAGTTGTATGACAAATATGTCATTCCATATCCACTTTTCTCGGCACTCGTGCTTCTGATACACAGCCATCATGGATATGACCTTTGCATGCTAATTATTTTTAAAATGATCTCTTTCAGGAAAATTTACTTCTTTTCATTTTTATGTGTGGGCTTCTTTGCATGTATGTTAGAAAATAGTGATACTTATTTTTTTGTGTGCATTTGTGCTCGTAATCATGAACACAAATTCTTCGCATGTGCTTCTTCATATTTAAAAAATGTATATTTTACGTCTTGATTAATATATGTAATTGTTCGTTTGCATGAAAAGATATATGTGCAATTGCTTATATGAATGAAATAAATATTATACTAGATATAATCTGCATGTTTAATTGTGTGCTTGTACGAATAAAATATTGTATTACTTATTGTTTGTTTCTGTTCTTATGAGTTTCAAAAAAATATAGTACTATATATAAACCGTTTCTCCTTATGGATACGTTTCTGTGCTTGTGTGTTGATATGAATTAAGCAAAATAATGTTCCCTCTTTTCAGATGTGTGCTTTTATGCTAACATATTGTACTGCATCTCCATTTCAGTGTAATTGTTTATCTATACAAAAAAGCTTAAAACCACCAATTTGAATGTGTATTTGTTTGAATGATACAAGAATTCATACCAGACCCATTTTTATAATGCATCATTGTATTTATTGTCTATCAACATGTTCCAGCTGTTCTGTTCGTACATTAGCATATTCAAGATTTAAATTCAATCGGAACACTCTCTACATTTGGACAAGTGAACAGACATTTACATTTGTATGTTTACGTAGGTTTGCCTGTGAACAATATGATATCATAACCTTTTTAAAATATTTGAATAGGCTGCTGCTTTAATAATTGGATATGATGATCCTTCTTATTCTACTTTCCAGAGACGAATTCAGTTATTTTGTTTTTATAAGTACATAAACGTTCGTCTAAACCACATTAATCTGGAAATATTCGACGTACTTTGTGATTCTTTTTATTATTAATTATCTGATTTGTCTTGTCATTTAATAATGAAATTAAATTATATTACTCATATATTCCGTCTTACATGGAATATATAATTTATAGTGTGTGGTTACTTTTTGTCATTGACCGAGTGTAAACTTTTTGCCTACTCGACCATTATTATGTTTATTACCATAATTTGAGATGAAGACATATGTTTACAGCTTAGACGATCCTGGAAGTAACATTTCATGCAATTTAGTGGAATGTTTCATAGGCAGTCTGGGGCAATCTATTGCATGGTAGATAAAGTCAATGTTTTAGATGTTATGAGATTTGGTAAACGATTATTCATTTTTGCTTTAATAGCAGTCTTTGGAATCATTTATAGTTGTTTTCAGATGAAATTTGAAAGACATTTTGTATTTTAATTATTCATTGTAATTACAAATTGAACAATAAATTGTTGATTACAATTCTATTATCGAAATAATGAGAACTTATTCATATATTGTGGAGTATGGCGTTGTGGTAAGTCGGGATATTCAAGACTATGACTTCACTTGACTATTTAAGACTTGGGCTAGGATATTTATAATATTTGTGTTGATGTTATGTTTACTTTGTATTGGAGAAATGAATTGTTCGCTATTGTCACTTAACTTGTTAACTTTGCTCGCTTTCCTTTTTAAGACATAGACTAGTAACACTTCAAATCTGAAACATGTACTCTTTAGTTTTGCAAAGTGCATTTATTGCTGTCGCCTGGAATAAAGATAACTTCCATGATGGCCAATAAAAATGGAATATGAAATTCTAATAATGCTCTCTAAACAGAGAGTTATCATTTTATTGGTATAGAATACATAATCATCCCTTTAAACATTAAACCTGTCAATTTGTTTCTTCCAACGTGGATACATTGTTGTTGCTGATGTTCTGCATTATGATCATCTTCCCTTGTTCTAAATATGTTCTAAACAGACAATAATACCTTGGAAATTTTATTGTTTACCTCTGTTCTGTAAAGCTATATTTTTTCGTTATTAAGGTTAAAGTCAAATTTAACATTAGCAGATAAGGAGTAGAATTACGGTTAGGGTTGTGGCACAGCTTAGATATCTACAGTACATCGACACGTTAAAAGTTAGAACATACATATGGAACTGAATCTGATCATGTGACGACCATAGGCCGACATGTTAATAAAGTCATCGAGAATAATAGATTCAAATAATTGGCCTGTCACGCCTGAAATGTAGCGGCAATACAGGAAAAGGATGTGGGTAAAATATTTTGTCTGTAAATTGTTAGATGCATCGTTACCTTTCCGTAAGAAGTTTGCATTTGTCTAGTTCTAAGATACACAAATATTTTGTTATTTACTGACCTCAACCCAAGATACAAAACACAAATAAAATGTTTGAAAAGAGAAGGAACACGGAACAAGGGGATGTACATAATGTGTTCTAAATTTAGGAAATGCAAGAATAAAGGATGTAAAGGAAACGAATATAGAAAAGGTAAGGAGTAGTGGATCCTTCTGAATTATTTTATCATGTGTAACCGTCCTTGAAAGTAAGTAGTAATGCACGTTTTGCTTCGGAGATAATTGGAACATTTTTTTTTCATTATATGATAGCTCAGTGTATAAAGCATTTTGTGGAATGATGTTCAAATCTCTGTTATAATATTAAAGCCTATCATGGTAAAGTGGTATCATATTTTTGGTCACAACTATTCACAAGAACTAAACGAAATTAAATACTATATGGAAGATGGATATCGCGAGAAACGTTTCTGCGATTATCAGATTTTTAACTACTGACAAAAGTTTTATTACGTTCATTGTATTACACATTACACATGCATCGGAGTAATCCAAATATATTACATGTCAAATATTTCCCGACGATCTTTACCCCAATAAAATTGTTATGTACAAATATTAAGACTGTATACTACAACTAAGATTATCGGTTCGCAGTGAATAAACACTAAATTTTATCTATCCAAGAGATAAAATAATCGACTGAGCATTGAAGTTATCTTTAGTTCCAAATGAGACCACATTATATGTCTTAGATAATAAGAAACAAATATTTTCAGGAACAGGTTATTAGGAATTGTCTTCGGCATTTGACAATATATTAAATATAACTTCAAAATCTCACCAGCTTTGCATTAAACTGCAATATCTGCCAGTCTTTCAGCTGTCCATAGCAGCAGTTATTTAATTTTGTTTTTGTATTCTCCAATACGGCTTTCCTCTCCTTTTTTGAAAATGTGTCCCATTTGTTGCACACGAAGACAACGTTGTCAAGGCCCTTCATATGTTCTTCTGCTGACTCAACTTCTGCTACCGCCTCAATCAATTTTTTTATCTGGATAAATATAGGTTTGATTAGGTTACGTGCAAGAAGCCTAGTTTATATATTTTATTTTTGAGCAAATTAGATCTGATATAATAATTTATCTTATTTTCTGGCGAAAGATAGTTGCTTCAGAGATTAGAACCAACATTAGGACTATGCTTATCACAGCACTTGCCTTTTGAACGTAAAGATTCCCTACGGTCAGTGAGCAGATTTGTACCGTCCTCTCAGTAATGGACACATGCAGATTTAAATCCAAGGTGTTTTAAGTTTTAAATGTTTCATAGGGATATGGGAACATTAAAAATAAAAGCTTTAAATCAGAACATATGGAATAGCATTGTAATTTCTTGACTATTGTGACTACAACGCAAATTACGATATCTGTAGTTCACTAAACTCGTAGAACGCCATGAATTTAGAAACCGTGACTTCAGGGTAGTTGCTAAGCAAAGAGTCTCTTTTTGTGCAGTGTTGAGAAATTGCGAAGCGACATCTGTTGAGGAATGAGGAACTATTCGTAGCATCATTAGGTTAAACTGGTCCCTGAACATGTCTGCAAAAGTCGGGTTTGACCTACTGGAAGCCGGGTTTATAGCAAGTGAGTGCGTAATATTGATGTTCGGCCTATCGTGTTCTCTAGTATATGGCCTAGGCAGTTCGCAACGGAAAAAGGCCATCCGTGTGGGGAGGATATCTTTAGGATCATCAGTTGGGACAGATTTGAAGATGTTTGATCCAATCTGTTACAATTTATATGTAATGAAAGGAAACTTGGCTGTTTGCTAGCTATGTCCCTAGCTGTCTCGCAAGAGAAATCAAGACGAACCCTGAAGTGGCGAAGTAAAGGGGTGTACCAAAAATGCTGAGTCCAGTGCCTGTGACTTGTGTGCCGTAACTGTTTCAATTTGTGTCAATGTCCGGCTCATCGTGGCTGAAGTGTAAGTTGATTTATCTCCCTAGTCCCCATAAAGTTTCACACAGCTGCAAAATCAGCATGCAGAATGGCGACGTCATCGTCATGAGCTGTTCGTTTTTTGTGGTTTGCCCATGGTTCTATTATGTACGACAAAATGAGGCAAAACGTACACAACTGTAGCCCTGCACCTGGTTTAGAACGCAATCACCGTGCGTTAACCAGTAAAAAGGTTGACGCAGAACAGATAACAGATAGTCTAATAAAGCAAAGAAGGATACGGGTTAAATATAATGAAAATACCACCTGTAAGGGATAAAAGCTATAAACCTGTGGGCCTGCACTTGTGATGTTTGAATATAGCAAAGCTATATCAAATGATAGTTGCCTGGAAACATTGATAACAGACTATCTCAATTACAATGTTACCTGTAGGAGAGGTCAAGGACGGCAAGAACGGTAGAATCATTCAATCATGGCGTTCCAGGGCTAAGGATGCCATAGTAAATGAAACTCAACTGCATCAAACATGAGGAAATTATGCATATATAAGGAGTTCCTTAAGAGCACAAAGAGTTGCACACGTATAAATAATGTATCCCAAATCTGTTTTGTGAAGTCGAATGGGCTATCCGTGCTAGTGACTAAGTGTTTGTTTAATATGATGCAAATCATATGCAGATAAACATGACTCCAGTGCTGCAGGAGCAGTACGCGACTGAATAAATCGTGTATAGAACGCTGATATGTTCTTGTCTGACCAGAACACAGCAGTACAGAAATGTACATGAGTGTCTACATTACACAAAAAAAAACTTAGCATAAAAGATAACTGAGGCACCAGTACCGGATTTAGGCATAAGCCAAACAAGCTACAGCTTAGGGCCTCAAAGTCTGAACTCAGTTTGAAGGGGCCTCTTAAATGTATTTTATACCAAATATGGCTTCTAGAGACTCGCTTTGTCTAAATCCGGCAATGTGAGACACTGTTATAGAGACATACAAAGTAGGTGCAACAATATCCATTATTAGGCAATACTTGTAGGGGAAAATGGCCCAGAGACCGACTGTACAAGTAAAATCACTTAAGCTGGATTTCGAATGCTAATAAATACCTTGGAATAGAAACTCACTGATATGTACCAGTTTGTAAATGAATTACACATATATTAGCAGTTTTTAATAAGCACTGGAGACTTGCACGTACAAAAACCTATAACCAGAACTGAATGTAAAGTCGCTTTTGTATCCGGTGCAAGATACCATTACAAGTTGGATGAGTTTTTCACTTCTAAAGAAAGTATAGCTATATTTTCAACATTTGTCTCTATCACGACAAGGTCTTGCTTTTACAAGTTGCTAACTCTTTGTCGCCGTCACACACATAGGTACTCTTCCATTCAGGTTCTGGCTTCTGTGGTGTCTCTCGGGACGGAAGTTTGCTTCTTGGCATGAGCGGCTATAGTAACTGAGGTATTTTTAGGCTTTGCCGCAGTTTTATACACAAGGGGAGATAACTCTGCCTGACCTTCGCATATGTCGGCAGACAACTTTTAGCTCCCTTTAGCTAAAGGTATTATTATCTGGGAGGATTGGATTTGTGAGGTAGTAGAAGTTCTCCCAAGGTATTATAATTGGGTAACATATTTAAAGAATGAACTAGGAAGTTATACCATTTTATCTTCTAGATTTCTTGGAGTAGCAGTCCAGGAACACGTCTGATGAACTCGCACTACTCAGGGGCTGTAGTATAATTTGATACTTGAGCTCTCGAGTATGTTTTTCAAGGGTATGACTAAAGTGCGAGAAGTTATGAAAAGTTTCGAGGTTACTGAAAGTTACGAAAAGATAGGAAAAGTTATAAAAGGCTGCGAAAAGTTACGAACCTTACGAAAAGTTTCAAAAATTTGCGAAAAGTTACAAATAGATTATGAGGACAAGATGAGAAAAGTTGCCCTGAAATTATTATGTATGCATATTTATTCACAAAAGCAATACTATGTCTAAATTTACATAAACTAAATTACAATACGTAAAGGTTTCCTCTAAACTGTCAGCCATATGAATGGTTTCCTTTCGTTGAGAAAGCTTAGTAAGAAAATTAGTTTCTACAACTGCTACGAAACATTAATATCGTAACTGAAATCCATATTTGGACCGATAAAAATTGCAACAAAATCTCTTTCCCGACATTTTTATTAAAACAAGTAATATAAAAGCTTCCGTTATCATTATCTGCATCACTGTAAATATATTTTTCGAAACTGCTATAAAAGCTTAAATTTGGCTTCGAAAACTAAAGTAAGGACGAGTGCGAAAAGTGCTTCTAAAACCATTATTTTGTCGATTTCGTTCAAAACAGCATATATATTTGAAATTAAAACATAAGTGATTAAACAAATATAGGTAAAGCATTGTCTTTCGTTTTTGTTCCTCTTATTCTTGTTTTGGTTTTAAGTTTTATTTTTTCTTCGGAATATTATTATTAATGGTATTGATGGTTTTGTTTTACTGTGGTTTTTTACGATCGTCGATGCATCGTATTTTGCTGATATTTTATCCGAATACCAGTATCATTCATCTGAGTATTGTGTGACGAGAGTCGACGCCAGATGTACCTACACAACTACATTATATAGACTGCACTTATAGTTTGCATTTGGCACTTGGCTTTTTTATTGTGACCTGGACCTTTCTACCCACTTTCTTTTAATTTGTTAGGTTTTTGTAATGCAAGACGGAGTCCTGGTTGCAGTTGCATATATTGAGTAAATTATATTCGGGTTGTCTTTACCGCAGTCAGTGACAAATCTTTTTAATCGATAATCTGGATGGCAGACAAAAAGGTCGGAGTCACAGGAAAATGATTGAGGTTGTATGGCCTGTAAATTCCAAGAACGCTACCATCTTCAATACAGCAGAACCTCTTAATATCTGTGATATGTTGATCGTTGTTAAGAGTCACGTCTGGGTGTTGTAAGCCACGCATATGTCACAGTTTAAACAAATTTTCTTGATTGGATAATTTCTTCCACACAAACAATGTGGTCGGCTGTGTTTCCTGATTTAGATGGGCTACGCTTTGATCTTTCTATTTTTGGAGTTGTCGCTCACTTCTTAGAATCTGGCAATTATCAATTGTTTCAGAATTTACCATTTACTCTACTTCCTTCACCCATTTGTGCAATAGTTCTTTTTCCAATATTTCTCTAACGGAAGGATTTATTCTAATTTAGGTGACATTTTTGACGGATGTTTCACATATGCATCTTATGTTCTGGACGAAAATTTTCAAATGAATTCAGCAAGCACGATGTCGGTTGGAATTTCAGGAAAAAGATTGCCACTTTTCTGTAACCATGTTATCCGTCGCTTAAACTGATTAGATACAGGATGAGAATTTTTTATAATTTGGTACATTCTGTGAACGTGTATAAACTCGTTTGCTTATGGTTATGTTTGTAATGGCTTGTAGATGCTCTTTTTGTTCACGTTTCTATCGACACGGTGCACATCCTGACTTTTAACAATCATCAAGATAGAGCCATTTCTTTCAATAACTGTTGTGGACAGTGATACACACTTGGTCCAAGCGACAGTTGTCCTTGAACTTCGATCATTTTCCTGAGAACGTTTCATGATATTGACGTTACCGATGATAAAATAATGCCGTCTTTTCTTCCAAATGTAATCTCTTGTAGAACAACATGTGGCTCCTTCATCACCTCTATGACAGATTTAAAATCCAACAATTTCTTTAAAAGACCTGGCACAAATTCCTCAGGGAATAATTCATTTGACATTTGTAGTGCACTCAAGTCTGGCATGTCTAGAAAACTCACGTAAAGAAAAGGTCAATTTATACATTGAATTATAATGGACAGTTATATTACTAATTTGACTTTGACCATACGCCGTAATCCTACTGTCAACTTTATTTTAACTTTCAAGTAATATTACACTATTATATCCGGCAAACAAAAGCAAGTTCTGCCCAAAAATATTCGATATACAAGTATCCCCTCTCCTTACAACTTAGTTAAATTATCGAGAACATATTTCAGCTGTCCTTTACAGCAAAGCAACATATATTCATTCTACCTAAACTTTAATTCTTGTCATCCAAAACATAAAAACATATAAAAATAAATACCCCACTTAATTACCCCAAATGACTATATGTTTATGTTTGTATGCGCGTATATATGTATATGCGTACATATGTGTATTTATACATATGTATATGTGTGATTTGTAGAGAAATAGCGGTTATCATATTATGCTGGAGTCATCGCTCCGGCGTTGCGCATGCTCTTCAGCTTTGCATTGAATAAAAATAACAGTTATATTGTACAAATAACATGACAATAGGGGAACAATTACAGTCCACACGCTTAATGACGTGCTCACTTCATCCTGTTCATATTGTTCTTTTTAAAATGTTTAAATTCCATTCGCACAGGTAAAGCTTAAAATCTAAAAGAGCACATAGTATTTTCTTAAACAATGAATATTTTATTATACAGGAATTGTATCTTATTTTATCTGCACCATGATAACATTTTTGTCATTATATTGCAATCTTATAATTTCTTTTATGTATAAAAATACGACGATTTCAGATACTTAGGTAAAATTATAGCATCAAGTTTATTATATTTTAGAGTTTATTAAATAGCAAATCAAGTTAGATGGTTCGATGCATGAAATACCATTAACTTCCCATTTAAAATAATATATTTTCTCGATTCTGTATAGTTGGCCTGTTTCATCAAGAGACAATTATCTTACTAATATCATTTTCATTGATGTAAGAAGACACTATATCATCAATACAGCTTTTCTGCAGAAAGGAATCAACTAGTCAATAAGAAAGGGCACCTACCGCACAGCAAATACAATCGGTCTTACATTCCTGAACAAACAGAACAAGCATGCTTCTTCCTTTATTAGTGTGGACCCTTCTTCACCCACCACCGTTGAGACTACGATGGCTACCTTTGAAGGGATCCCCTTGTTCCAGAAGTTTATAAAGGTCTTATGTCTGTGTGTTTTTCACATAAAGTATATTGTAGTAGGAAGAGATAGTGAAGTTTCTTAGGAAAAATACAAACGTTCACGATCTTGAATCAGCGCCCCATCCCTATTAATGAATCCCGAATTTTTTTATCCTTGAAAGGAAGTTTGCTGATGATATTAAAACTTGTGTAAAATATTTTTGTCGTGAAAATAGGTGTTTTGACCCAGAAAGCCCCAATATTAATTACTATTTTAGTCAACTAGCGGTTCACTGATATTTGTCATTGTTAGATAAAATTTATATCAGACATTAAATTATTTTGTTTTACTTATTAGATAACATCCCGTCTACATAGTCTAGTCCACCAGTATCAGGTTCTAAAGTTTTATTATAACCTAACACAAAAGTATTAACCCCGTCTGAACAATATCTTTCATCATCAAAGTTACACAAATCGTTTTGAACAATAACGCCTGTCTCATTTGATTTAATCGCCATCATCGTAACATGTTTTAACGTACCATCTAACTCTGCATTATAATCATCCAATCCTATTTCCTATTACTCGATCAACTACATTTTATTGCATTCCTTTTGCTCGTTTTTTTTTAACAATGTTTGATATTTAAACTTACCAAGTACGTTCTTTTTATCGTTACACTGTGATCCACTATTATTGGGATAATCTGATAAATCAAATAACTCTTTGTTGTTAATAATATCTTGATAAACATCTTCGATTTCGATTTTATACATTAACAAATTAGTATCAGCATTACTAATAACAGCTTAGAATTTGGCCATTTGGCCTTATGTGAATCGGCACAACACTTTCATTAAAGAATTTTATATCTGCGAAATTATTTGATGATACAAGTTAATTTATTTTATTTACATCATTAATAATTTCAAAATTAACGCGTTTTTGATGTTTTTCTATATTCTTTCCATAAACACAATTATTCCTGAACTTAAAGAAATGTTTATAAAAATTTGTTGTTGCAATTCCTCGGCGTTCTGTATTTTTGTCGATATAGCTTTTCTTCCAACTTTTCTGCTTAAACTATACAACTGGATGAACCTTTTTAAGAATAAATCAATGACATACAGCTTACTTAAAATTTTTACAATGCAATAGATATCGCCGCTTGTTAAGTAAATTCAGTACTAGCTTTTTAACGACTGAGTTAGTAACAAAAATAATTTTGTTGTTCTTGAGATAACAAGCTATAATCAATCAACGTTGATACTGAACATAATAATCAAGTTGAACTTCAACAAAGTAACTAACTTCGTTTGGTATATTTTTATCAGTTTCTTTGAAAAATTGTTCTGCTATTATCCAACGAAATTCACTAACTGGCATTGGCTCTGTTGCATGTCTCGGCTCATAAAAAATTAACAAGAAAATAGAGAAACCGACAAGCTTTGTAAAATTTAACAAATAATTTATTTCCCTAGAAAAACAAGATAAAATAAGAAAAAGAACTTACGGTTCATGAATCAAATCCAAAACTTAATCCAGGAAGTCCTATCAAATAAAATCCTAAGTGAATCACAGTTCGAATCCCAATAAAATTCCAAGATGGAAGGCGATGACATCTTCACTAACCTTCAAAGTGTTGCCGTGTCGACAGTTCTTTGTTGGATCGCAAAAATAATATTTCAGTTTTTTAATTCCGAATAATTTCAATAAATGTTTTTGTCCAAGAATTCTGTTGAGGAGCACTTATCAATGTGTTTCAGAAAAACGTATTACTAAATTCTATAAATTGAAGACAATTCAACTCAAACTAGTCACAACAAAACAATTTTGAGCTTCAAAGGTTATAAACACAACTCGCTATCTCTTCGCTATACAGTAAATTAAGACGTAAAACGGGTTCTCGGATGGGGTCACATGATCATCTCTATAGAACAACGTTGAAATGTGACATGACAATTATCATATACCCTACCTAGTATAGCCTAAGCTAAAGTCAATGATTTGTACTCTTGAAATGAATTTTTAAAAGTTGTTAACACCATACTTGACACTGGTCCTGAATCTGTCAGCAAAAGATATGATATTTCAAACTACTGGCTGTTTATCAGGTCAAACAAAACTAAATTGAATTTCTTAAAAAAAGATTAAATCCAGTAGGTAAAATTATCATTGCAATGACATGTAATGGAATAAAATAAAAAAAATTTTAAAAATATTAAAAACAAGCAAGTAATTAAATTAAATATACACAACTGATCTGACATATCATAGTCATAAAGATTAATTTTACCAAGATACATATTGTAACTCGAAGCTGAATCTTTATTATAATCAAAAATGTACTTGTTCTTGGACTTGGCATTCTTTTAGTTATCACAATAATTCTGCCTCTGATACCACGTTCTACAAAGGTGAACTTGTCAGCAGCTCCAGTTTTACTTGACTAATCTTTAGGGGATCGTCATAACAACTTAATCCCGGTGACGATTAGTACTAAGCCAGATCAAGATCATAGTTACAGATACTAACGTTTCGAAATTCTTCGAAAATATCAGCATGTAATAGAACATCAGTTATCAAATATAAATCATGATAATCACCAAACATTTTACAGTTAAATTCGTTCTAGATTCGTTGGGCGTGATTATATTCCTCATCGGTAATATTGTCCAGATTTAACGAAGAATAAAACTTATCTTTACTTGGCAAAGATGTTCCATCAGATCTGTTCCAATCATCGAGATACTCGTGCGTGAAAACTCCTTTCTTGTTAGTATACTTGCTTTATCGCCAAATGATTAAGTAAGCTAAATTATTAAATTTTATAGAACCCCTATCGTGTTCATCTAACCAACCTGCCATAAACTGTAAGCTATCAAGAGTAACAAACATGTATCATTATGTGTTATTCAGGAAACACTATATTCTGTTAGTTTTAGACAATCTCGATCTTTACTATCACCGAACGCTTCAACCTCAACAACAGGAATAAAATATACGAGGTTTATCATGTAAATTAGATTTATCATGAGCTTGCTTCTCTGCGATTTTTTTCCTATCATATGACAATGATCTCTAAGGCGATCTTGTTCCAGCGAAAGTTCACAAATATGACAAACAGTTGCAGTTTCAAATTCTTTTTCTTATTTTTTTGGTTGTTAGCTTTATCAATCTAACATTTTTATAATGATCTCATGATATCATCAATTTCATCAAACAATTGTTTTAAAAGCTAAATTGCAGGACTAAGCCCCCTACAAATGTTTACTGGCTTTGACAAACTTTTATCAACTACATAAAACTATAAGCGACAACGCACGGTATGTCATTGTGTATTTTTCATGTTGACAATCTATCTGGATCATTTTCACCCCTGCTACTTGATGTAAGGTTTATTCGAAATCTGCATAGATTATAAACGGAAATTTTATTTTTGTGGATTAAAGTTTTTAAACTGCATTATTATCTCGTTTTCGGTCGGCATTGTTATCTTTCGTATGTCAGTCAAATACTTAGATGTTTGCTTAAAGTTTCTTCTGATGTGCAACCCTGTAAACAACGAGAACATAAGTAGGTTTTTCTTTTATGTTTGTTATATTTTTACTTATAAATCCGTTTAGGTTTTTCATCGACACGTAATGATTCTTTATAGAACTACAAATTAAGTTTTTTACTAACTCGATCAGATATATGCCTTGGGTCAATATCATCATCAACAACTCCAATCACGTTAACATAAATGGTTTTGTCATTCGTACTTTGAAATTTGATATTCAGCAACATGAACATCTATTCATTAAAATTAAGTTTATAAACATTCTCGAGATAATTTGATATTTTATCAACATGACTTGCAGCTGGAATCAACGCTGATAACATGCCATTAAAAACACTTGTTATCGTTGTTTTTCATGTTGACGCAACATTTTGGGGGAGCGGGTTGGTACATCAAAGTATGAGCTTCCATGCAACGGATTACATTTGATTATATGAAATAGAATTTCAGAAATAAACTCAAACTTTCATCCTGAACCTGATGTAGCATATTCTTCTATCTTTATTCAAATTTCTTTATTAATTTCTACTAACAATGTAAGATCAGTACCAGTTAAAACTATTTTTGTTTTCATGTTAAATAAGGATCGTCAACTACTTCATTTTTCTGGTAATCAAATATATTATTAACTTTGTTAGAGTAACATGGTATTGAACTTGAAGCTTTAGTCCTATATATTTGTCAAGTTCTTATTTGACTGTCTGTTGCAGCAGATGAAAAAAAAATTATAGTTGAAACATTTTTGAACAACTTAATTATCAAACTTCCAGCTTTTTTGCCGCAGCAATTCTTTTACTGTTAATTCTTTAACGCCTTTTATCAATCTTTGTTTTGCGATATCCACAAGTTTAAGCATTGTGTAATATAATTAAATATTACTTTAATTGCGTATCAAATCAATCAAACAAATAAAAAAACATTGTTATAATGAGTGCAAAAATACGACCTACTGATCTTATGGCAGGTGCAAGCGAACAATAACACACACACACACACACACACACACACATATATATATATATATATATATATATATATATATATATATATATATATATATATATATATATATATATATATATATATATATATATATATATATATATATATATATATATATATATATATATATATATATATATATATATATATATAAGGAAACTTCAGTTGGTTATAAGATAAAAGTAAAATCCGACGATAATGTGGAATATACTAAAATATTTTTCTAGAATTTCACGTACACTTTATTTTGTGGAGATGCCCCAAGTGGAATGAGATTTAATCATGTAAATGGAGAGGCAACTGATAATGACGTAGCCAATCTTGGTTTACAAGGTGAATATCATCCTCATCCTATTTACGATCTTTACGAATGTTCCATTAAAGGTTTTATCAGAAATATCAAACCTAAACAAAGCTATTGGAAATATTGATAAAAGTCGTAATCTTAGAGTAATGATTCGAGGAATTAACACCAATTTTGCATGTATAACTCACATTTATTCGTGTTTGATGTTTTAACGGAATTATTCCTAGCGTATTAGTAGTGGATCATTTAAACGGTATTCTCACTGTCAATCGTTTGGAAAATCTTCATTTAGTTACAACAACAACAAAACTCGGCAAAGCATAGCTGTACAGTGTAGTCACTTTAGAGATGCTAAATCAGTAATATTAACCAATGTTGAAATGGGGAAGAAAAACAATTTTGCTCTACTTTAGCAGCTTCAAAATATTTTTAAATTGATTCTAGAACAATAAAATGTGTTACTGATTGCGAAAACAAAATCAGCATTTTTAACTATAAAATGTGATAGAATAACTTTCCGATATGATAAATAAATATTTACGGATTTATCAACATACCCTATAGTTTAGGTGGGTGAATACAACAGTGCAAACGGAGTGTGATATCATTTATATCATGCTGCAAAACTGATAAAAGTGTTCTTCTAACATTTTTCGTTTCATTTTCTGTTAGCAGCTCATTATCATTTAGGCCTTGCTTTAAGATATTAACAACAACAGGATTTTTTACTTCTATTTTGAAACATTGTTTTGCAGCTTATTCCGGCTTGAGCAAGTTTAAGATAATTGCTTTAGTATGATACCTGATAATATCCATTTTATTACTTATTTTAGACAAAAATTAATTAATCTATGTTTCAATGTTTAGCTGATCTTTATCGCGAAGTTGATTATGTCCTCGCACCTAAACTTCAAGTTGATAAATATCTGACGTTAACTCCGCTAGTTGATGATCAAAATATATCAGATCGAAAATTATTTTTTTATCAGAACCTGATCAAGATGAACTCGATGGTGAAACAGTTGTTAATAAATAATTACGAAAGACCAACACGGGGAAGATACTCTTTCCAATAAAATTAAACAATCTGAATTGCAGAAAATCCATTTTTTGGAACATGATTAGACCTTTCCTTTACATTATGATTTCTGGTAGACCAAACATTACAAGGTTTGATTTTATATTTTCTAAGATTTTGAATCTGCTAAGCTTTGCTCCAGAAAGAAAACAACGTCTATTTTCACTGTGTAGTTATCAAAGGTATGTCTGTCACAACAAAATATGAATAAATTTATAACGATCTGATAACGGGATGACGCTACATGTTGGTATCCAACTGGTAAAACTGCCGCTATAACCATGCCATTTAACATAACATTTTTTTACTTTTTCTTATTATTGTTCTATACCAAATATATCTTGATCATTTTTATGTAGCTCTTGTTTGTAGAAGCTACCAATTAAAGCTTCACCATTAAGATCTTTCAGCTTGTAATTTATTGGTATTATTGTTAGAACTTTATCAGCAACAAACACTTCTTCTGACCAGTTTGGAGCAAATCCTTTTCAAATTATTGTTTTTGATAAAGAAATTCGAAATCGATCTCCGATCTGTTCGGTGACATTTTGATTACTCGATGTTTAATGCTTGATCAAGCAAATTCTCTCTCTCTCTCTCTCTCTCTCTCTCTCTCTCTCTCTCTCTCTCTCTCTCTCTCTCTCTCTCTCTCTCTCTCTCTCTCTCTCTCTCTCTCTCTCTCTCTCTCTCTCTCTCTCTAGGGGCCCCGAGTGGCTGAGTGGTCTAAAGCGCTGTCCGTTACGGATCACTGCCATTTCACCTCTGTCTGCGTGAGTTCGAGTCTAGGATTCGGCGAATGTGGATATGTGAGAAAGCTTGCCAGTAGCTTCTCGTGGGTCGGTGGTTCTTTCCGGTGATTTCCCGGTTTCTTCCTACACCATTAATACTGGCTGCCATAAATATCCTATCGTGTGCTGAAAAATGGCGTTAAGCCCAACAACAACAACAACAACAACTCTCTCTCTCTCTCTCTCTCTCTCTCTCTCTCTCTCTCTCTCTCTCTCTCTCTCTCTCTCTCTCTCTCTCTCTCTCTCTCTCTCTCTCTCTCTCTCTCTGGAGATTACATCTGATATTTTAGATTGCTTTAAAAACATGCACTTTTTCTAGCACAAATAGCACAACTACTTTTAAGCATCAGTCTTATAATTCTTAATTGTTTGTGTTGTTTCATTAGTATTTTCATTTTTGCTTCTGCACTTGAGACAAAACGGTGTCATTTTATATTTGTTTGTTAGGCACAATTACAAACAATTTTCTCGTTTTCTTACTAGGTTTGAGTATTGCAGAATAAATGTTAAAAATTTATTACGGGACGCTAGCGTCGATGATGCTTGCATCATGTGAATTTGCTTGATAAACAAAACACAAAAGTAACCACAAGCTGGAGTTCTAACTGGCTGAAGTTGATTAGATAAGTAATTATTTTTTCTATTTTTTAAATAAACTGTTTGATAACGTCGCTCTGTGGAAGTCCAAACGAATAAAAAAAAATATTTTTGTAAAATGCTACCCAATGCACGTCAGATCCATAAATATAATTTTGTCTATTGATAATGCAACAACTATCAGCTACTGGTGGTTGTGATAATAACTCGTCTTTTGAATATATTCCGATAAAATTCTTAACAAATATTAGTTTAAAACTTTCAAAGTTGCGTAGCGTGGACGCTAACGCCCGGTTCCAGAAAGCATGAGACGTTTAGCTGTTTTTCGTTGTCTTGTTATTTTATGTTTGTTTAACTGGTGCTTGCATCCCACAAACAATTCCCAATAGATTTTTAACTAGACTTCCTAATTCTCCCGCAAACAACGTACATATGAATCCTCCTTGTTTCGATGTTATTCTCTTTCGTTTTATTTGTCTTTGTTTTAAAGACATTTTTATAATTATTTAGTGGATAAAGTTTCATTGATCTATACTAGGTGTTTTATACCAACGCCGAAAACTAATTTTAGTTGCTCCTGATGCTGCAGCTATATCTAAAGTTCCGAGTAACTGCAGCACTTTTGGGAGTATAGTCTTTGCTAATGTGACAGGTGCTGGCCCTAAAAATCGTCCGCGTCGCGTTATTGCTTTAATTTGAGATGCTAATAAATTCAACACAAACGATTTTCCAGATCCAAGTTTTGTAATTTGTCGTTTTAATATCAAGTTTTCTGTGCTTCCCGAGTGTTAACACTCGGTGTGCTAGAGAAACTGTTTGAGTCTGGTAATTGCTGTTGATAATATTTTAATTTGTCCTGACTATAGATTTATTTCTTGGGAAATATATTTAATTTTTTATTTTATTTGTTTCATAAAGGTTAATCTGATAACATTATACCTGAACAGTCATTCGACCCTATGTAGTGTCTATTGTTATAAATCTATCTGATACAACAAGCGAATAAGCGTTACAATTAACAGCAGGAACACCTCCGAATATCAATGTAAATTCAGTATCAGAATCTGAGTTAATAGCTTGTTCGGAATGTTTTGATACGTCAAAGCAAAATATATAATATTATATTCTAAACGTTTCTATTGATATCTGATATCCGCTGTCAGCATCTTGATATGTTTGCATAGCTGCCATCAAATAAATATAAGCACGAGATGTATATCTTGCTGCATGAGCTGTAAAATTACATTTTGTTGCTCGTTGCTTAGAATTTATTCTGACAGATATTTGCCTTACATTGGGACTATCAAATACGCAATTATTTTAAAGTTTACAATTACGTTGAAACACAATAATTACGTGTCTCAGTAACTGCTCGGAAGGTGCTGCTGTTATTATCTAGATGTTATCAACAGAATTAGGTATTGCTATTTGATAAACTTAGTTTTCAATAAAATAACCTTTCTTTGTATATGTTGTTAGCATTGATTCGAGTTCGATCGATTTATCAATCGACGGAACGATAGGTGGCATCCACATTGCTTGTTTAGAGATATCAAGTTGTGTATCTGCTCCACCAGTTCTCATCCGGTAATCATTTTGTTCAGCTTGTTCCTTAATAAGTGTAGGTTTGATACCTCTAAAACCTTTGTTGTATGCGAAACCAGAAAATTGTGCTGAGCGAAAACATCAGTGTTCTTTGATTTGAGCTATCTCCAAAAGCTCTTCGTTTAATATAACCTTCGTTACATTGTTGTTGCCTTATACTTGTTACTGCTAACCTTATTGCATCTCCAATATCATAAGCAGCATCACCACCAGGATTATCAATAAGATAATTTTTTTCAGCAGCAGCTGCTGTACGAAATTATGTTGATACAGCAGATCCAGTTCCAGTATCTTTAAACCACAACGTATTTGTTGCTACAGATCTCGACTAATCTTCACTAAACGAAACATTGTTTAAAATTGTACTTGCAACTGTCACATTCATTGAAATATCTTCTACCGTTTGATTAACATGTTGATTTCGAGCGCTTCTAAACAAGCTTCAACCATTACTAACAAGTCCAATGCACTTGTGTACCAGCCGCAATATTAGAACCAGCTGCATCTATTATACTGCTACGTAGTTCAAATACCGCTTTATGCGGAAATATAAACATATCTTCGTCTCTGGTGTTAAACGTACTAATACCTATTTTGTTCGGATCGTTCGCATTTTCATCAAGATACTCGACATACTCGAACTCTGTCGTTGAGTTATCAGCTGTTATATGTTCGCTAATGTCAAGATAATGTTTGACGGACATTCGTAATTGTTGGGGAAAAATGAATAGCAACTTTAATATGCTGCAGTATCACGGGCTTGTGATTTAGTTACTAATTATCTAATAATTTCTTCTCCAGACAGCAATGACAATTTTTTGTTGTTCTTATCATAGCTCTAGTAGTTTCTGTCGTTGGTGCTATTTCTGAAATAACTTGTCTGATATCTGCTGCACTTTGCGTACCATTAATCAGCTCTCTTTTCTCCAACAGTTATACCTGCGGTAGAAGCAGCTCCAGTAGCGAAACCTTTTGATAAGTCTATGGCGATAAGTGCTACTTTATTAGAAATTTCTCGTATATTTTCAACGATTTTAGAAAGTTGTTCGTGAAGAAAGCTCGAACTATTTTAAAATGTATCTGGCAATACAGTAACAGGCAACTTAATGTTTACCAACTGTGCCAAAATAACAGGTTTACCAAAAGAGTTTCCACCTGTAAATGTTAGTGATGCTGATTCTTATTTCAGATTAAAGGTGCGTTAACGCTATATCTACACCTTAACAGAGGTTTTAAGACGGGCGGTATTGACATGGGCGGTAAGTTAATATATAACACACAACTTGATAACACTTTACTAACCAATGACGATAGACTCACAAATGTTATACGTGTTAAAAATAGCATTGCAATTAAGTCCGGCGGCACTATGATAGGCACATTAAACACAGGCTTGAACAAAAAAAACTTATAGTCCAGTTGTTTATCAGATTTGACAAATAAACGTTATGTGAATTCTAGAATTCGCGCTATTACATCTGTAACAGCTGCATCAGATGCTGCTTAATGTCAGAAAATGACTGGCACGTTAGATAGGAGAACTAACAAAATAACTTCAACTTATGTACATGTTGTTGCTGTTGATCTAACAAATAAGCTCTGTGTTGATAGTGTTTCTTCAGGTATATAAAACGAGCTAAACCTAACGTTGGTCATATTCCCCGTATTGTTGATTCAAACGATAAAAGGTGGGGGTTTGTTGCACGTTCGTCAACACAATATCATAATAATTTTCCAAACTACGCATTTTTGTTTAAAAACGCAATATCAAGGGGACCGGAATGGACAACGAACGGCAAAACCTCAAACTTTTGGATTAATTTTCAATGTCCGATACCAACTGCAATTTGAAAATGTCATTTACATGTCAGATTAAATGCTTACAGTGGACGTATTTATAACTGTTGCTTAGAATGATTAACTGATAATACAACTTGGACAACGTTGTACAGCACAATAAATACATATGTTAGTATACCTGTTTATATTACACTTGATCCAGCAAATACTATTAATAAATATATTTATTTCAGAATATTTGTTGTTAGTAATGAAAGTACTTATCCTGGTTCAACCGCGTTTCAGATATATACAGTAGAAGATTTAATGTAAGTTGTATAAAATGGCTGAAACAGACCCACTTGATAAAAGAAAAGTTTCATGGTGGTAAGAAACCTGAACAAGATCGATAAAAGCGATTACAGGGTGATCTTGACAGACTAGCTAATCTTCAGAAAAAGAAAATTATCAAAAAATACCAAAAATTCAAAGATAAATTTGAAGAATAATTTGGGGAAAAAACACTTAGAGCTTTATTCATAAAAATAATGAAATTTTACGAAATTTTGGCATTGCATATGCAATACAGCATCTGATTCTCAAAAATGTTACGTTGAACTAAATAAGTTATGTACTTGGTTTTATTGCTGAAACAGAAATGTGTTATGCTGATGCGGAGAACGCAATGGAAAGTAGAGACATTTTTTTACTCTTATTGTTGGCAAAAAAGATCAAGTTCTCACCAATTAAAGATAAAAAGATATATCTTCTAATGTGTATGACAACTAGAGATTTTTTTGCCGATCAATAAAACCCAGAATTTATAGATTTGTTGGACATTATTGTTGGTACATCAACATTTATTATATAGTAAAAGTAATAATAAAACAACAAAATCATCGATTTCAAATACGTGTCAGAAGCGTTACCAGAAAATGAGCGGGATTCGCATATGCAATACCAAAAACATAAACACCTTGGTGCGTTCAAAATCTTATCTATATTACGGTACAATCTTACGAATTATATCTTATATTCCTGTTAATTTTCCCAGCTCTGGAATTGTTTCAAGCGGCTTAGCAATCAATCCATTTTTGTTAATTATGTCAGGAGTTGGTGTTACACTAACAGCAGCTGGTAAGAAGATGGAGCCGTGTTTGAGACTAACAAAGTTCTCGTAAAAGTGTCACTTGTACTTACAATATTTTTTTTCGATCAGATACAGACTGATTTAAAAGGAGTTCAGTATGATATGGACCATTTGACCAGAGTTTCGAGTTATTGATAGTACGTTAACCAACATCAAGCTGATGAGTCATCAACTATGAAAATCAATATTTAGAAAATAATAAGTTGATTGTGTTATAAGCATCAGCACAATATCGCCTAACAAGCAAATATAAATCAAACATTTTATCTAAAAATAAAGAATAATGTTTTAAACATTGACAATTAGAGATAGCAAGAACAGCAAAAGAAGCAAATATAGTTGACAATAAACCATTGACAGTTACCGACGAAATATTGTGTTTGTTTCAAAGAAGGATTTGACAGGCTTAAACATTTTTTGATCAGAACAGATGAGAGACCGAGTCAATATTTTAAGTTGCTTGATGATCTTGTAGAAATACTATCATAAACGTTTAGTAACAACCATGATCGGATCAGTCAAGAAAACTGCACAAAAATAACCATAAACCTTGATCAATATGTTGATACTAAGTATCAACGTAACAAAAATAGGATGAGAGATTTGTTCGAATGACATAGAAAGATAAACAGAAAAGATATCAGCATGATGATTAATTTTTTCTTATAGCATCTGTTGAAACTTTGATTATTGGCACTGACGTTTAATGATAACATACATCATTGAACAGATGGTATTTTATAGTAGTAATTAATAGTGTGGCTTTCTGTATCAAATCACCTATATTCACGGCAAAAATGCATTTTCACAAGTAAGTTCTGGTATCAGCACTGAACTCTCTTTCGATGATAAGTCCCTCCGACAAACAAATTTCGGGGATCAGGATGGGGGATGGGCTGGTGATCCAAGATCCTGAAACTTTGTACTTGTCCTATGACAAAGAAGGGATTTTAGTCCAGAAATCCCACTATTGATTACTGCTGTTGTTGTGTTTTCAAAAAAATTCAAAAGGAATTTGTGAAAAATAAATGTTATATAATTTTGAATTAGGGTTCTATTTGCTACCATAAGCCTAACCTGTATCATAAGGCTCGTACTTTCCTGGCTGGTTTCCGACACAACTCTTTTGCTTGGTGATCCTTCCCAGAGATTAATGTTATGTCTGTTTCCTGTATGTGTGGTGCTTTTTTGTGTTGATTATTAATCCATATGGATATGTTAGAACTGGCTGAAAAAGGTCAAATCTTTGTAACAATTGTCTTTATTTATTGGAAATCCCTAAGAAAAATAAACTTAAATCCGGCTAGGGCTTGACATGGCGCTTTATGTAGCAATGGCAGATGGAGACCCCTCCTCCTGTCATCTATCCTACCTACACCTTTGGTTGTTCCATATCTAAATTTTCTATGTTGTGTGCTGGATGTAATGAAAAATCAAAATAAAAACAAAAAACAGATAGCAGAGTAGAATAGTTTGTTGTAAGAGTGCGTGTTCTGCGTGTGAGTTTCCTGCCTCGCAGTTATTTAGGATAACGTTCGTTTATCCCCATGTTTGTGTTTTCGTTATGCTGATTTGTTGGCTGTCGCTTTGGCCAGATCAAGTGTGGTCCGTATTACCTTGCGAGCCACATAGCATTGGCATCACGCCATCGTTTTCTCTTTACTTAGTTGTCTCACATGCAATTTCTGTTTTGTACTTATGGAGTTAAGAATATGTGAGTTGCTACGAGGCTGTGTATTAACATGAAAATCTATTAATTTAGATTTGGAGAGTCTTCCTTCCTCGTGATAAAAGACGAGGGACAGAGTGTAGGGCTAGGGGAGCCACTATACCTCCCTTTTGGGTATTTCTCCCTAGCGGAGGGGCATAAGGTATAGGTTCCCCCACAAAAACTCCTACCTAAAGGCAGCCAAGGAAAGCCGTCCGGTGATAGTACGTTTATACTGGGTTCCTATGCCATTAAAACATGTCTAATCGTTTAGATTTCATGATACATGTATATAGTATATTACACCATTTTATATATCTGCATCTGTTATATCATTTGTTAAAGTAAGGTCTTTGCATTAATTCCTACGTATTATTGTTGTATTTTATTTGTTATTCTATATCTCTGTGTGGCCTTTTTAATACATAGTAGGATTAAGTAGTTCTTAAACCTGTATGCTGGCCATATAAATGGCAAGGTGTGATTGTTCTGGATTATATTTTTTAAACGCTATCTACCCTGATATCAAGAGGTCATGTAGGTAAAGGAAAACAATACTGTGATTGAAAATTGACGATATAATTTTTCCATATGCACACCTACACCCACTTCCACCTCCAGTTTAGATGGTTGTTGCTAAATTCTACTTGAGATTTTACTGTTGTATTAGTTTCTTTATTAGTCATGTGGTATATTTTTATCATTCTTTTCTTCCCAAATAAATGTTTGTTTCCCTCTATATGTGAAGATTAAAGGGTGGTTCTATTTATTTAACTAATCTGTTATTTTTGTAAATGGCGTCGTTGTATTTGCACAAATATCCAAAGAAATAAATATATATTGCATCCTAGGGATACTGTACTGAGGTTTGTTTGTTAAGTGTCTTAGTCTGTTTAATATATATATATATATATATATATATATATATATATATATATATATCTATATATATATATATATATATAAAATCGTTGAATATAAAGCACTTTGCTACGTATTGTTGAATTTTATTGGTTATTATATATATATATATATATATATATATATATAAGTCTCTCTCTCTCTCTCTCTCTCTCTCTCTCTCTCTCTCTCTCTCTCTCTCTCTCTCTCTCTCTCTCTCTCTCTCTCTCTCTCTCTCTCTCTCTTCTACTAGAGCATCATTGTACTCCCTTAACTGAGGTCCCTCATACGTGGTCCTGGTTGAGTGAAGTTATTGAATACTCCATAATGCCTCCTGACTAGTAAAGTAATCTTGGTCTGGAGATGTTGTGGTATTCACCATATCATGGACAATAGGAAAACTCCACTTCCATAAATGTTTTAGCCACGCGATATTGTTTTAGCTGGGTCGTTCCCTGATCTTAAGAGTACTGTTGATGAGGTTTCATGGTGCTTTTAGTTCCTTTCCTCTCAAGATCCTTTCTTGATCTCTGGTTAAGGTTTCCATATCTTTTTGTATTCATTGGGGGAAGGTCTGTTTCTGCATGGGCAAACAGCTTCGGGTGGTGGTCGGACTATTTCCTCCAATACGTTTTGTTGCTGCTGCTGAGTCTCTTTGAGTCTGTTCTGGAGCTAATCTAATCTCGCTTGACATTGTATGTGGTTTTGGCTTCGTCGAGTCTATTCATGTCTCCATGCACAATATATTGGTATACAAAGTATCTATTTATGACTCCAATAAGTTTCTTGTATGAGTTTATTCATGTCTCCATGCACAATATAGAATAGACTCATAAAAGAAACTTATTAGAGTCATAAATTAGATACGTTGTATCCTAATGGCCTTAATACCAATGCACTAAATAAAATTGCATAAACTATTTTTTAAAATGATAAATAGTATATCCTTTATAACAATATTATTATATGTATGCCTGTTTGTCTCTATTTTATTTTATTATTTTCTAAAATTCCAGACGCATTTGCCTACATCAATATCAACTCTGGTATTTTTCATTACCCGGTCTCTCCTGGGATGCCTTTCTCAAGACGAGTCATGTGCAACTTGAACTCTTCCAAGATCCAGACATGTTTATGTTCACCGAAAGAATTATTCGAGAAGGCTTCTGCACCACCAGCCAAAAACACGCCGTCACCAATAACACATACATGTCCAACTACCATCCCTCTCAAACCCTGACCTACATCCTTTATGTATTTCAATAATAATAATAATAATAATAATAATAATAATAATAATAATAATAATAATAATAATAATAATAATAATAATGAATTAGCTATGTCGCAGTCCCTTCCCGTTAGAGATTTTCATTGAATCGCCGGAGAACAAGAGTGATATAAGCATAACTCCTGGAGCTATTTCGTCGAAGTCGATCGAGACTTTTCACCCCATCTTCAAAACGCTCAGAACGATAATCCCTTCTGTGCAGAATCGCTCCTCGTCACACCCTCCATGCTTTCTCCCTAACAACTCCAACAAAAAATGCAACTCGGCATCGCAGAGACCAAAATATAAAAAATCATACCCAATCTGCGTCAAAAAATACACTACAAGATACATAATCGCCTTCTTGAACAAGCTCTTCATTACCCGGTCTCTCCTGGGATGCCTTTCTCAAGACGAGTCATGTGCAACTTGAACTCTTCCAAGATCCAGACATGTTTATGTTCACCGAAAGAATGATTCGAGAAGGCTTCTGCACCATCAGCCAAAAACACGCCGTCACCAATAACACATACATGTCCAACTACCATCCCTCTCAAACCCTGACCTACATCCTTTATGTATTTCAATAATAATAATAATAATAATAATAATAATAATAATAATAATAATAATAATAATAATAATAATAATAATAATAATAATAATGAATTAGCTATGTCGCAGTCCCTTCCCGTTAGAGATTTTCATTGAATCGCCGGAGAACAAGAGTGATATAAGCATAACTCCTGGAGCTATTTCGTCGAAGTCGATCGAGACTTTTCACCCCATCTTCAAAACGCTCAGAACGATAATCCCTTCTGCGCAGAACCGCTCCTCGTCACACCCTCCATGCTTTCTCCCTAACAACTCCAACAAAAAATGCAACTCGGCATCGCAGAGACCAAAATATAAAAACTCATACCCAATCTGCGTCAAAAAACACACTACAAGATACATAATCGCCTTCTTGAACAAGCTCTTCAACACAGACTCGTTCTTAAATAAGTTCAACGAGCTCTCAAGTTTAAATAATCCCCATTGATAAAATCCTAGGTCGACTTTAACACCCAACAAGGCGTTAAAAAAAATACCAGAGACCTGGGGGAAAAATTCTTTTAACTCATGAACAACAGCGTCTTCAGAAAAACCATGAAAAACATTCGACGCAGAAGAAAAATCGAAATCATCAATAACTCATGACAATATGAGCTCGTGGCCAGCCATGCCTTCGTTAACATGAAAATCTTCGACGAAGAACTCGTCGTCATTGAATCCAGAAAAAGACATCTCATGCTCAATAAATCCATTTAAGTCGGCTCAGCCATTCCCGAGTGATAAACCCATCCAAGTCGGCCCAGCCGTTCTCGATCTCTCCAAAATGCTCAAACTCGTGTTTCATTGAGTTTCAACGGAGATAAAGCCAAACTACTCATGACCGGTACCGACTCGCTCGTCTACGAATTTCACACAGAGGATCTCTAGCAATGTGTTTTAGATGAACAAAATCGTAATTTTCCACATAATAATAATAATAATAATAATAATAATAATAATAATAATAATAATAATAATAATAATAATAATAATTTAGTAATTTAAATACAGGCGCGTATTACAAGATACAACACGAATAAATATAGTGAGTGCTATGGTGTATAGGAATTAAATGTAATGTTCAACGTGGGTATACATACTTAATTTCCTATCAATAATTAGTGCATAATATTATAAAGGTGTATTATAAAGGTGTGACTACCACTAAGTATACCAGTCATCATTCGTACGTGTTATCAAAGATTGTCTAAGATGAAAAACCAAACTGATATAGTATTAAATATTTCTTATAATTAATATATTACTATTTCTCATGAGGGAAACACATTTTTCTACAGATGGATAGAAATAACAAATTTTATTTAAATATATCTTTCTTAAATGGTCATAAGCAGGACAATCAGTACAAAATGGAATTCATGTTCTACGAAATAAACATTATTTTTCGGCATAATTCGCAATACCTATTATTTCTTTCAATTCTGCTATGCCTACCTGTCTCTATTTTAGCGTATGCGCTGAGCACCTACATTTAGCAATTAACATCCTAAAAGATATAATAATCCACTCGATAGGTATTTTTCCGGTTATAATTCATTTTTATATGTTATAATATAACACATGTACATGAATTGTTAATATAACTTTACCAGTTCTGGAATGTAGAATTCTCAATTCTTTGCGAAAGTAGTGGAAAAAATATTGCTTTGTGTCACCAACATCTTGATCTAGCAAGACATACTTAAAGCCGAAGCGAAATTACACGTTTTTAATTTCGGCAGCCCAGGTGACACAGTTGGTTTCACCTAATATTTTCGACATTAATTAGTGTGGGTAGCAAGTTGAGGCATTATTACAATCTTCTGCCAATATTTAATGCATAAAAAAATACGAGGTATAAAGTATCTTCCGCACTCCGCTAACACATTTTCATTATTCGTAGTTATATAAACACTTAAATGCTGTGTTATATTGCACAATTTCAATATTTCTACTAAATTTATATCCCCAAATTACTGACCCATAGCAAGCAGTTAGTTTTATCACAAAAACAAAACTTTTAAAAGCAGTCTCAACACTAAAACAGTCATAAAATTTTTGATAATTCAAAATCCTTCAAGTTGCTTTCTTTGCCTGAGCCGCTAGCGTCTGCTTAGCTTTCCAACACAACTTTAGGGTGAAAAATAGATACATATACTTCTAGTGAGGCACACTCTAAATATGCATGTCTTTGAAAAGACCACACCTCCTTTCGCTTGAGATATCCCCTATTTCTGAAAACGATGATTTTATTTTCATCTTGATTGACCGTCATACCAGTTTTATCACAGAAAGGGTTCATGACATTTATCTGGCACTGAAGGAGCTTTACTGTATCAGCGCAATTAGCAACCTCGACAGCAAAGTATTGCAAAAATATTATTAATATTGTCTGAACTAAATACTGTTCTACTGCATTCGAGCTTAAGCTAATCATTAAAAAATGATAAAACATGATATGGCTCAAAATACAACCTTGCTTGTACCTAATGTACATTCGAAGCAAGTAGTTAAGCCTTTAGGTGTTCGGACTCAGCTTTTCAGGGTTTTTTTATACACATCTGTTAAAATGTTTACTTTTTTACCGTTCATACCCTTATGTGTTAATGGCGACCATAATTTATTATGCTGTCTTTTATCAAAAGCTTTTTATTATAATCGATATAAAGGCCATAAAATCTACCTTTGCTTTAGAGATAAACTTTTGAGCAAAAGCCTGAGTAATTGTATTGTCAAATGCGAAGTATTCTTTCATAAACCCTGCTTGTGCTTCGTCTATCAAACCAACGACTTCTACCTTCGTGTATATACGATTATTATGTGCTCCTTTTTTCTCCGTTAACTTTACATTGTTAGAATCGTTCAGTATTTTACGATATTGCACTCAAGCGCACTTCAGATTGCATTCACATGTGCCCAATAGTGTATTAGGGGCTACTTTGCAAACAAATCATGTACACTCACCTAATATGCGCTTTACGTTTTTGTTGATCAAATCTTTTACAATGAACCAAAGCAGATGTTTCGTGGACTGCCACATACCAGCTGCTTTGCCACGTTCTGCGTTAACTTGTTGGACACAATTTTTCGGATTTAAGCTAGCTATAGAAGCTAGACAGGATCCTTACAAATAGCACGCAAGTAACAAGGAATAAACTTTCTTCTTTAGCTGGTAATAAGAATCGCAAAAAATATTCTTACAGTTTTTATTCCTGAATTTCCTCAAAATGTACTTTCTTAGTTCTGCAAATCCGAATGACATGAACAATCTCATGGGTCCTCAAGTTTGATTACACATTTCGAAATTGTATCGTAATACCATTCTTGGTGCACTCAAGATGAAATAAACATTATATTCCATAGCGTCCTTTTTATAATTGCAAATGAAAGACTTCATATTTTTCACACATGATTTCAAACAATGACAGAACAGAAATACACTTGCAGATGGCAACACGCTGCTGAAATCCGATGTACTTCATGTAGAATTGACACAGATAAATCCAGCCCATAGTCACAAAATTTCGTAGAATCGACAAAAATAACAAACTCTATTCATTCTATATCAACTGTAAAAGTTGTTGCAATGCGCATTCATTCACGATATGACTCCAAATTTCAATGTTAAGAAGACCAAAATGCCATTTTCTTTTGAAATTTATATTTAATGCGCGACTATATTGAAATTTTTCTGGGCGGAGTTATGTGCGCATTAATAATATTGTTGTTGAGTAATGATGAATCTGCGCTTGTGTATTTAGTTTGGAATACGGCATACATTCAGTTACTCTGTTTCTTGTATTATAGTTTTATTTATATAATAAAGTCTCAGGTAGAATTTTTTTAAAAAAAATTATAATAAAAATGTTACTGCATTTGTGTGGGAAAATATGAACTCATTTTGTCGGATTGATATACTGCATTCCCAAGGTCGTGCAGTATTTCCATCCGCAAAATTCGTTCATATTTTCCCATACAAATGTATAACCTATAATTATTCAATGTATCAGTAAGGCACAGAATATCAACAAGAGAGACACCTCTGTAATTGTTTGGATGGTTCTCGTCACCGCACTTACATATAGGACAGATAATACTCTTCTCCCACTGTTTAGTAAAATAGCCAGATTCAAAAATATTATTGAATAGAGAGTTAATGAATCGTGTAATCGTTTTATTCGTGCATAGATAAAAACGAGCAGGTGTGATGTCAGGTCCGGCTTGTAGCACCGATAAAACTAAAATCTACATGCGTTATTGTGACATATACTTAACTAATATTTAATGTTGAGTTAGATCATTTCCATATGGAAAAAACAACTGGATAACAATGATAGATGATTGTGTGACGATTTGCAAGTGCACGATGAACATATTCATTTAAAGTTGATCCATCCTACACACCTTACCATTAACTAAATAGTTTGCAATATGGCATTGAACCAAGTCGGCTGCAAAAACATTTTTATGAAATATTGGCCGATTCTAACAAATCAAAATAACTGGTAACATGTTTGTGTAGCACGGGACACACAATGGATATATATATATATATATATATATATATATATATATATATATATATATATATATATATATATATATATATATATATATATATATTGAATTTATCATGAAGAATATTGAGTTCATGATGGGTATATTACTCTCGGATGAGCTTTCAAAGTAAACTTTAAAATGACATTATATAAAAGCCAAAAAACCATAACAGAACTAGGATGAGGGTCATTTTTCCATCAAATTCATAAAAAATACTTTTTATAAAACATCCCTAATTCCTAAAACAAAAACATATATAGTCACGTTATTGTTCTGATGGATTAATTTTGTGTAGAAAACGTGACAATATAGATTATTAAATCGTTTTCTTTGAATGCATAATTCAGATTTATTTAAGGGGCCCAAAAATATATAAGTTTTAAAACATCTGAAACTTATTGATAAACCAATTGCTTTGAGAATTATCTTAGGGCCTCGAAGAGCTTAGCAAACATTTTGAGAAAAAAAGAAAAGTCATTATTTGGTGTTGTGCAAGAAAAAATAATACTGCAATGCCGATGTTGAAAATGACAACTATGACGAGGGCGTTGGAACAGCGTGTGAATATAGTAGCCTGGCTAATGAAGGTCACCAAAGGTAAATCAATTAGAGATATGTTTTCGTATTTGTATAATAATGGCATTCATATTCATTAGTCTTCAACATATATATGAAATGGATTACAACGAAGCAGAAGTGAAGCAGCGGAATGTACAAATTCTGGTCGTATTCGAGTAGATATAATATTTGCCGTAATGGGTAATATGAGTTCATTTAGGTTGATATCACATTGGAAAAAAATTGTATTCAACTTGAAAAATTTATTTTAAGATGCTGAAGAGAATGAACATACTTGTTTAGAAAAGCCAGATTTACATCTTCGAATTACTATTAAGTTCTTTACAAATTTAGGGTACGACCTCCAATCCACTTACCACAACATGCTGAAGAAGAGATAAAAGAGCGACAACTAGAAAACGACAACGAATGACAAAAATCAACCAATTACGTAATGCTGTGTATAAAAAAGTTCAATAGCACTGGAAAATATCAATTATATGGCAGAACATGCCATCATGAATCCTGTAAATCACATTTTCTCGCATATCAAGTTGGTACAGGTACATGTAAATGCAGCATCGAATATATATATATATATATATATATATATGTGTGTGTGTGTGTGTGTGTATGTGTGTGTGTGTGTGCGTGTGTGTGTGTTGGTGTGTGTGTTGGTGTGTTCGCGAGTGTTATCGCACTCTTAGACAATAACTAGCTGAAACTGATTACATAAATACTTGTGACTGCAAAACACCAGATGTAGTTGAAACGTACTTAGAAGTAAATTAAATAATACCCAGGATTGAGCCATTACAGTTTCTGGTTTGGATATAGTAAAATAAATAACTTATTGACGGAATTTTGAATTAAAGAACGATCTCCGTCGTATAAATGAATGCTGATGTAATCCAACTTGCTCAATAGCATGGAATATGAATGCAAAACCATTAGGACCTATGGTTTTGCAACCAGTTGCAACGGTCAATGAACAAAATGTCATCATATTGCATCTGTCATTGATAATGGGACCGCTGAGTATATTCATGAACAAAACTACCGCTGTATAACATGGCATATTGCTGCTGAGAACAATGAAATGTATAGCAATCACAAGTACCTGAATTTAAGTTTCATAAGACCCTTGGCGAATTAGATAACTACATGGCATTTATTACAAGCACATACAAACTATGTAAAAACACTAGCCAACTAAAATATGACTCCTGGAATTATATCGTTGTTACAGCACTCTTGTAACTCTGGTATTATAGTGAATATTTTCATTAGTGAGCATTTGGTTATGTAAATCGTGGCAAAGATGGATTCAAAATCACAATAATGTGCATATTAATATATGTAATCATACCATCACGAAATGCAAGGACACTAAAGCTATTAATAAGAATCTTGAGACGTTAGGAAAAAAAATACCAATACATAATAAAACTGTACTCTTGACCGATATAAGCAAGTGAAGTACATATTTCCCCAGATCAACCTTTTCATGGATCAAGTTAAATTTCAACGCAAATGTGTATCTAACTGTAGTCAGTGAAAAATGTGAAAAATCCTGATAACTGATGTTTTGAATAAGCAATTATGTCAGCGTTACATCCAGTGAGTGATCGTACAGATCAGCCTCGAAAATACCAACAATACTTGGGTAAACTCAACGTAAGTGATATAGAAATTCCCGTACAGGTTACAGATATTTGCAAGTTTGAATGACTTATCCGTGTTTTCGTTGTCATGTACCTCTTTGGAATAAAGCTCTGCAACAATTTTCTTTTACCACATGAACACAGGCGGTTTAATATGATTTGCTAATTTTACACGATTCAGAGTCCAGGTACCATCATGTGCGGATCAAACATTTCTCACCAATGAAATGCCGACACAACCAACGCAAGATAAGAAATTTCCTTGTAGACGTTGGAAGCACTTATGCAATAAACAGAAACATCTTGACGACAATAACATTTATTGCACTATACCTGGTCATACCCTCCAGCACACCATTATGCCATAATTATCGCATATTAATGGTGCTTTTTAGTGAAACTGATAGCAGAAGAGAAGTTTTTCGAGTTCATGACCATCGTCACATCGTCACATCACTTGCACATACAGAATGTCTGCATACTGCACATGCAATTTACAGTTAATAATTAGAGTCAAACAAAAATTTCTGCTGTCCTTCATAGCAGTCGTGATGATGGACACCTAATCATGCTGGCAGTAGCAACGGCATCAATGGCACGAATATGAATTCCAAACAGCATAGAAAAATAGATGACGTTTAAACTTGAATAATTACAGTTCTTCGATTCGTTTCAGTTTCTGAATTCGCCACTGGACAAATTAGTAAGCATTTTAAGAAGCATAAAACTTCAAAATCACTAGTCAGTATTGTACCACTAACACTGACTTGTTAACTTGAATTTGATTCTTTTTTCATATTTCAGTTTTATGTCTGTCAAAAATTAAATATAAATAAAATAGGACAGACGAATGAATCATCTTTCATTTATCATTTTTACACCTATAAAATTCATACTATTATTTTTCCTGACATAACAGCAACTTTTAAGAAAGATTTTATTTGAATTTATTTATGATATAAATTTGTTTTAGAAAGAAGGCCGCAAAGATGGCAGAGAGACATATTTAATCTTTAACTTTTTTAAAACAAACAGCTGGAAATAATTAAAATGTATCAAAAGAGACAATGTTTTGAATAGGCTCATTTACTTATCATACGTCATGACAATCTATACAGAATAATGCAGTTTTTTTGTTCTCTGAAATGTTTAAACAGTATTGAGATGAAGTATACGGTTTAAATAAAACATGACATAACTAAAAATATTGTCAAATACTGTAACAGTGAGAAAATATGGGCCATTAGAGAAAAATTGGGGAGTGTGAAATACATCTCACCTCCCCATAATTTTAATTGGATTTCTCAGCATTAACCTTAAGAACATTACAGATTTCGATATAAACTTAAATATAGGTGATTTCGACAACCCAATACCCTTTTTCCTTGAAAATTCCTGAGAGCTCTCTTTCTGCCTTCCTGCTGCAGATTTTTATTGCATATTCTCAAACAAAAGCATAATAAATACTAAAATTGATAATGAGAAAGAGCTCGCAAGATAATCCACTTCTGTGGCATGGTCGGTTATAAATGTTGAATAAAATTCACGAAAAAAGCTAGTTACAGTAACCAAGCTTGGTACAGGACCACATTTATCCAAAAGTTGCTTTCTGCATCTAAAATTTTGCTACCATACGTAAGAAGGCATTGGAATCAAGACTTAGTAGTAACTTATAATCAATAATGAAAGCAAGACACTGCAAACTGTTATAATGTATTGAATTACATTCCTTAATGAATTTGCTTTAAGTGTTTCGTTTTAATAGATACTCAGAACTAAGAATTATGGGAAGGGAATGGTTTGACAGATGGATAAATGGATGGCTAATCAGTTCAACACATGGCAGACAGAACACATGGCAGACAGATCCATGGCACTAACAAGTATGGCCATCTTTCTAATACGACCAGCGACAGGTGTATTTGTGAAAAACAGTCAAATTTATACCTTCTTAGCAGCCACTTATGCTGTATGCAGACAGAAATTTCACCATGATAATTGCTAGCTATTATTACCACCACCAATTAACAAGATGACAAAAGCTCATCCCAAAGAAGCACATTATTATTCAACTAAAAGTCACTGTTACATCAAGTCACCAGAGAGAGAACAAAATGGTATGTGGCTTGTCTCTAGTAAGATATGGCATGTTTTGGGAAGAGTACAAGACTATAACTAGTCGATCACGTGACAAGATCAATTCTTTGTAAACATTGTGCATCTAGTTTTATGACTACAGATTGTTAATGAAGGAATAAGTTCAATGCAACATGTCATCAGACATACTCAGGTCTGATCAAAAGTGAAAGCAATCTACATATAGAGCATGTTGATGTGGACATGTAGGCACATTTACTCAAGTACACTATATTATAAACAATATACTGAAATGCGTTTCGGTGTTTTCAATGCGTTCCGGTGTTTCTGAGTGTTTATCGGTTTCTATGCACCACATGTAACCACCATTGACGGTTGAATTAACCCATGCGTGTCGGTGAGAACGGGCCCACCAACATAAGCTTGAAACTACATGTCCACCACAGGCTGTTTAAACAACTCCAGATGTTCCAATGAAAAATAATAAATCGTGTACAACAGTTTTAAGGTCAACACCTTTCAATTGCATAAGCCACCAGAAAACAATACCATTAGAATACTTTAAATTTTGACTCTTATATGCTGCCATAGGTTCGGTCTCTTGCTTCTTTGCAAGTATGGTAATCATGTGATCTAACTAATTTGTGAAAAAGAAATATACTATTAGTATACATGTACTGGGTCATTGTTGCGAAAGAAACCTTGTTTAAAATTTAATATAAAAATGAGATATTAAATGCTATCTAAAATGAGTTATGACAAAATAATTTCATTTACGAACTGATTACGTACTGATTTGGACCATGTGATATATTTATAAGAAAAGCCATGGAACACACATACCGGATTTATTTTAGCAGTTATTACTGTTTTCGCAAACAAAGAGAACGAAAACATTTGATTTTCAGCATTAATATTTAATCAGATAGTTGTTAGCAAATTTCCAGCTGAAATAGTAACAAGATATGAGCTGTATGATTTAGAATTTTACAACCAAAATATAGAAAATATATGATTATGGCTTTATTTAAAAGCATTTTCAAACTTTTCTAAATCAGGCCGGTATGGTGACTTCCATTACAATTAAACAATAATGCATGCAGATTTACCCATGCTTTATATTGATTCCTTATGCAAATCGTGCTGTCTTCGCGCTGTTTTTATCTCCCATCTCCCCAAAATTTGTATAAAGTGTTAGAGGAGTAACAAAACAGTATAAAGAACTTAGCTATTATCGTTGAATTTGTATCTATTGGGTACAACCTCTTGACTTGTAGATACCCCCAAAGCTCAGTCCCAGGACATAGAACTGTTTAGAGTTCTAATGCTGACATTTCATTGATCTAAATATCATGGATTCTGTGCTATTATCCAAGTCAGCATTCTGTGTTATTGTGTTATTATCCATGTCAATATTCTGTGTTATTATCCATGTCATCAATCCGTGTTATTATTCAAGTGATCATTTTGTGTTATTATCCATGTCGTCATTCTTCGTTATTATCCATATCTTCATTCTGTGTTATTATCGATATTGTCATTCTGTGTTACTATCAATGTCGTCATTCTGTGTTATTATCCATGTCATCATTCTGTGTTATTATCCATGCCATTATTATGTGTTATTATCCATGTCTTCATTATGTGTTATTATCCATATCATCATTCTGTGTATTATCCATGTCATTATTATTTCTTATTATCCATGTCATCATTCTGTGCCATTATCCATGTTATCCCTCTGTGTAATTATCCATGTTTTCATTCTGTGATATTATCCATGTCGTCACTCTGTGTTATTATCCATTTCATCATTATCCATGTCATCATTCTCTGTTATTATCCATGTCATCCCTCTGTGTTATTATCCATGTCGTCATTCTGTACTATTATTCATGTCATTATTCTGTTATTATCCATGTCGTCATTTTGTGTTATTATCGATGTAAACATTATGTATTATTATCTATGTCATCTTTCTGTGCTACTATCCATGTCATCTTTCTGTGTTATTATCTATGTCATCATTCTGTGTTATTATCCATGTCATTATTCTGTGTTATTATCCATGCCATCATTCTGTGTTATTATCCATGTCATTTTTATGTTATTATCCATGTCATCATTCTGCGTTATTATCAATGTTATCCCTCGGTGTTATTATCCATGTCATTATTCTGTGTTATTATCCATGTCATCATTTTGTGTTATTATCCATGTCATCATTCTGTGTTATTATCATTGTCATCGTTCTGTATTATTATCCGTGTCATCATTATGTGTTATTATCCATGTCGTCATTCTGTGTTATTATCCATGTCATCATTCTGTGTTATTATCCATGTCATCATTCTGTGCTATTATCCATGTTATACTGTTTTATTGTCCATGTTATCATGCTGTGCTATTATCCATGTCATCATTCTATAATATTATCCATGTCATTTATTTGTGTTATTATCAATGTCAACATTCTGTGATATTATCCATGTCGTCATTCTGTGTTATTATCCATGTCGTAATTTCTGTAATTATCGATGACGTCATTCTGTGTTATTATCCATGTCGTCATTCTGTGTCATTATCCATGTCATCATTATGTGTTATTATCCATGTCATCATTCTGATATTATCCATGTTTTCATTCTGTTATTATCCATGTCGTCATTCTGTGTTATTATCCATGTCATCATTTTGTTTCATTATCCATATCATCTTATATGTTATTATCCATGTCATCATTCTCTACTATTATACATGTCATCATTCTGTGTTACTATCCATGTCATCATTCTGCATTATTATCCATTTCACTATTATGTGTTATTATCCATGTCGTCATTCTGTGTTATTATACATGTCATCATTCTGTGTTATTATCAATGTCATCCCTCTGTGTTATTATCCATTTCGTCATCCTGTGTTATTATCCATGTCGTCATTCTGTGTTATTATCCATGTCATCATTTTGTGTTATTATCCATGTCATCATTCTGTGTTATTATCATTGTCATCGTTCTGTATCATTATCCGTGTCATCATTATGTGTTATTATCCATGTCGTCATTCTGTGTTCTTATCCATGTCATCATTCTTTGTTATTATCCATGTCATCATTCTGTGCTATTATCCATGTTATACTGTTTTATTGTCCATGTTATCATGCTGTGTTATTATCCATATCATCATTCTGTAATATTATCCATGTCATTTTTTGTGTTATTATCAATGTCAACATTCTGTGTTATTATCCATGTCGTCATTCTGTGTCATTATCCATATCATCATTATGTGTTATTATCCATGTCATCATTCTGATATTATCCATGTTTTCATTCTGTGTTATTATCCATGTCGTCATTCTGTGTTATTATCCATGTCATCATTTTGTTTTATTATCCATATCATCTTATATGTTATTATCCATGTCATCATTCTCTACTATTATCCATGTCATCATTCTGTGTTATTATCCATTTCACTATTATGTGTTATTATCTATGTCGTCATTCTGTGTTATTATACATGTCATCATTCTCTGTTATTATCAATGTCATCCCTCTGTGTTATTATCCATTTCGTCATCCTGTGTTTTTATCCATGTCGTCATTCTGTGTTATTATCCATGTCATCATTTTGTGTTATTATCCATGTCATCATTCTGTGCTATTATCCATATTATACTGTTTTATTGTCCATGTCGTCATGCTGTGTTATTATCCATGTCGTCATTCTGTGTTATTATATATATCATTATTCTGAGTTATTATCAATGTCATCCCTCTGTGTTATTATCCATGTCGTCATTCTGTGTTATTATCCATGTTATCATTCTTTGTTATTATCCATGTCGTCATTCTGTGTTATTATCCATGTCGTCATTCTGTGTTATTATCCATGTCATCATTCTGTGTTATTATCCATGTCATCATTCTGTGTTATTATACATGTCCTAATTGTGTTATTATCCATCTCAACATTCTGTGTTATTATCCATTTCGTCATAATGTGTTAATATCCATGTCGTCATTCTGTGTTATTATCCATGTCGTCATTCTGTGTTATTATCCATGTCGTCATTCTGTGTTATTATCCATGTCGTCATTATGTGTTATTATATATGTCATCATTCTGTGTTATTATACATGTCGTCATTCTGTGTTATTATCCATGTCGTCATTCTGTGTTATTATCCATATCAACATTCTGTGTTATTATCCATGTCATCATTCTGTGTTACTATCCATGTCATCATTTTGTGTTATTATCCATGTCATCATTCTGTGTTATTATCCATGTCGTCATTCTGTGTTATTATCCATGTCGTCATTCTGTGTTATTATCCATGTCGTCATTCTGTGTTATTATCCATGTCATCATTTTGATATTATCCATGTCATCATTCTTTGTTATTATCCATGTCATCATTCTGTGTTATTATACATGTCGTCATTCTCTGATATTATCCATGTCGTAATTCTGTGTTATTATCCATGTCAACATTCTGTGTTATTATCCATGTCGTCATCCTGTGTTATTATCCATGTCATCTTTCTGTGTTATAATCCATATCATCATTATGTGTTATTATCCATGTCATCATTTTGTGTTATTATCATTGTCAAGATTCTGTGTTACTATCCATGTCATCATTTTGTGTTATTATTATCCATGTCAACATTCTGTGATTTTATGCATGTCGACATTATGTGTTTTTATCAATGTCGTCATTCTGTGTAATGATCCATGTGGTCATTCTGTGTTATTATCCATGTCATCATTCTTTGTTATTATCCATGTCATCATTCTGTATTATTATACATGTCGTCATTCTGTGTTATTATCCATGTCGTAATTCTGTGTTATTATCCATGTCAACATTCTGTGTTATTATCCATGACATCATTCTGTGTTATTATCCATGTCGTCATCCAGTGTTATTATCCATGTCATCTTTCTGTGTTATAATCCATATCATCATTATGTGTTATTATCCATGTCATCATTTTGTGTTATTATCATTGTCAAGATTCTGTGTTACTATCCATGTCATCATTTTGTGTTATTATTATCCATGTCAACATTCTGTGTTTTTATGCATGTCGACATTATGTGTTTTTATCAATGTCGTCATTCTGTGTAATGATCCATGTGGTCATTCTGTGTTATTATCCATGTCATCATTCTGATATTATCCATGTCAACATTTTTTGTTATTATCCATGTCGTCATTCTGTGTTATTATCCATGTCATCATTTTCTTTTATTATCCATATGATCTTGTGTGTTATTATCCAGTTCATCATTCTGTGTTATTTCCATGTCATCATTCTGTTATTATCCATGTCATCATTTTGTGTTATTATCCATGTCATTATTCTGTGTTATTATCCATGTCGTCATTCTGTGTTATTATCCATGTCATCATTCTGTGTTATTATCCATGTCGTCATTCTGTGTTATTATCCATGTCGTCTTTCTGTGTTATTATCCATGTCGTCATTCTGTGTTATTATCCATGTCATCATTCTGATATTATCCATGTCATCATTCTTTGTTATTATCCATGTCGTCATTCTGTGTTATTATCCATGTCATCATTCTGTGTTATTATCCATGTCATCATTCTGTGTTATTATCCCTGTCATCATTTTGTTTCATTATCCATATCATCTTATATGTTATTATCCATGTCATCATTCTCTACTATTATCCATGTCATCATTCTGTGTTATTATCCATGTCATCATTCTGTGTTATTATAATGTCATCATTCTGTAATATTATCCATTTCACTATTATGTGTTATTATCCATGTCGTCATTCTGTGTTATTATACATGTCATCATTCTGTGTTATTATCAATGTCATCCCTCTGTGTTATTATCCATTTCGTCATCCTGTGTTATTATCCATGTCGTCATTCTGTGTTATTATCCATGTCATCATTTTGTGTTATTATCCATGTCATCATTCTGTGCTCTTATCCATATTATACTGTTTTATTGTCCATGTCGTCATGCTGTGTTATTATCCATGTCGTCATTCTGTGTTATTATCCATGTCATCATTCTGTGTCATTATCCATGTCGTCATTCTGTGCTATTATCCATGTTATACTGTTTTATTGTCCATATCATCATGCTGTGTTATTATCCATGTCATCATTCTGTGTTATTATCCATGTCATCATTCTGTGTTATTATACATGTTCTAATTGTGTTATTATCCATCTCAACATTCTCTGTTATTATCCATGTCGTCATAATGTGTTATTATCCATGTCGTCATTCTGTGTTATTATCCATGTCGTCTTTCTGTGTTATTATCCATGTCGTCATTCTGTGTTATTATCCATGTCGTCATTATGTGTTATTATACATGTCATCATTCTGTGTTATTATACATGTCGTCATTCTGTGTTATTATCCATGTCCTAGTTCTGTGTTATTATCCATGTCAACATTCTGTGTTATTATCCATGACATCATCCTGTGTTATTATCCATGTCATCTTTCTGTTTTATAATCCATATCATCATTATGTGTTATTATCCATATCATCATTTTGTGTTATTATCATTGTCAAGATTCTGTGTTATTATCCATGTCATCATTTTGTGTTATTATTATCCATGTCATCATTCTGTGTTGTTATCCATGTCGACATTATGTGCTTTTGTCCATGTCGTTATTCTGTGTTATTATCCATGTGGTCATTCTGTGTTATTATCCATGTCATCATTCTGATATTATCCATGTCAACATTCTTTGTTATTATCCATGTCGTCATTCTGTGTTATTATCCATGTCATCATTTTCTTTAATTATCCATATGAACTTGTGTGTTATTATCCAGTTCATCATTCTGTGTTATTATCCATGTCATCATTTTGTGTTATTATCCATGTCATCATTCTGTTTTATTATCCATGTCGTCATTCTGTGTTATTATCCATGTCATCATTCTGATATTATCCATGTCATCATTTTTTGTTATTATCCATGTCATCATTCCGTGTTATTATACATGTCGTCATTCTGTGTTATTATCCATGTCGTAATTCTGTATTATTATTCATGTCAACATTCTGTGTTATTATCCATGACATCATTCTGTGTTATTATCCATGTCGTCATCTTGTGTTATTATCCATATCATCTTTCTGTGTTATAATCCATATCATCATTATGTGTTATTATCCATGTTATCATTTTGTGTTATTATCATTGTCAAGATTCTGTGTTACTATCCATGTCATCATTTTGTGTTATTATTATCCATGTCATTATTCTGTGTTGTTATGCATGTCGACATTATGTTTTTATCCATGTCGTCATTCTGTGTTATAATCCATGTGGACATTCTGTGTTATTATCCATGTCATCATTCTGATATTATCCATGTCAACATTCTTTGTTATTATCCATGTCGTCATTCTGTGTTATTATCCATGTCATCATTTTCTTTTATTATCCATATGATTTTGTGTGTTATTATCCAGTTCATCATTCTGTGTTATTATCTCTGTCATTATTCTGTTATTATCCATGTCATCATTTTGTGTTATTATCCATGTCATCATTCTGTGTTATTATCCATGTCGTCATTCTGTGTTATTATCCATGTCGTCATTCTGTGTTATTATCCATGTCGTCATTCTGTGTTATTATCCATGTCATCATTCTGATATTATCCATGTCGTCATTCTGTGTTATTATCCATGTCATCATTTTTTAATTATCCATATCATCTTCTGTGTTATTATCCATGTTTTCATTCTGTGTTATTATCCATGTCATCATTCTGTGTTATCCATGTCGTCATTCTGTGTTATTATCCATGTCATCATTCTGTGTTATTATCCATGTCATTATTCATTTATTATTCCTGTCATCATTTTGTGTTATTATCCATGTCATCATTCTGTTATTATCCATATCATTATTATGTGTTATTATCCATGTCATCATTCTGTTATTATCCATGTCATTATTATGTGTTATTATCCATATCATCATTCTGTGTTATTATCCATATCATTCTGTGTTATTATCCATGTCATCCCTCTATGTTATTATCCATGTCGTCATTCTGTATTATTATCCATGTCATCATTCTGTGCTATTATCCATGTCATATATCATTATTATGTGTTATTATCCATGTCATCATTCTGTTATTATCCATGTCATTATTATGTGTTATTATCCATATCATCATTCTGTGTTATTATCCATATCATTCTGTGTTATTATCCATGTCATCCCTCTATGTTATTATCCATGTCGTCATTCTGTATTATTATCCATGTCATCATTCTGTGCTATTATCCATGTCATCATTCTGTTATTATCCATGTCATCATTCTGCATTATTATCCATTTCACTATTATGTGTTATTATCCATGTCATCATTCTGTGTTATTATCCATGTCATCATTCTGTGCTATTATCTATGTCATCATTCTGTGTTATTATCCATGTCATCATTCTGTGCTATTATCCATGTCATCATTTTTTGTTATTATCCACGTAGTCATTCTGTGTTATTATACATGTCGTCATTCTGTGTTATTATCCATGACGTCATTTGTTCTGGTGTTTCCCTATAAAAAAAGAAAAAAAAAGAATTTGAGAAAAGATTTTGAAATTGATATCTCTTATTTTTCTTTTATTATCTCCTGCTAATATATATATATATATATATATATATATATATATATATATATATATATATATATATATATATATATATATATATATAGAATTATAAATTTATACCAGACAGAACAGACTGTGCTATCCCTGGATTCTGTATTAGAATCTTGATAATAGTGGGCAGAAATAATAGTTTAATACAAACAATACTATCATACAGGTTAGAGAAATTAAATTCGTACTCTTCCGAGTTTCGAACCCAGGTCCGCGAGTAAATGGCACCCATCGCCTTGCCTGCACGCACCAACCCATATACCGTCACGACTAAGCACGCATCACCAAAAAATGATGGCACTGAATCGTTGTTATATAAGCTCTGCTACGCACGAGCTTATATAACAACGATTCAGTGCCATCATTTTTTGGTGATGCGTGCTTAGTCGTGACGGTATATGGGTTGGTGCGTGCAGGCAAGGCGATGGGTGCCATTTACTCGCGGACCTGGGTTCGAACTCGGTAGAGTACGAATTTAATTTCTCTAACCTGTATGATAGTATTGTTTGTATTAAACTATATATATATATATATATATATATATATATATATATATATATATATACACACATACATCTCTAGGTTTCACGGCCCGTAATCTTTTGCTGTCAGGCATTTGGACCTATCGGACCAGCTTTCATGCCTTTTCGTTTTTGTTTTCCGATTTTCTGATCATCAGTGGCAACTGCTCTGTATTTCCTTTAGTTTAGTATTGTTCATTCGTTTTCCCTATTATGATGTGCGTATAAACTTCCAATCCATGATCGTGTATATAAACATGGTTCCCTTTGTTTTGTGATAGGGTTAAATCTTTGAAATTCGTTGTTACGTGTAGGCTCGTTCAAAAGTAACAAAAGAAAAGAGTGAAGCCCACAAGCATTGTAACTTTTTCTCAATATAATTTATTTCCCTGGGGAACAAAAGGTAAAAATGTGAAAAAAGGACATACAGCTTGTGAATATAATCCAAAAAAGTACTCATGTAATCTACAAATATAAGTCCTATAACTAAAAAGTTCAAAGTAAATCCAAGTTCGAATCCCGGTAAAGTTCCGATATGATTGACGATGAAGTCAGATGAATGCAGTATTGTACTGATGTGTCAACAGTTCCTTGTTGTTTTTGTGAATCAAGCATAATGTTCGTGCTTTAGAATTCCAAATAATTTCCACTGAATGTCTTTGCCCAAAACCTTGATGAAGAAATAACTTTTAAATAACAATTTCAACTCAACTGGTCACAACACACACACACACACACACATATATATATATATATATATATATATATATATATATATATATATATATATATATATATATATATATATATATATATATATATATAGTATCATATAGTGTTTGCAATTAAAATATTAAATCTGCTGATTCACATTACCTGCAACTTTGATTTTAAATGATTAAAATTATCAAATGGAAGGAAGAGTGAAGGTAATGGAAAGAACTAATTGTATAATATTGTAAAGCAAATGTTTTCTCAATTTAGTACCTGTAAATTAATTTAGTGACCCAATCATTGATAAGATACTAGGTGGAATAATTTTGTATTTAAACTATTTTGCACGAAAATGATATGAATTAAAAACTTCATTACCTGCAACTTTGATTTTAAATGATTAAAATTGTCAAATGGAAGGAAGAGTGAAGGTAATGGAAAGACCTAATTGTATAATATTGAAAGCAAATGTTTTCTCAATTTAGTAACTGTAAATTAATTTAGTGACCCAATCATTGATAAGATACTAGGTGGAATGATTTTGTATTTAAACTATTTTGCAAGAAAATGATATGAATTAAAAACTTATTTCTCTTATTGTGTCTATCTGTTTAAGAGTGAGACTTTCAGAGCCTGCATCAATGAATGCAGCAAACAATTTGGAACATTTGTTAAAGAATTAAAACCTTTTCAGCGGAAACTGTTGGACTATCCTATATAATGATATAATTGTTGTTTTATCAATTGGTTATGGTAAATCACTAAAATTTTAGAAACTCTTACCAGTAAAATGTCATAGGGTATCTGGAAAACAGGTCATTGTTTTGGTGGTGATTCCATTAAATGTTTGTTGTTTTTTTTTTCAACAAATAAAACACCTTGAATCATGTGCAATATCCACAGTCGAATAGTGAAGTATGACCACACTTTGTGATATATCTGATGACCATATTTTAATCAGTGAAGCATTAACATTATCATCCTTAAATGCAATGACCAGGGGGAGATCACTTTGTGGGACCATCACCTCACTATCAAAACGACAATTTTTTTACAGTGCCGGATTGATGCCTTTTAGGGCCCTAAGCACTAAAAATATTATGGTGCTCCCCCCTCCCACGTCCTACAAAATGTAAAACTTAAAACAAAAACCAATATTTAAAGTTTAAGAAAAATGTTAATTTGAATTTTTTTCTGGTGAAACGGTTGGGCTGATGCCCTAATATTAGTACCCTTACTCCTACCTCAACCACAAGAAATCAGATTGAGGCTAAGACATCGTAGCTAGTGCTTAGTGTACTTAATGGCCGTGAATCATTATACACTAAGATTGCATTTAATTTTTTTTTAAAAAAGTGATATACTTTGTGTCTGAAGATTGCAATTCCTTTATGGCCTGTGCAACTAATGATCATACGTACCGTTTTGATTCAATATAAAAAACGACCAGGAAACTGGCTGTCGACAAGAATGATTCTTGAATGTTGCTATGGTAATATGCATTCAGCAGTACCATCGCGTGACAAGATTGTAATAAGCCGCACTGAAAGTGCTGTACAACGTAGCCCCAATATTCTTCTCTTCAGATTTTTTTTTTCAACCCTATTCAAAGAAAGAATTATCTTCAGAAAAAAATTATGACTTGCTATTTGATCAAATAAATTTATTCTGTTCTAATTAAAGTGTAAATCCACCGTTTTTATTTAGTTTTAAATGCAGGCAGTGTGGATGCCTTCTGATTCAGTGTTTACATTAGTTACTTTTCACGGGACTATTTAAATAAGTATAAAGTCATTCTTAAGTTTATACCGAAACAAATGCAACTGGTCTGATCACATGGTTATGTTCTGGCCAATGGAAATCTTCCATGCATTTCTCAAATGATGCAACAGCAATTATAAGACTAATGGTTGCTTTTGTTTTGTTTTTTTTTTTTCTTTTTTTCTTTTTTTTTTCGGGTTTATCATGGTATAAACTGTCAGTTGCCGACACGCACATCCTACAAAAGACCCTTCCAGCGTTATTTGCTGCGTTTCGGCAAACTAAGCTTCTACCACGCTAAGCTAAAAAAAAAAACAAAACAAAATATCAAACTCAAATTAAAAGGTTTATCATTGGGTAATGGTACTAAGCATTCAGACAGCTTTCATAAATGGAAGTGTATATGAAATCTATATATTGATTTCTCCAATAAATGCCAGTAACATGTTAAAACATTCCACATCCTGATTTGTCATCCATATAGCCTGTTTTAACAGATTTTGCCAACATTCCATATCACAATGTATTCTCCACTGAATGGTTATTTTTATGGCTTTTATGTAGAAGTTACTTTCTGTCAAGTGTATTTTTATTTCTTTTAGTTCATGGTCTTATTAGCCTGCACACCACTAAGTAATTGAATGTATTAAATAGTAACATTCAGCAATTGTTTTTTTTTTTAAACTCTCGAGTCCATTATCTATTTATATACATTTTTCGTTAGTGTATTTTGCTAAATATTAAATTCTGTCTCGCAAATGTTGTATGACCGTCTTGCATATGTTATGTTTTGTAATTACTGGCAATGTTTGGTCCTTGGACACTTGGGACAAATAAAATAGCGCATTTCTTACCTTTTAACCATCGTTGTATAGCCAGTATTGTGCCAATATATTGCTACGCCATATGTATACCCTGATATGGCATGAAAGAAAAACGGGGGTTTTTTTAATAAAATTTTTTTTAATTCTCTATCATATCAAAGCAGATGTACTGCATGGATTTAATTCAAACGATATCAATGTTTTCTTCCATTTTAAAAATCGTTGTTACTACAATCCTGCTCCTAAAGTTATCATTGTTCACAGATAGTCATGCCTGAAGAAGGTCACAGGCTTTGAGTAACTTCGAGGGACTGCCAGTATTAGAAGCATAGCTCTAGCCATCAAGTTTTACCTTGATTAGCCACAACACAACACTATGAAAGCCATGCAGTCAACTCTATTTCCCATATTTATTCACATGTACAATACCCCTTTAAACTGCTGAGATAACAGCAATCAATGAACAATATTTACGGGCATGTTCCCTTCCTGGTCAGGTGTATAGTCTGAGGTGCTCACCGTTACAGATGACTTCTCACCTCTGTCTACATGGGTTTAAAGTTAGCTTGGCAATGTGGTTACGTAAGAAAGCTTCCCATAGCTTCCCTTGGGTTGGTAGTTTTTCCTTTGATTTTTCTGCGGGTTTTCCTTTAAAAAAATATACTGGCTGCCACGTATAGCCTATTATGTGCTGAAAAACGACATTAAACCCACAAAACAAAACTGGCAAGCCATCATGGTATCAAAACATTTTACTTCAATGGCTTCAATTGTACACTGTACAAACTATTTTAATGAAGTATGGTAACTGCCAATAAGCACAAATATTTATTGACTGCCTCTAGAACACATTCTATTTTTAGTTTATTTCCAAACTTCATGAAAAATAAAGTCTAAAACATTAATATCCATTTTTAATTGACCCCTTAAATATGTACTTGTAAAGCTGAGGTTACCTCATCCCTAACAACTGTAACCACGAACCATGACCACTATAGTTGAAGACTGTGCAGGGTGCATGTGCACTCCCGTTGTTTAAAACAATAAAACAGGAGTTTATTGTATGCTTATCAATTAGTGATGTGACGTGATTATGATTTTTAACGTAGCTTTAACAATGTTTCAGTCATATCGCTACGATTTCTGCAGTGTGACAGTTTATAGTAATGTCTAGCATTGGGGCATCATGCCGCAGACATGCATCATGATACCCGTCAAATTATCCTGACACCAGGCCGACCAATCCTAATACTAACCTCTTAAAGCTGAACGTCAAGCGAGGCAGCTGTTAGAATTTTTGTTAAGTCTTTGGTATGACTCGACCGGGGATCGAACCCACGACCTCCCCCATCCGAGGCGGACGCTCTACAACGAGGCCACCGGAGCGGTTATTATCAATTAGTAATTACCATAATTTAATCTAGATACTCCCATCAGTCAGAATTAATTATCTATAGTTTCTACAGTTCTCATCCTAAGTTATGTGATCAAAATACATGACATAATGATCAATATAGATACAAACATTAATGTGGAATATTTATGCTCCAATCAACATTATTCCTACTTTCCTCCACTCTGTCCAGAAAGTCAATTCTGGGTAATGCTAGGGTGTATATAGCATGAAAACAAATATGTGGGCATGAATTTGACTCGCGTTAGTAAAGCATAGATGACGGACATCTATTGGATGCATGGATGTAGTACTAACCAAGATGCATGCAATTAACTATCAGTCTCAGGATTCAAACATCAGGTGCACCAGGTTCATGATTCTAGATAGGATAGTAAATATTTATTTGCACAGCATGCAAAAAATGTGGTCATGAGCTAATGACAAAAATTAACTTTGACCAATAAAATTTGAAAAGGAAGTTAATGTTTTTATGTACAGGTGTGGTACTAATAGAGATGTTAAAACAAAAGTTTAACCCAAGTCAGCATAACATGAAATATGGATCACACTGACCTACTCTTGTGACGAGGTTGAAATACTCAAAATGCATTAAACTAGTTTTACAATTCCTGATGCAATATTTGTACAGGATGCAACTGCGTGGGTTCGAGTTTAAGATTCGGCCAATGTAGATAAAGCTTGCCAGTAGCTTCTCGTGGGTCAGTGGTTCTTTTCGCGGTTTTACCAGTTTCTTCCTCCACCAATAATACTGGCTGCCATGTATAGCCTATCGTGTGCTGAAAAATGTCGTTAAGCCCAAAAACAACTACTACTACAGGATGTAAAAAATCAACATGGTCATGGGCCAAACAAATATATGCCTAAAATTTACAAAAAGCAAATATGTGCCTAAAATTTACAAAAAGCAAAACAGGTCAGCAATTTTCTTTTCTTTTAAGGGTATGGTACTAAATGGGATCTATACAATCATCTACTTTGATGACTAACATGATCACAGCATGCGAAAACAAATCTGAAACAATATTCAACTTAAGTCACCAAAGTATGAAATATGGGCTATGCTTCATTCCCTTACCAAATTTGTGTATATAAATAAATAAATTTGTGAAAAAATTTAAATTGTTTACAATGCTCTTGTACAAAGTTATCCCACTTAGCCTCTCCCCCACCCCTCTTATAGCTGCATTCAAAATCCCCACTGTTACCTTGAGCCTATGATAGAATACTTTGGAGATGCATTGAGGCTGTACAGTTATATGTCTTCATATGTATAGATGCCTGTGACTATAGCACTTATTGTACAATAGATATCTAATTTGTGATGGTGAGCTATGAAGATATTTCAACAAGAAACACTTCAATTTTTAAGAAATGTCTATAAAACCATTGAAAATGGGATACAAACTACCGTATGTAGTTTTGTAACATGTAGCTCTCCAACACAACAAAATTGGTCTGAATCGAAGACTCAAATGTGTAATAAAATATTAGGTACAACATGTCCATACAAGGAAGATACATGTATCAGTACACTAGCACTGACAGCAAATAAACTGCTTCCAAAAGTTATGGAGAGTATTCATGAAATGGAGGTGCATTAAAAATGTTACATACAGACTGATATTTAATGAATTAATCCTTCCAAAACTTCAAATACATTTTTTTTAACTTATCAAAAGACCAGCATGGTAACATGGGACAAAAGAAGACATAATAGCAACTATTTTCAGCCCAAGTTTTATTCCCTTCACAAATGTCAGGGAGCTTTCTGACTGTAATGATTTGGTATTTGCAACTAAATCTATCTGCATGGTAAAATTACCACATCCATCCATATATCATGTAACCTTCATCTATGGCAACTATAAACTTGCATAAAAATAAAAAATTTACTTTTAAGTAACATGACAAGTAAAGTGGTTTTAATCTTAAAGGACCCGTGACCAATTGCCACCCACTTATATGGCCAGAATTCCTTGCAAGAAACGATTTCATCTTTGTAATACCCCTCTTAAGTGGCCACTCCTATGACAAGGCCACTGGCTAGCATTGTGCAAAATTTACGCCTCATGAATTGGCACATAATGAAATTTTCATGGAAATCTCAAAAAATATTTGCTGGTTTCTATACTTAAGACAATGATGTTTGTTTCAACATGAGAACTTTCATTCATATAAAGATGTACTGCAAGTAGTCCAGTTATTGTTATTGTGTTCTATAGATACAAAGCTTTGTCAGTCTGATAAAATTAATAGCAAATATTCACCTTGGAAACAATATTACAAATGCCAAAAGTCGAGAAGCACAGCATTGTTCACCTCAAGAAAGAACAACATCAATATATGATAAAGTAACAATGGTATTTTAACTTTCATGACCTCTCTCTCGTAAATAATAAAAAGTATTGGAAAAGATACTCAACTAAAATCACTAGATTACAAAAGAAACTTGCATCCTTTGTAAAAAGAAAATTGGTTTTTGAGAGTAATATAGATGCCAATGAAGAAATAAATTCCTGTAACATATGAAAAATATAAAACACTGCAGATTAGCAGTACAGTGAAAACAATGCAACTAAATTAAGAGGAGAGCTGGGATCACTGCAGAGATATTTGATGTCATTAAATAAACATTGTTACTTAGTTATCCATTGTTATCACTGGAAAGATATTTGATGTCATTAAATAAACATTGTTAGTTATCCATTCTGATCACTGCTGAGATATTTGATGGCATGAAATAAACATTGTTACTTAGTTATCCATTGTTATCACTGGAAAGATATTTGATGGCATTAAATAAACATTGTTAGTTATCCATTCTGATCACTGCTGAGATATCTGATGGCATTACATTCTAAGTTAGTTATCCATTCTGCAGCTGTGAAAAAAATGACATGAACAGAAAAAGATCGTTGCAAAATGACATTTTTACTTTTGACAAGTTTTTCTAATTATTTTGTACCAAAATGGTTGATTTTATTTTTCAATATTAAAACCTTTATAACATTGATTTCACAGCATTAACATGACTTTTAAGAGACTTATTAAATATTCCATAACAAGTTATGCCTTTATAACTTTATATCCATATATTGTTACCGACCCCACAAAGGCGACTTTCCAGCTCTAACAATGTTTTGAAGGTTCTAGCAAGCAGAGTTTTTCAAAACAATCTTGCATTAGTTAATAAAAAAATTTCTGATTTCATGTCAGTAGTTGGTTTCTATGTTCAAAGAATACCAGATGTACTGATGAAAATACACAACACCACCTTTTTATTTATTATTTACGTAGAAAAGATGTGCAGATAGATAAACAGTCGGATGGATGTGCACATAAAAGTACCCCCATGTGATCACCTTGTCAAGGTAGACTAGACAAATATTAATTTGAATATGTATACAAAAGACCATAATTTCATTTTGTAATAGCACACTTGTTACTATACAATTATAAAGTTCACAATCAGATCTGAAAGCAAGTTTAAATCTTTGCCCAGAAAATGTTTCCCAATCTGATTAATCAGCCAATCAAACGTGAACTCAAAAGTAAGTCGTTTGGGATAGGTTGATTACAATTTAAAAACTAAAGAAATTTTGGATTGATTAATTACAAAATATCATGCTGAAACTCGTGCACAGGAACTGTTATCTCCAAACATGTTATAAAGAAAGAATTCAGCCATGATGGCATCATTTGAAGGTTGAATGACAATGCGTAGATAAATGTGGCACATCCTAACAACAAATTATTCATTATCATCAGCAAACCGACTGCCAAGGCACAATCCTCTCCTCTGCTGACAATAAATAAAAGATCATCAGTTACCATTGATAAAGTGATAATGTAAAGTTTGCTTTCCATAATGGTTAAAGACTTGAATTAACTGTGTCTAAAATTACATTAACATTTAATATGAAAAGATCTTGTTGTAAACCAATTTACCAAATTTTTAAGTATAATTTTCCAGATCAAAAGACCCTAACCCTTTACACAACATGGAAATATAATTGAAAATCTTCACAATCATGCAAGGAGTTCAAAATGCTGTCAATACCAATACAGGAAATAATCCATTACATATAGTAATAATGAAAAATAGGACGCATAGAAGCTATTTCTATATTCAAGACTGATTTTATTGATTATAAGTGGCAGGGAAATCTGCATGTTGCCTTTGGATGTCTATTCTGGTACAATACAAAATGTGAAACAAAAGGCTTTACTAAAGTTTCCGTAATTTATGTACCATTCCAAACCTATTTGGAAAGCAAAGAAAAACCTTCTACTTGAGGACAAAAAATACATTTTTCATTTCATTTAAGACTGCTTTAGACCTCTTCTGATATCAGTAGAACATATCGTAATCACAGAAAGCATTCCTTACATGTTTAAATGTAATAAATTCAGCAATTTCTTAAAACTTAACATATTTTTTCATTTTAAATCTGGCCAATGAAATAACTCTGATGTACTGGAAACAGCAATGCCCGGGATGCAGTAAACATATCCAACGATCAAAATACAACTTTCAGATTGTGTAGAAGAAAATGCATGAAACTCACCAGCAAATTTCAACTGGCTTGAAACACAATGAACAACTATTTACATTGGAATAATGAATGTGTATTTGTCTAAAGAGACCCATACTGGATTGAAAAACTAATCTACATGCATCATTTTCAAATCGATCTTTATTAGTTCTTGAAATGGTGCCATGTCAAGTTATTCAGTTTCAGCACCGAACCTGGGGGGGGGGCAATATATAGAAAAGAAAACTAGATGAACTGGATTGATCTCTTTAGCTACAAAATGAACTGTAAGTATTAAATCTAACGAGATGCATCCTTAACTATTAGACATTTGCTTATTTTTTTTCCATTGTCTAGAAGATAAGGGAGAAGTGAATTTGTATGATAATCCAAATTCAATATCTTTAAACCAGTCTACTATACCCATTTTCCCCCAAATCTTTTAAAGTCCTCCTTCTGGCGGAATAAAGGGTAAGACAACATTTATAAAGGCCGAGATTTAGGCTATTTTTATTAACCTTTCTAAACAAACTTATTTTCCATCTGAATGGAAACTGCATTCTAAATACTGAGGAAAATTTAAATGTGGTTACATTTTTTAAAGACACCACAAACGAAGCTGAAAAATTACATTCAGAAAATAAAGCAAAAGAAAAAGATTTTTAAAAAATCACAAAACATTTTAGAAGTTAAAGTTTCAAAAAAGCTACAAATTTCACTTTTAGAACTTAAAAGAGAGCTGTTGTAATACAAAGAAATTTACTTACTGTGTACAGTGTTGTAATGTTTAATTCTATTTCATTACTCATGTAGGATTTTCTAAACATTGATTTCTTCACTAATCTCAGTTTAGTTGTGTATTGGAATTGGAAGGTACAGAACATCTTGTGTAACACAAATATCAATCTGCACGAGGACATAAACTTTCATTTCACTGTAAAGATATTTATATCAAATCACAGTGAACTCTATTTTTTGTAATGATCAGAATCTGGTTTGTACATTGAATTCACTTAAGTACCTTCAAAAAAGGCACATACTTTAAATGTTAACATGCAATGTAAATAATAAGGGTGTAGGTGATAATACGTCAAATGCAAGAGCCAAACTCATTTTCCATGGAACTACACTGATGCCTTTCCAAGAAATTGCATCAATATTTATGACAATTACATAATATCTGGTAATTGCAACCACAATATTCATGAATATTTCTGCTGACTATCTCATAATTTTCTAGTGCACTTCAGATGTATTTACAAATATGAAAAAAATGACAACTATATACCATAAATTGAAAGACTTGATAAACTTTGTCGAGTGCACATGGAATTTGAAGGAAAATGCAAAATGTTAAATATCTCCCATACTACAATGTATATAAAATGCACCCTAATACAGACAGTATAACTTTAGTCAGGCAGCACATTAAGTGATGACAGATCCAAATCTATGCTATTTGCAGTGGAGCGCAAGTTATTCACGTGAATACAATAGCTATAATGGTTCTACATACCAGTTCACTAAACTAGCAGAATCGGAACTAGAATAATCACGTCTCTTATGTAACATAGTGTGGGGGATACAAAAATTGTGTCAGTTCCAGTTCAAAAAGTTTGGTGAAATGGTCTGTATAGAAAAATTGCATTCATTACAGCTTAAGTTATGAGTGGGTGGTAAGAAATGAATTATTTTCTATGCAAAGTCATTGTATTATCACAGACCATATAAATAAATAAATAAATAGATATAACAAACAGTGACTGGTTCTCAATGAATATCTAAGTTAACTACCAGTGAGAGATGAGGAATGTAATTTGGCACAGTCTAACCTGATCTCTGAAGTGATGAAAGTTGTAATAAAAACAATGCTTTAAATAAATTATCACACTGGTTGTGTGATACATGACATGACTCTTCTGACATTCCATGCCAATGAGTGTGTGCACCTATAATTTTCTTAAAAACGAACTTCTCAAAAGATCAACATACAAATATCAAGAAAAATCAAACTGGCATAATGGAATAATATGTCACAAAATGACTCAACTTTACAATCATATTTAGAAAATATTTAAGTTTTATGTAGTCAAATTATGTTTCAATGATTACTCTAAACTTATTTGGACTAGAAAAAAACAATAAGGATGAAAGTCTCAATACAGTTAAACAAAAAAAATCTAAGTTTTACTGGGCAAAATTGTCAGTTGTTTTAACTTTTACATCGTCTGTGTGCACCTGTCAAATTATTCCAAATATTGCAGTTAATGTTATCAATGTTCTCAAATTTTAGTGAACATGATATCTGCAATGAGCATTAGCTCAGTAGTGTCATACTCATGACCAGAATGACACTGGATCAATTCCCAGCTTCTGGTGTACCCTAACTTGCTGCTGCGGTGTGTAGCTTATGCAAGGCACTTTATTCTATCTGCCTTGGAATGATATAACAATAACCTTGTTCCTGTGCCATAAAACACTAAATAAAAGAAATCAATTACTGTACATGTTTGAGACCTGCCAGGTCTTACAAGTATTTGTACTATATTCATACTAGGCAGTTAAATTTCATAAACAGATGACATTTTCACTTTCTGACATGCAACTTTCAAATTATTCTCTTTTCAAAGACAACTATTTCAAAAAAATTGTGTACTTTTTGTACATGCACATAAATTTCTAGAATTTATCAACTATTTAACTGATAGTGTTCTCTTTTCCAACAAAGATTCTTGCTTTGGCCAACAAAAGCATGCAATGTCATAGAGTCAATTAACTGTATACACACACACTACAAAGATCCCTGGCCTAGTACCATATGAGAGATAAATATGCAAATACCATACATACATGTAACAGTCCATTCATTTTCTCACGATGAATGCAGATCCATGAGAATTAAGTTATTTTCCTTCCAAAAAGAAGAGGATAAGTGAGTTTATTACCCATTTTTTACACATGAAAGAACAAATATCAAAATTTTTTCTTTAAATAAGATACAGTTCCTTTACTGACCAATTAAAGTTCTTCTAAAATAAAAATGGGGACATTTTTCTTACGCTAAACCAGTCACCAAAATTTAAGAACTCTATACACTAACAAGCCTAGATAATTTTGGCTTATATGTTATATACACAGCTTTATACATCAACTGATTACATATAATTTCATATTTACCACTTACCAACATAAGCACTATTTAGCATCTTTATTCTGAATATTAAGTCTAGACAAGGCTGTAGGTACAAGTCTGTATTTGTCTGTTTGTCTGGATTAATCCACATGCAAAATAATTCCTTAGTCTAGATTATTAAAATAATTTTGTGTACATTTATCCAATGTACCAATATTGTTATCCATCCTTTTAACTGTGTACTCGCATTCCATCACTATAAAGATAGCTCCATGAGGAGTAAGAGTTACCTCTCTTGCTCCCCCCCTCTCTCTCTCTCTCTCTCCAAGAAGCCAGTAGAGTAGAGTGATACTGTAAATCACAAAGTTTCAAATAATCGCTCAGTTTTTGTAAATCCAATGAAAACAATAACATTTCTTTGAAATATGGAATTTGATGCACAATCATAATCTTTAAAATGCAAGTTGTTTTTGTCACAAATATGCCCAATTTACCGGATTCACTAGAATTTATTGATGCAATTTAAGATTTACAATTTCAAGATGTGAGGACTTCATTTATAGTATAATTTTAAATTACACAGTGAAACCAACTAAAACTTAACATAATACAATCTGTGATGAAAAATGACAATGGTGCAAATGTGCGATACAGGAATGTACTGTGCAAGCTCCATGATGCTTTAAACCTTTTGTTTTGTGACTATATTTAAAAAAGAGATTTAAAGCCAATGACATCAAAAGATAAATAATAAAATAACCGCTTGAATTTGAATTTCATGGACTTATCACTCCAGTAGGATTCATTTTATTTTTTAGCCTCTTTTCTGAATTGATAAAACTCTACAGTTTTGAAGCCTTAACAATATAAAATTCAAATCAAGATCAACTTTAAAATGTTGATGGTTGCACAGCATAAAACTTTGTTCATTTAAAACCTTATCTTGAAATACAGTGGGCATAGAATAGTTATAAATTTTCCATTTTTCACTAAAAATGTTTAGATAATTACCTTCAGCCTCTGTGATTGATGGCTACAAACAGATTAATTTGATATGGTAATGCATGTACAAATGTATATCAACTGTAACAGTTGCAACATATGAATTGTGTACATAAATAACAATGTGAAGCCCTTGTCATCTCTGCTTTGAGGTTTAACACTCTTAATACTGCTAGCTCCTTGGAAACCTGACTATATGTCAGCTTAAATCAATATTAAATACACCACCTGCACTTCAGTACAAGATTTTGAAAGACTTTGTAGCTAGGATGGTGAAGTAAACAACAAGCCAAACAAACAAAACTTGCCAAAACTGATGCATTCCTTAGCAGATCAGGTTCATGTGATTTCAAATGTTATACCCATACATATATTGAGAATCTCTTTTAAAAATATACAATTACATACTCAACTTGAAGAAATCAAAAGCTTTTTCAATGCTAAAATTTTATGATTGAAAATTGATAGAAGTGACAGTGATTGTAAAAAGTAAATATTTTTCATGTTAAATCATGTTATTTTTCTGTTCATAAGATTTGGAAGGCTTTGCTGTACATCTTTCTATCTGAATATAGTTGGTTAGGGGAGATAATTTCACCAAATGATATAAAAATAATTATTAAAGAAAAATCTTGTCGTAAGTGGAGTCTTTATATTCAACCAGATTCAGTTTTTAAAAATGATTTGTCCTCTTTAATAACTTGGTATATATTGTGAAGTCAGAAATAATGTGTAGATAGTAAATTAAATACATCCACTTAACAATCTTATGTCAACTTCAAATTTCTAAAAATCTTATACAATGGGATGGTTCTGTACAAACCATGGAAATGCAAGATCATTGATGACTAAATGAACCTTAAAAAAGTGCATTAGACCACAAGCTAGGTTTTTTAAATGAATATATATGGGACTCGATAGAAAAGAAGGGGGCTGTTTATGATGTAAAACCTGTTAAAACTGAAATTTATATTTTAAAAAATGATCTATATCACAATTTTATGAGGTGTGTTCTTTTCTCAGAAAAGTATAAAAAAAATGAGAATGAATTCGTTGGACACTTGCAGAGTTCAAATGAAGCTAAACACGTATACAGATTATTTAATCACTACATGAAATACCTTAAGTTGTTCAGTTGTTCTCTGCATCACATTTTTTTAAACTGCAGATATATTTCACATTTTATATAGAAAATAAATTCCTTTAATGCAAAAGTTCCTTAAACTGGGTAATGGTAATTGTGAAAAATCAAGTCACATATCTGATGCTCAACAAACCAAAGTTGAAAAGGGCAGTATTAAAAGAGATGGCACTATTACCAACAAGATTTGTCTCTACACTAAAATGCTTCTAATGAAATCACAACCATTTCTTGGTACCTAACATGAACCTTGCAAAATGAACATACTTCCAGTAAGAAGTATTAACAATGTGTCCCTTCCTTTCCAAAGCAACTGAATTGAATTGATGCTATCAAATATTGATTACGCTAGCATTATATGGATGAGAAAGCCTGAGTGAGGTTCAACTCAAAATCCCTGCCAATCAGTGATTACAAATAAGTACTCTCGTGCTGCCAGGAAACCAGCCTGGTTCTCTTATTTTATTTCTGAGCATGTTCAATGATGATTTCCTGTAACAAATTTTGTTTGTTTGACCTGGATAACAAAGTTATGATATTTATTATGGGAAGTATGAAAAACAATGTCATGTATTGCAAAAGTGAACAAACTGATGAGATGTTAACATTTCAACTTCTGCTGAAAAAAAAAACACATGGGCTGAATAATGAATGCCTTTATAACAAGTTATGTGAAACAAAAAGGGTAATATGTTCTAGCTGGCTCCACGCAAACAGAAAACAAGAAACTGATCTACCCGTTGTCAATCTGACAGGTATAAAAACACACACCTTAGGATACAAGTCCAATATGAAACAATGTGAACCTTTATATATATATGACATATAATTCTCTAAGTACCTCAACTCAAGGTATAAAATACATATGAAATTTCTTCTGAACCAGTTCTGTGATTAGATCATCATAAACACACCATGTTTGTTAACAACTCAAGAGCTTAATATGTTTTAACAATCAATTCGACTAAAACATTATATATTAACGAAGAATAATTTTCCATTTAAGGTATATATTATATAATACAATATCTGTGTTGCAAAGATACTGTGATGAATTAAGTATCAGTAAGATTTTAAGGTTTCTCCCTATGACGAAAATTTAAGATGTTGCAGAGATATGCAATTCACAACAATCAGAAAATAAACTAAACATGTGTATGCACGAGTCCACTAGTAAGGAATACATAAAATGCTAATCATAATGAAGACACTAAAACACATGGATAAACTCATTTTACAAAAAATTTATTTCTCTTCATATTCATTTCTTTTTGGTCTAAAAAGTTCAGCTGACTTGTCACACCTTCCTTTGATATGTTCTACCTCCAATACTAAAAAACAGCTTGTGACTCATTTTCAAGTTTGACAAATTTCCATCCAAGGCAAATTTACTTCTTATCTCATTTCAGTGCCCAACTGAAACAAGCCTCTGGCTTGACTAGGCAAAATGTAATTATCACACATATAAAGTTATGAAAAAGAAAACAAGTCAAACCCACACTGCAGACAGAGGAGATCCAATCAAATACTTTCAGTCTGGTCTATTGTTCCTTTTTATTTTATGAAAAAAGACTCATCAAAAGAAAGCAAAAAAAAAATCTAATAATAAATGTAGTTGCCAAAATAAATCACTTGCACCAGTCTAAACATTTTTTTTATTTCAATATATTACCGAACAAAGAATTTAAATTAATTTTTTCAAGAATAATGTTGTAAATAAAAATAAATGAATCATGATATAAATAAAAACTTGCAGGTTTTGTTAAAATAATCTTGATAGTAAATTTTCTTCTGGTGACTTGAAAACTTGAATATCTGGTGCAGTCTATTCTAACAAGTAACCTCAAGACAAATAACTCAGATTATCAAAATAGACAATTTGGATACAATATAGAATGTAGGTCAAGTCTCTGTTTGCAGTTGAATGAATATATCGAGAACTAAAAAGATGTAGTCAAACTGACCAGAAATTAAGTGTCCTTCAGGCTAAAGGTGAAACATCCAAATGAAAGCATGCCATCAATGTGAAAATCTATAAAATCTGTTATGAAAATCTATAACTGGGGTGCAATTATGCAGCTGAAACCCAAAAATAAAAACAATATTGAGGTGTTAAATTAAAAACCTAGTGTAAGTCAGTCTTTAAAGCTAGGCAGTTAATTATAACTCCTAACGTGCACTGGCTTGTCTTGCTCGTTTAATTTCCTCCTGTTGGATACGTTGCTGAATTAGGTACTGGGCTTTCTGTATATTGCCTGGCGTTCCAGTAATGGTCACTATTCGGTTCCGAGTTCCAGGGACATACACGCCTTTCTTTGAGATCTGTATATTGGTTCCAGTATACTGCTGTAGCTCGACTATACCTTTTCCTCCAGGGCCCAAAATGGCCCCCACAATATTCTCAGACACCTCCAAGTCTTGCTTAGTGGTTGGAGATTTATCTTCTGTTGGACTATAAATTCCAGTCCCCAGGCCAAATGAATTTTGATTCACATTTATGGTTGGAGACCTTTCACCAATAGCTGAACCAGCAGGAAATCCAGGTGTGCTGGCATAACCAGGTGCTCCAGGATAGGAATCATTCAACATTGGACTTCCACCATATCGCTCATTTTGCATACTTGGAGAAGAGCTTCCAAAAAGACTAGAGCTAGCTCCTGATCCAGAACTCCCAAGTCCTGATGATCCACTACCCACAGGCCCAAAGATGCTTCCAGCACTATTGGAACTACTACTGGTGTTCAGAAACCCAGAGGTGTTCGAACTGACGTTGGAAGTTGCAGTGGAGGTCATCATTCCTGTGGCCCCTACTGAAGATCCCAAACTCATTGTTCCCATGGAAGAGTTGGGAGGGACATTCTGCAAACCCTGCATGTTTCCCAAACTGCCAACATTTCCCATTCCTAGACCCATCCCTAGTATACCATATGTGGCCAGCGTGTTCATAGCAGCACTAATGTCTTCTGTGGCCTGCTCAGTATATCCACTGTTGCGGAGAGTAATTTTCAAATTGTCCAATGCTGTACTAGTCATGGCACCAGCAGGTCCACCCAACATGCTGTTGATGTTTAAATTAGCCATTCCTCCACCAATGCCATTGTTGAAAGCATTGCTATTAAATCCAACACCAAAAGCGCCACCTGCAAAATTGCTATTATTGACACCAGTCATTTCCTGTGTGCGACTTTGTAAGTATGAAGTGTTTGCGAATGGTGAGCCTGTAGGGTTGGCACTGGCTACAGGCCCTGTGTAATCTGCATAGCTTATGTTTGGACAACTTCCACTCTGAGGATCTTCTACTATCTTCTGAAGAATCATATCTATGGCTTTTTTGTTGTTTTCTAGGTCACCTGCAAGAGAAAGAAAACTTGCCAGATTCCTCAATTAACATTTTTAAAACAAGTAACAACTTGCTGTTTGTATTCATTCTATTAATGTGTAAACTTTCTGAAATGTTTTGTACAAACCATCCAAGTTGTATGGTAATGTAACATACGAGGTTGCCAAATATATATTTTTACAAGATTGATCTATGATGTTTTTGTGTAAAGTATCATGCATCACACCAGGTAAGTGAACCACATTCTGAGATCAAAACTTGACAAGTGTACAACACTGGCAGCACTCCAAATAATTTCTGGCTAAATGGTACAAAGTGTATCAGGAACAGTACATTATATGCCTACACCATGGCACCTGTAGGGCATGGTTGATCCCAGACATTGATGGCCAATGAGTCTCAATGACATTGACTTTTTGGTCAATGTGTGTAGTCTTGAACTAACTTCTCATTTTACTTATGACCTTGACCTATGATGAAAAAGCATTATTTTCTCATTTTACTCATGATCTTGACCTATGATGAAAAAGCATTATTTTCTCATTTTACTTCTGACCTTGACCTATGATGAAAAAGCATTATTTTCTCATTTTACTTATGACCTTGACTTATGATATTTCAATCCCCAAAATCTAAAGGTTTCTTTTTTTGACCTTAGTTCAAATCATTTAAAGTTTGGTCAAGGAAGCTAAAACAAAATATTGTGTAAAACCTACACTCTGAGATCATCAGAATCCAGGCAGTTTGGAGAAAAAGCAATTCTATGTATGCCTGTTCCAGGCAAGGTTCCACATAGTATTAGGCAATATACAACAAATTCAACACCATCTCATAATATACATCATGTACATGAAAAGACATGGTGTTGTGTCCCATAGAGCATTTTGTGAATGCAATATACAGAATAAAAATTTGAAAAAATAATTACTTTTTTAAAATGATAAAAATTAGTGTGAGATTTACAACATTTGCCGGCCTATAAGTCAACATATACAACATATACATCCATATACAAATCAAAGTGGAGTATAAGATCAATAAATCAAGATTGTTTTTCACTTCATTCCACACAGCATCACAAATTTTATCCCATCTGTAACATAGTAACCTTTCAAGGCAAGATCATTAAATTTAACTAAAAGTACCTAATTTGTTTTACATGTAGTATTTTACATGTATTATGTACTTTTAGCTCTATATAATGATGCTGACCTGAAAATTTATTGAGTTACAGAGAGAATAAAACTCACGATGCTATGTGGAAATAAATTATAACTTCTGGTTTCATAAATTAAAAGTATCACTGCATGCTATTTAAAGATTATCAGCAATAGGGAAATTGCATCATTAATACTAAAATGCTTTTTGTAAGTATTTTTTATGCTTTTTTTGGAGAGGGGGTAAGAGATACAGAGAAGGATGCATATGTATTCCATTTATTTTCTTTCACCCTGTGTGTGTGTGTGTGTGTGTGTGTGTGTGTGTGTGTGTGTGAGAGAGAGAGAGAGAGAGAGAGAGAGAGAGAGAGAGAGAGAGAGAGAGAGAGAGAGAGAGAGAGAGAGAGAGAGAGAGAGAGAGAGAGAGAGAGAGAGAGAGAGAGAGAGAGAGAGAGAGAGAGAACAAGGAACAGCAGGAACTCATTCGGCTCTTCATGGGGTATTGTTGGGGAGGGAGGGTCTACATTATTTCCCCCATGTCGCTGAAGCTTTTGTCAAAGAAAATACATTAATAAATGAAACAGTAAATGTAAACAATGATAATACATACCATACTCCTTCAAGGTTTAAACATTGACAAGAGTTATATCCAGTCTCCATTAGCTTAAATCCCAAGAATAACCATTTTGCATGCTAATTTTCTTTGCAGTATAATGACCTCTCCATTCTCAACAAATAGATTTTATTTAAAGTGCATTTACTCTACATGTACTTAGGCAACAATTGTTTTTGATCTTTGCTCATGCTAGATGTACTTTAAATTTCTGTCAGTTCCATCAGCAAGTTAAAAATTGTCAATTTACACTAGTAACCACCTTGCATTTCTTTCATTATATGGTATAGTATTCATAATACATATGGGTAGCCTTATTTCCTATTGGTAGCCTCGCTAACCTGATCTAGTCTGCCGAATCTTGTCCTCAGTTATCTTGAAATACAGCCATAGCATATTTAACTCAATAACCCCTGGCGCCCCGATAACTTGTTGCATTTTTTCTCCATCATCTCCCGAGCATCTCGTTAGCGTGGCAGAGTTTACCTAGCTTGTATTCCAGGCACAGAGTTTAGGAGGCAGTATTTAGCATAGCTTGTTTCCCACACAACAAGTTGTCACAAACCATTGGGTAATTTCAAGCAATTTCCTTATTATGCAGGCTGTTGAACCAATAAAATTTTAGTTTACATAGAATAAACACTGCTGAACACACGGAAAAAATTGGATTTCGATAACGGCAGAAATAGTGAAGACATTTTGATCCAAAAATGATGCAAAATGACGGGAATCAGCCAGTTGGAGCAGACACTTGACAAACTCTGATGGAGAATTTTCAGGATTTTTATCGGTTGAGATTGGTAGTGACATCGAAATAGCCATTGATGATAACAGCAAATGTGATGAGAATGAGTTCAAATTTTATTGCGTTTTATTTGGTTTTAAATTTTCAGTGAAAATTCTAAGGAAAAAAGGTATTCAAGAGCAAGGAATATATTTGCATCTTTGAATGGTATTCACAGGAGGTTAAGTTTACAGAAGAGATGACAAGTGAAATTTCTGTGTACATAAAATATAATTATTTTATGTGTTAATCATTTTGTGTGCATTTCTAATGGATTTTATGGATTATTTATGGCAAGAGAAAGAAATTGATAAGTACATCATTTATTTTCACCTTTATGTTTTATTTCTCCATGTAGCATGAAATTTATACCATTATGTACATAATTTTTTTGAGAAATGTGCCAAATTTTAGCCAAATTAAACAAATCTAAATAAAATAATAACAAATTTACTGCAAGTAAATCCTCTGGAAAAATATGCAAGCCAAGTGTTGTAAGTCTCAGGGATACATGACTGGTAAGACTAACACTGGTCAAGGTGATCTCTGCAAGTATGCTGTAGGGGACTGCCTAGCTATTTGGCTCAGGGGTTAACGAGTTAATTAGTATGTAAATACCACTACAAAGCCATGTAATTCTTTTAATAATCGAAGCGGAAAAAAAAACTAGATTTAATTGCTTACTTAGTGGTATTAACTGACAGAAATATGGTACTGCACATAAAGATTTTAAATCTTGGATCTCTCTCTCTCTCTCTCACACAATTGGGCATATGTTTTACTTGATCATTAGGTGCAAGAATAAAATTGTGATGGAATATGTCTCTGTCCTGTTTATTCATCTCAACTTGTAAATTCTAATGCACATACATGAAATTAAATTTAAACAACGTACATTACAAACAATATACATTACTCCCTGCATGCTGCTTTAGCATAATTATATCTGATCTGTTAATTTTTAATACTGACGATCATTTAACTGTTTAAAATACTCAATGTGGGATCCTATATTTTATCATACGCAATCTCTTCCCCAAAATGAAATATTTTTTACACATTTTTCATACTCTTGGAGAATACCAAACATACGATAAAATGATTCAGATAAAATAACCCATATACATGTCCATTCGGAGTATAAGATGAAGCTAAGTTTTGTCTATAGGCCAGCAAATATGGTAGATTATACTTTTTCATAAAGTATATATCAAAAAGCAAGTGTCCACCCCAAAAAACTGATCATTTTATAAAGATAATCATGTCACCACAGAAAAGTCCAATGTTTGTGATGTCACATTGTTTGATACTATACATTGTACCAGTAAGAGTGCAAGTTCAGCATAAAATGTCACTTTCACAACTACACATTACATTGATGCAATATTTATGTGTAAAGCGGATTACTGGAAGCAGTATTTTATTTGTAACACTAGACTGTACAGAAGACAAATTTCTTTTTGAGCCAGATTTGCATCACATTTAAATATAATGTGGCTGGATAAAGTTCTGTCATTTTGGGTGACCAATTTATGTTCACATTCTTCTGTGAAATGAAGCAAGTTTATTAACTTTTTTAAGTTAACATGTATTCCATACTTGTATATAGGGTGGCTCCTATGTTAAAGATATACCAACCCAACCCACACACCCTGACTAGGGCATCAGACTAGGATTGTACTGGTTTTGTTCTAGACCTCAAATCAATAATTGTTGTGGGAATTTTCACCCTGGAATAAGGCAGACTGGAAAAGAAATAGCAATGTTATAATAGCAGGATATTCATAGAAAAATTAAATTTAACCAAAAAGAACTTTATTTTTTTGTGCAACTTTTGTTCGAGACCTTGTACATTGACCTGTGCTTGCATAGACATTGCACCTGAAGTCAGAAAGAGGCTATTAACTCCAACTGGGGGGGGGTCTAAAACCTTTAGCCTGGTCATTTTGGATCTAAGAAAATAAATATTGGCCTCTCATTCACTCAAAAGAGACTGTACCTCCAATTAGTAAAGACACCAACCTGCCTGGTTAATTATTCTGGAATACTTATATTGCCTTGAATGTGTTGAACTCTGATCCCTTCAGAAATGAGGGGTATATCGGATCAGTGCCCTGCACCAATTACAGCATACTCTCTTCTTGGCATTTTAAACTTTGGAGGTCAACCATCTTCTAGCCTGAATAATGCTTTCTATAACCTTGCTTAAAATTGATCTTGGCAGATGGATAGTTATATACAAGTTAAACACAAAAGATGGAGAATCTGAGATTGTTGTGTAGGAGGGGCTCTTTGGGGATGTCATACAAGAGATCAAAGGGATCACCGTGCCAAAATCAATGGTGATACAAAGTATTAAAATAAGCCATAATGTCCTTGTTCAGCCTCTTTGATGATCCTGAAGAATTATTTTGAAAAGTAGGGAGGCATTTATAACCATGTCCTGTGTCTGATACTAGTAAGACAAAGTGGTAGTTTATTGTTGAGCTACACTGCAAAACAAATCTTTAACAGTTACACCCCCATTCCAAAGAGAATTTCTGGTATCAATTGGTACACTATCTATTCTATAAGGACTGCAGGTCATTGCCTGAAGCGGATCTACTCTAGAATATTTCTATTTGCCTACAATTTGGTTCACTCTAAGGGATCCCTGCCAAACTTATCTAGCATTGGAGGTTCCCATAATTATAAGCCAAGAAAGAGGCATGAGTGCCAACTTGGCATCAAAGCTATGCCACTACTTATATGTTGCCCTTGACAACTAGAACACAGCTGTGTCTTGTGAGATCAATATACTATTGTGGTGCATGAAAAATAGCACACATTTCTAGGTTGTTGTTAATCAGGGAAGAAGTCTGCCAAGACAACCCCAGATGGACTGCACCCCCCCCCACTTGGGATTTGGTAGGCACAGCTGCCCAAGTCTGCAGTGTGCATACAATAGAAGGTTTTGGCACATCTATTGGAACTCCACCCAAACATGTCCAAATCTATAAACCATATGAGGTGCTTATGAAATATGGATCTTGATTGATGAAAATTAGAATCTCAACAAAATCCAAACTGACTGCGGTAGATGTTGTCTCCAGTTTGTAACAGTATAAACTGTTAATGTCCTATAATAGGTCTTCCACATTCCAAATGGGGTCACCAGAAAAGTGAAGTAGAGATGAGCAGACAATAAGTCCACTACAACATTCTTATTTTGAGGGACAGTATCTGTGTAATCCTGTTAGAAAGAACATGGGAAGGTGAAGGAGTCTGTATGGCAGACCGAAAAGGTAAATAAGGTGCAAGACAGGGTTTCAATAGTTTAGCAGTTACATAGGAATACTTGCTGCAAGAATTTTGCTTGGAAAGCCATAACCCCAACAAGTTAAGGGTACTTCCATGCCAGTTTAATTGAGCCATGAACTACAGCCAATGACTAATGTTGCTTATCTCCTGCAACTTACAAAGCCACTATAGGGATCAAGTCTGCAAATAAGGATTCCAAGTAAAGTGGTCCCACCCTCGATAGATCTTAGCTGTGATCCAGCAAGACCTTACAAGAATCCAAGTCATTTTAAGTTTATAAGTTTATGATACCATTTCCACTGGCGGGGTGAAACAAAATATCTTCCCTCCATCTCCTTGTAGAAGTGGATTTGCAATCTTTTCTTCATGCAGAAGAAGGCAAATAGTAGATCATCTTCCGTTCCTTTGATAATGTCAAAGAAGCGAATGGGGAGGTCCTATGGCAGGTACATTCCACTAACTGAGCCACAGGGAAATCCTTCCATGGGAAAAATCAGACATTCCAGTCTTGCCACCTAGTAGTGAGACTCTCCAAACCTTTTGGAGACTGAAAAGAAACATCAGGCAAATGGTGGTGGGGTATTGACCTAGTCTAGTTCTCAAGATGAGGCTCCTTGATCCCTAGTCAAAGTCGTGGAACAACAAAGTTGGGGACTGGAAGAAATGCATGCTCATTGTCTGTATTCAACTAACAGACACTGCTGACCAGTATCTGTCACTTTGCCCAGTGCCATCCCACCTGGTGTTCAATGCCCTGTCAATTATTAAGTAAGTAACAAGAGCAGTCTTGATGAGTCCCTATCCTAGGGAAGATTACCCATGCGACACTTGATATCTTCAACAGGCAAGGAAACAACACTTTCCTTAACCCTGAATGGCGAAACTTGCTCAGAGGTCTCAGCAACTTCCTTAACTCATTAACCCCTGGAGGTTTTTGTTATTTTTTGCCTGAAATGCGAGTAGAAAAAACATTTTGGGACCTATTGCTGAATACATTCTAATACATCAACTTCCAAGATATTTATGGTTAACATTATGCCTAGTTTTGTCAGAAACATTTTTCATTGACTTTTGCGCTCATGCATGAGCAGATGGGCAAAATTGGAGGGTTGTTTTAAATGGACCCATAATTTTTGTATCCAGATCACTTTTCATTCAAAATGCCTATCTTATCCTGCTTTTCCCAAAGGTTCACTTGTCTGTGTGCAATTCAGACCAGTCTGCCTCAGATCCGAGACACAAAATTGAATTCTTAAGAGCAAAGTTTTTGTGGAAAAAAAAAAATGGGTCCCAAAAATTAACATTTTTCCTCTCTGTATTTTGTACTGCAACAAGAAAATCCAGATTATCTGGTATCATTGTAGAGCTACATTTGTCTACCTTTTTATAATACCATCCAATTTAGTGTATCTTAAATTACCTTAAAACTACAGAGCTCGGAATCAGGCTACTACCACCTGATGTGTAAAACAAGGTGCCAGGGATTAATGAGTTAAACCTAGAAGTGTCCTTCATCCATCAAATATCAATAATCTGGCAACTTTCTTGCACTGGAAATTGATTGGCTCCTATGTGACTTGCTTTCACCGGGGAGTATCTCAGCCCAAACCTGGGATTGAAGTTGATGACTTTCTTACATCAAGAAGTGCCACTGATATGATGGCAACTAACTTGCACTAAGAAGTGCTTCCAATCCATCACTGGGTTGACATGTTGACAATTTTCTTACACAAATATGCATGTTGGCAACTTCCTTTTAACAAGGAGTGACTCTTAACTCCCTAGACTAACATTTGGCAGCTTCCTTACACAGGAAAGTGTCATTAGTCTATTCCTGGAATTGGAAGAGACCACCTAAGAAAAAGAAGCAGATGAAGTTACATGCTAAGTTTATAGAAGCATGAAAACTCAGTAAAGTACATGGTTCATTTGCCCTTAATGAAAAGAAGGGACAGTAATCCATGTATGCACACGTAATGTATGCAAGATCAGTGGGATGTCAAAGCCTTTTTACGTTGACATTTTACCAGAACACAATCTGAACAGACAATACCCACCCCAATACCAGTACCAACAAGAGGTATAAATTTATCACAGAACCTCTAAACTAGTATCTGCTCAAAATGTCAATACATTAAATGCAGGGAATGTGTATAAAAGGTCAAATGCAATAAAAAGAAATTGGATAGGACTAATTAATGGCAAAAAAACCCACCTGAATTAGCAGCAATTATGTGTGCCCAGAGATGTGTTATCACCAAACAAAGTTCAATGGAAAGGACAAAACTCTGAACGATGAAAAGTTGTTAGACTGGAACTTTTTTGTTTTGTTCTAGACCTCCCATTCCTAATTGGAGGAGAAAATTTTCACCTTGTACTACAGTCAAACACCAAGAAAAGAGATGGCTATAAATCAGTAGGTAATGTATTACTGTTATTAAAACTATCCATCTCTTTAAAGGTCAAAGTGACTGACCTCTAACCTTCAAACTTAAAAGCAATTGACTTCTTTCTTACCCATGTTTTAACTAGCCACAAGATGCATGGTCAAGAAACTTGAATATTTTGCAAAAACCATTTTTCATTTTTAACCACAATGAGCATGACCATGGACCAGTGAGCAAAACATCACAAAAATTTAGTCTAGGATAATGACAGAACTAACTTTGTTGTACAGGAAAAAAATAGGGACCCTGACCTTTGACCCCAGATTAATGATTCTACCATACTCCAATATCAAGCTATTTACCTTTTGTGGATTTTGCATTACTGGAGTTACTGTACAGAAACAGTAAACATACAAACAATGATCATAACATATGTTTACCCACTTTAAGGCAGGCATATAAAAGTATAATCAATGGTGTGTGAAATGAAAGTCACTGGAAGCAATATTTTTGCTTGTGGTCAGCAGTACTATCCAATATAAATACACCCATAAAGTTTCATGTTAGAAAAACAGAGGTAAATGCAAACACTTAATTTTAATTCTTTGAACAATGATAAAATTATTGGAAAAGTGATCCTTGCATCTTGCATGTGCTTTGCAGGCAATACAAAAAAAATGCATGTGCTTTGCAGGCAATACAAAAAATATCTATTTGTAATGTAGATTTCATTTTTACTGAGGTCTTGGATAATGAAAGGTTACACTACACTTTGCAATAATAATATAGGTTTTACTTACCCAAATGAAAACTTACTTACCATTAGGACCCAAACCGTGTATTGGGATGGTGAAATTGTTTTTGATGTTTTGCCCATTTGACAGTATGTTATCATTCTGATGAAGACTGTCTTATTACTCACCTGCAACTGTCACACAGCGCTCTGGCAAATTTGTCTCTTTTGATTTCTGTGATATTTGTACATAAGCCCCACTTTCTTCTTTAATCTGTTTAATGTAGTTTCCTCCTTTGCCAATAATCATGCCAGCTGTGCTGTTTGGAACTAATATTTTTACCTGAAAGCACAAAAACAAAATGCATAAAGTAAAAGATCAGCAATAAATTCAATACCTTTTTTGATGAGAAAGATCTGCAGTTTTCATTTACTGACAGTGTATTGGTCCATTACAAGAGTACATACACTGGCCCATTACAATGGAGTACATTGGTCCATTATAATAAAGTACTTCAGCATACCATGGTCCTGTAAATTCCATAGGTACCATCTATACTCATTTATAAGTCAAGTCATTGCAAACAACATAGAACCTGATCTACCATAGCATAATACACCTGGAGATCAAGGTCTCTTATTTGTTCAACTGACTACTCTTTACAAACTGTACAGATCCAGATCTGCTGATGCATTATGCAATAAGAGATCTGGACCTGTGCAGTTATATTCAAAGATCCCATTTTTGACATGAATGCAGTTTTGATGTTGAGCCTCATTTCAGTTCAATGTAACCTCCCTTGTAACAGTGTTTTTGTTTTTCCACATAACAGTATCATAGCTATAAAACTACTTTCTTTCTCAATTTCTATTTTATACACACAGTTTTTTCCAGAAAGGCTTGTTACCTCCCTTTAAAATAATCACTCTTAAGCATTGAAAAAGCATGCACCTGCTTGAGTGGAGAGCACACAAAGCATACTGAACAATGTTGCAAATTCAACCTAAATCTACAGAAAAAAAAGCAATATTATTGCTGTATTTGCAGGAATAACAGAGGGAAAGCCATAAATGGCTATGTTTAACATTGCAAAGATTTCCAGTGGAAGACCAACTGAGGAAAGCAGGGATTCAATGTCTGAAATCTGTCAACCTGAACTTTGTCAAATTTCAAGACCAATCAATTGTGTTCAATATCCTTTGCCAATGGCTCTTACAAGAACCCAGTACCTTGTAGGTTTATGGTCAATAACAAGCAGAAATTCTTCAAAACATTACAGTTTAAACGTTGTGATGTGTGACTTTAATGACTAGCAATTTTATCACACCCCACCCTCCCATTCTGAAAGGAATGGTCAACTGATTTACTAAAGTGTACGAATATGTACATCATCGTGCAAGCTTTGTTTCTAAACAATATTTAAGTATTAAATAATTTTCTTTAAAAAAAAATACTTATTTTCAAAATTTTATAAAACTTCATGATGATATTAAGTTTGTAAAATATACTTATAAATCTTTATTTTGATCAACTTTATCATTCTATATCCAATTATAAAAAAATAAGTCTAAAAGATAAGTTCTCTGAATAAAAGAAAATTCACGATGTGAAACAGATGAAATAAGAAATTGCAAATTCACACATTTAAATAGAAATGGCAATTAAAGTTTTAAAATTTTTTATTTTCTACAGTGAGTGATGCCCGTAACTTTTTTGCAGCAAGCTAGCCAAGTCTGAGATTTATGTGCAAAACTAACAAACATGTAGCCACCATTAATGAATAAAGACTGAATTTTTTTCAATATTCAATCTAGTCATTGCCCAGAACACTGAAAAAATTCTGATGTCGGTGGTCTATTACATGCCTTATGTTACAAATTAAATATTAAAAGACATGTTTTGCAAATTCAACTAAACATTATTATGCAGGAATGACATGGTACAATTGATGGGACTAATATGGTCTGAACACCTGCTAGATATCCAGAGAAACTGTCCATGCAAGATTGTTCTAGGATCAATGAAAATTGTTTATTGTTTGCTAGTAAATAAAATCTTCAGTCTGTTTTCTTTGTGCACTGTGGCGTGTTTGTTAAAAGGCCTTGTGTGCTTAGGAATGTCAACTTATTTCTTGTATTCAAATGAAACATTGAATATTAAGCTAGTTTAAATTAACGCAAACAAAATGAAATGTAGTAATACACTGTATACTACTTTTTCGATAACTCAAGAACCCACTAAAAATGCAGGGTAAGGCGTGGATCCAATTTGCTAAACCAGAAAAGAAAAAAAATTGATCACAATTTGTTGAACTTGAATAAATCAAGATTGAAATTGATACCAAAAACTTTTTGTATATTGCTTGTTTTATCGTCGAAAACGGTAGACAGGACCTGGAAATTTTAAAGTTATGAAATATCTACCTTTAATAAAAGTCGTATTAAATGACATTCTTAGTAATCAGCAATTAACAATATTCAATGACATGTCGATCAATGAAAATGTCAGGCCAAGTGAAAATGGTGTTCTAGTTCTATCATTTTGTTCCTTTTAAGTGTAATCATCATAAAGGCAATGTGTCTTCTTGTAATTAAATGTAAAATGTTTCAATCTACCATAACAGCTAACGTTTCACTGAGAACCTAATTCAGTGTCCACCATATTTTGATATCAGACTAGCAGAAGCATTTCTTGTCTTGTTGCAATAAATAAAAAGCGGGCTTCTATTTTTATTATGGTTATTACATCTTTTGAATCAAATAAATAGGTGGAATTTAAAAAAAAGTCAAGAGGCATACAAATCCTAAATGCGTAAGAACCAGCAGCATTGGTCGTATGTTTGGTAACTCATTTCAGTTGATTAATCCAACACGGATACCATTTATTGTGTACATATCTAATTAAACTACCTTAAATAAACCAACCCAATCATAAATGTGATTAAAGATAGCAAGGCAACCAAGAAAAATGCGTACTTCATAAAACAAAAAGCTTTGTTTCACAGTTACTGACCACTGTGGAAAAAATGAGTTTCAAGAATTCCTGAATTTACATGTGGAGAGATCAACAAGGATGATAAGTTTCACTAATACTTTTGCAATGAAATCGTGGCATCAATATAGATGACTGTCTCACAATATAAATGTTACATATTTTTGATAAAAAGGACTCTTTGATTGTTAGTGTATCAACAGTTAGGCAGGTTCCTGTTTCGAGACTCAGTTTCATAAAACACTATTACACATCTCTCCAGGAACCAGTCTAATCAACGAAACAAAAAGCCATGACTTATTACACAAATATTTTTGTGCATGTGTTTGGCTGTTGAAACCAGATGCAATCATGTTATGGATCTTTCAGATATTGGATATTCTGAAAATGATTATATATAATTATAATGATTATATTATATATAACTTCATTAGAAAAAGCACTTTATTGACAATTTTTCTCAATTTGATTATAAAACAAGGATTCAGCCATTAAACAACCCAATTCTATCACCACGCGGTTTTCTGGATGTCTAGGGGGGGGTAGGTCTCTCAGTAACTGGTGCATTCATTTGTAGTGCAGTCTGTGTTTTTGGACTGATTTGCACAAGCTATTGAGGGTGAGGCTGTATGTATAATGATAATGTCCAATCTATATTTAAATTTGTACTCCTGTTAAAATTTCAACAGTTTTTAATAAAAAGTTTTATTTTTTTCAAGGAAAAGAAAAAGCAACATGTAAACATTAAACAAGTTTAATAAATTATCAAAAGAGAACAACAAAGAGGCAAATTTATAGTCTAACTAAAATGGTTAGCAAGGACATCTTTACACAACTGTTTGACACACACCTATCTACCACAAAAATTGCAGCTGTCCAAAAAACACTTGGTTGAGCTCGTTTATATAATCTCTGCATATTTTTATGCAAATGATGGTTGGTATGCAAATTCAAAAATGTTTAGTGCTTACACATCCATGATAATTGATATGGCAGATGGTGATAAAAATACTTAAAGGATTAAAAAAAAGCAATTTTAGCTTAATTTCAAACAAATTTTCTTTCAAAATTAATTTTTTATTCTAGAAAATGGCCAATATGAATATCTATAAAATAATTTATGATGATACGTGTTTACACTCCAGATCTAAATTTAATTTCTCACAATTTGAGAAACTTTCCTCTTTCCACGCGTTCAATAAGAAGCTCTGGTATAATGAACTTCTGACAAAATTTATCTAATTTCACTACAATTTGATTCCAAGAATCTTGTCATGGTGTATTCTTTCAACTGAACAGCAGCATAAAGTCCAAACAAAGAAGACGTACTAGCTTCAATCAATTATTGTCATCCGTCTCTGTACCTGATAATGATTATTTTTCTTGAGACATACCTTATGATCAATGTTTATATAACAAATGTAGGATCCTTTGCAACCTCTGATGGAGTTACCTGTCAACATGTATTTGGGCATTTCACGTCAAGGACACCCCTCCCCCTCTGTCCATTGCATGTATTACACTGACAGTTCAAACGCACTTCCGGTCTACTGCCAAGATAATAGTTTGGATTCACAAGCAGGCCACATTCTTTATCTTCCTTTGATGGGTGTTTTCCTTTTACCGCATAAAATTGTTTTCTCCTTGCAATAGTCTGATATTTCTTAACCCTCTCTGCAATTTTCAATTTAAAACTTGTCTATCCAAGTACAGTTGTAATTGTTACATCTAGTTACATCTAGTTCTTATTTGTTTCCTTTTGGCATACAACCCAAAGTTTGAGGATGAAAAAAGCCTTGCTTGTGATTTCTGCCACTGTTTATTCTTTATCTGGCCCATTGTGTTACTCCCAATAAATGTAGCATCCTCACTTTCAACTTTCACTGTATCCAAATAAGTTTTAAACTGATTCCGGTGTGTATCACAATATAAAAATGGCACACCTGAACACTAACTACTAATCTTTTTTTGGCTCAATACAACTTTCATTGGCTTACAACCAACATGCATAAAGTAACAGTTTCAGTTTATTGGCAAAAGATTTGCTGTCCTGTTTCTTTGGCTTCACTACTGATCTCACTGGTACTTTCATGTTCATGCTGAAATTTATTTTATGAATTTCAAATCCTGCGACTTTTTAAATCAATTTCCTCATATGTGGCTGTCTACATTGGCAAATTGCAGATGTTGCAGAAATATGTCCGTTCTTCCTCTTCTCGTTAAGGTCTACCAACGCAAAGAGAAAGTCCAGAAATACAGTAATAGAACTCTACCCATCCCTGAAATGGAAAATTACAATAATTTATTCAATATGGACATGATTATTTCAAAGACTGTATATAGATTACATCAAAACCATCAAAATGGTTTTTTTTGTTCTACTGCTTTAAACAAATTTAAAAAGATTCTTTTAGTAAAACCGTTTTCGTGTAATTTTTAAATGTCTCAATAACATGATTACTTGCAGGCTTTTCAGCATATACACTGCCCCCCCCACACACACAAAATGTGCGTTTCCAGTCGGCTCACTGTCTTTGTTTTATACTGCCCACCCTATCACTTTTTTCTCACCCAGGGGAATATTTTTTGAAAACAAAACAAATTCCCAAAAGTTAATTTGTGCATATATTTGTGTCAGTTTTGCCCACATACATACATACATACATACATACATACATACATACATACATACATACATACATACATACATACATACATACATACATACATACATACATACATACATACATACATACATACATACATACATACATACATACATACATACATACATACATACATACATACATACATACATACATACATACATACATACATACATACATACATACATACATACATACATACATACATACATACATACATACATACATACATACATACATACATACATACATACATACATACATACATACATACATACATACATACATACATACATACATACATACATACATACATACATACATACAATGTTACTTAAATTCTTTTAAATACTACCTACCAAAATGTTAAAACCAGGGCAACAGGAAACGCACAATTTTTGGGGCCTTGTATAATAAAAATGCAGCTTTGCATTTAATAACAGAAAAATGCATGAAAGGACATGAATTAATCATCAACTATATGTAGCCATCTTTTCATTTAAAAGTTAATCATTGATGTGTAAAATATATATATATATATATATATATATATATATATATATATATATATATATATATATATATATACAGATTACCAGTGCCTAACCAGAAGTGGGTCAACTCAGCCTGTGAACAACATTGTCAGTGAAAACAAGGATTAACTCTGCCTTTTATGCTTTTGGTAAATACTGTATTCATTCTCTATAAGGGTATATTATGAGGATGTAAAATATCAATATAAGGTATATTTTCACTCAGTTTTTTGTTGTTTTTTTTAAAGTTTTTTAAAAGGTGTAAAATTTAAAATGAAAAATCAGTCCAAGCTAGCTCAAAGGCCAACTTAGTTACAGACCAAGTTTACCCAGACTTGCCTAATAAGGTTACAGTGTACATGTAACTTACCCTGCCTCACAGTTGCAGAATGCAGAATGAACAATGACTGGTTACTTCTGACAAAAGGTCCACAGATCATAATCTTCTGCTTCTCAGTCTGTGTTGGGTACAATGGAACTGCCTTACACAGAATAAAACAATGGTTCACTTTTCCACTTATTCTGTTACAAGATATGTTGTATATACAATTATCCTCATAGAACACTTTGGCTTCAATTGCCTAACTGCTTTGTTTGAAGTCCCATCACAAGTTCAGTCCTTATTCAATACCAGATAATTATAGAGTTCACTGTACATGAAAGGCAGGAATAATCCAATATTGTCACTCCAAGATGCTTTAAAATCACCAGGATGTGGACAGTTTGCACCAAGCAGAGACAAAAATCTCTCCACTGATTATGATTTCACATCCAAATCTTTTCTTTCCTTTATATTTTGAAGATATTCAACACCCAAATCTAAAATTCCAATGTCTCTTTTCACTAATGAAGGTTTAGCACCCAATACTGCAACAACTATAATGAAGAAAATCCTTTGTCTCGAATATGATTTATTATGGTTGAATTGAGTTTTCCTTATCTGCCATTGCAAAACTTTTACTCAATGAAAGTAGGTAACATCAAGAAAGAAAACTCAACCATGGAAAGTTTTTAAAAAATTATCAAAAGGACTATAGATGAATCAAATACATGGAATCCACTGTTCTATACCTTCTTGGAGATCCATCAAGTTCAAACAAAAGGAATATTTTCATTTACGAAAGTAATGGAAAAGAATAGATTTTTTTTAGCATTTAATACTTGGAAACCAAAGACACTGACCTATCATTTTGTGGAGTCCACTTTTTATTTGGACAAAAAAGTCAAACATTAAAGTGAAGAACTTGATCACCGAGGTAGTTAATGGGTGTCAAGACAGACAGACATACATACACATGGACAACAAAACAGTCATGTCAAGCTCCTGTTAAGATGGGATCTTTTGAAATCTTTAACCCCAATGATTTTTTTTTCTTTAATATGTTCTAAAACCTGTTTAGAAAACTTGCCAAAGAAAATATATACAGAGCTTAATAAAAACCTTTAACCAAAGGGGTTTGCATCAATAATAAGAATCAGCACAGTTCTTGATATTTCAACATTAACCAGATAAAACAGCCTTATTGAGAAGTCTTACTCAATTTCCCAAAAATCAAAAAGTAGAGAAAAATATATGGTATATGTATCGGAAACCAAATGTTTTTTAATCAAGGGAGTAGGCTAAAAATGACAAATACAGACTGAAAATACTGTGCACAGGAAGTCTGCGAGACAACATAGGTGTAAAAGTATAGGTTATAATATTCCCTCAGAAACTGTTTTCCAAGTGTTGTCTGGTAGGGAATATGCCTACACTACAGAACACTGTAGAGAGAGTTCTTGAGGAAGAGCACAATACCAGAAACATGTAGTATTTCATGCTTGGTTTGGTTTGGTTCTTTATGCTACTGCAACCCAAGCATGCTATTTAACAATGAGGCTATGGGTATAAAGTGCCATGCCCAAGGATACACCATTATTGTGGATCCTGGCTAATCTGATAATCTGATTCAAACTCACACTCTTTGGTCAGTAGTCCAGTAGGTTAACCACTGAGCCAATTTTGCTCTTAAGTATTTCATATGAAATAATGTACATGACATTATGAAGCCAAAAATACCCAATGAAACATGAAATGATTATTGCCAGGTACAGGCACCAAGTTTTAAGTGAAAAAACCCGTTTTTAACCAACTGAAATTTGAGAATTTATTAGATGTTCTGTTTTGTCACAGACTTAATGTATATATTTAACAGTGATGTAATATTAAGTCATATGTACAGACAGCCCTTACCTGATTTATAAATAGACCATATGTCAGCTTAGTCTAGAAGGAAGTTACCTTAATAGCTAGAGTAATAAGCATGCTATGATTAATCCCAAGTTTGAATAAGCATTCAAATTAAAACTAACCTGTCCTAGATCTGATTTATCAATTGCTGACCATTTATGAATAGATCCCTTGAAAATCGAAGGTCACATGAATTCACTTTTTGCTTATTAAAGTTTCATATTGAAGTTTGGGATACTACAAACCATGAATTCAATTGACCACACAATGGTTGGTTGGTTGGTTGATTGTGGATTTAATGGTGCATCAGCAATGTGTGGCTACATCAGCACAATCAAGGTTATAAGGTGAAAATGTGCATCAAGAAGGATCATTACCAAGAGCAAAATACAATTACAAAAAAACACAAGGACAATATATGAAAGTTTATGATCAATGGGTTATGTAAATGGTGTTTATAAATGGTAATTAGATAGTAGAAGATACATTAGGGGGATTAACAGTACAATTGTTCACTATATATATTCAAAGGAAACCGGGTTGCACACAACCTATATTTTAGAATAAATATCAACATCCATCAAGAAATTTAATATAAAAGTCACATTTACCTTATCAAAAAGTTCATTCATGTGATGAACATTGTCACAACGATTGCCATGTAGGTTGGAAACTGAAACAGTCCATGAAATGCTTCAGATGAAGGGTTCACTGCAAACAATGCACTCAGGTGGAACTTTTGTCTTTTAATATGCAGGAGTGAGTTAAATAAGTAAACCCAATTCTAATTCTTGCAATGACTACCTAATCCAAAGGATGGTTCTGTAATAAGGAGGCCATTTGCCTAAGGTAGTTTGATCACATGAAGCTTTTTTTTCGGACAGCAGCATTCCATAATGCCTACACTTACTAAATAAGGATCTTTTTATACCAGATTTAAAATCAGTCCATGGTATTTTAAAATTAGATGGATATAGAGAAAGGGCTATTTTAGCAGTGTGGTCACATTACCTTTAATACTGACAAGGCTTGGTAACCACAGGTATACCATATTGTGAGAGGTATATAGCTCAGTATACTTGATGAGAATATTGTTTTTCCATCTTCCTAATCTGAACAAATTGAAGTAGAGTAAAACCTGTCATGAGAGACAACTGTTCTGAGAAAGCAGGGTCTCCATGCAGATTTATTGGTTATATAGTGTTATGAACTGTTAAGAGACCAACTGTCTTGAGAGAAAATTGTTGTTTGGCAGAAGGAGTGGTCATTCAAGGCAGGTTCTACTGTACTCATAATAAATCAAAGATGAGAAGAGTTTAAAACGTGCTTGTTTTCATTGCATTTCAGGACAAGGTCTGAAAGGGCCATCACAAATTTATAATGAAACGATTGTACAGTTTTGATTTTGAGAATTTGAAACAATTGACATTGGTTCAATTTTGAATCTTGTTTATATTTAGTTGCCCAACAATAAACTATTTTGCATGCATCTCCTATAATGGAATCTATATGAAATTGAAACTTTCATATTGTTACAACTTGGCTTGAGTCAAGGCAGATTGAATCTTGCATCTATAATATTCTTTCCATTAAAATGCCATACAAAACTTCATTTTAATAACCTTGAATGAAAGTATTGGTCCTACAAGATTTGTTCAAATCAAGAAACTGCCTTACTGACTGCTTATACAAGATTTAAAATTGTTAAACCATCCCACTAAAATTATCCCTCATTTGTTATTGCTCTCTGACTCAGTCATTGCTTCAAGGATAAGCATTTCTTTGCCAATAACCTTCAAATGTTTACACTAGATGCAACAGCAAAAATAGGTTTTGCTTGTTTGCCAAGGTTACATGCCACACATACATAAATGAAGCACACTTCAGTCAAAACTCTGCAGTACTGGAGAATACAAACATTACATTCCTACCTATATATGCAAAGAGTTTCACCAAAGTACCAAATATACTAGCTTGTAAATCAAGTCCAGCTGCAAACTGCAAAGACCTAGATCTACCAACTCATTATGCAGATCTGGGTCTATGCGTTTGGAGTAATCATTAGAATAAACAGTATATACCTTGGTTTGCAGATGCATTATGCAACAGGAGATCAGGATCTTTGTTGTCTGCAGTGTGACTCTACTTACTAATAAGCAAGTATATATGGCATACTACAAACCTTAACCAGACACATACTGCAAACATTAACAATATTCTTGAAGTGATGAACACATAATGCAAATCTCTGTACAAGAGTTTGAAGGCACAATGCAAAGCATCACACAAGAGTTTGAAGGCACAATGCAAAGCATCACACAAGAGTTTGAAGGCACAATGCAAAGTACTGTACATGTGTTTGAAGCAAAGCACTGTACATAAGATTGAAGGAACAATTCAAAAGGTATTGGGCGGTTACATTCATGCATTTTTTCTCTTAATTAAATGCTTCATTATAATGAATGAGAGTACTGTATTAGCTCGTTTCATCATGAACCAGCTGCAATAAAATTGACCAAGATCTGTATATGATGTGTAGGGAGATCATGGTTTTCCTTATTTGTTTTACAAAGGAATTTAAGTAAACATCATAGATTTAGATCTGCCAGTATATTATCAGGGGTCAAGCTAGACTTAAATTTTTGGGAGAAGTGACTTCTCCTTTTGGTCAGAACAGGGAGAAGTGGGAGCTAAACAGGGAGAAGTAGGAGTTAAACAGGGAGAAGTGAGGCTGAAACAATCAGAGAGAGAGAGAGAGAGAGAGAGATGCATTATCTTAATTTAATGATGTACTCTATTACTCAGTATGCTTTTAACAGTTTTAAGCAATGCCTTATTTTCAGGTTGAAAAATATGTGAGTATCAACATATTTTGTATGCGTATGAAAACTTAATATTCATATCCATTCTATTCATACTTGTAGTACATGTGTGTTTGAACTGAAGTAAAAGCCGTGTGTTTTGGCTGTATGACTTAAAAAGCACATCAGAAGATATACATTGTAATTAATTTTCACTGATAGCTGTAACAAGATTAGAGTCTTGTAACTGCAAGTTAGTAAAAATGCTTAACTACCAAATAATTTTTTTTATTTTCTATAAATTTTATGTACAATTGCAGTCAAAAAGATTTATAGCATTCTCTGAAACAGCCCCTAATACATGTACATAGGAATAAATGCATAAGTGACTTCAAACCATACTGTTCGTCCTAATTTCATTGTTCCCAATAAACCATTACAGTAGCTATTCACAGACATCAAACTTAAGCACTAACATCGATATATAACTAAACTAGACCCTTTTTCCTCCAAACCAAAAATCCAAGAATTTGTCTTGCACAGTCTGAGTGCATCTATTTTTAGATGGAGGGGATTTCTCATAACTACTTACTTTCTTGCCTTGTTACAAAAGTCTGTTAAAAGAACTGCATATTTATGATTTGTCTACCTACTGATAATAACGATATGCATTGGTTAAATATTATTTGCTTCATTACTATATCTGTATATTTTTCATATTTTCCCAGTTTAATGAAGTGATATATCATATACGCAGCGATGTCTGCCATTACAAGTTCGTTTATGGTTTCAAACCGATTTTATACAGAAAATACGCAAATATGGCCGTTAAAATCTCCATTTATTAAAAAAAAGAAACTAGAAAACGCTCTTCACCGTTCATATTTTTAAAAGCAAATTACTATTTGCGTATTGATGTTTCAATTTTGAATCAGAATTTGGTATATTTTCATCATAGCAAAGTAGGCTGAACTTCATGAAATCAAGCAGTAAATGGAAATGGGCTAATGGTCAGTTAGCTATTTAAAACTTGCATGTGAATGTGCAAGAATTTCTTTGTCGCCATAAGCTGATTGGTATCAACACCATGTAAATACATTTCACCTTGGTTTACAACAGTGCAGAACTTACTGGCTACAGCGAGGTAGCATCTCAAAGTCATAATCTACAGTCATTTTACATCCAAAAAATCAGAGGGCAAAGTCGTTTTCGTTTTCATTACAGAAGATGAAGTTTACACTTCTCAGGCGACTTTTTCGCCCACTTCGCCTGGTAACGTGCCCCCTGCATTATGCAACAGTACATACGGGTCTAAGTTGATTGAATGTGTGCAGAAGTTATATACGAGTAAATGTAGTCAATAAGAAGACGGCAGTCTATGTACACAATAAACTGTTGCCATAATAATTTTCAGTTATAAATACACTGAGTACAACACCGATGGTCCTACTAATGAAATGCAATTAAAAGGCAAAGTCCAGAGTCAATCAAGGGTGGTAACTGTTCAATTTTGTTGGAAAAAGTTCAAAATTAAACTTGACCTACAACTTAATATAAACCCCAATGTCAAATCTGGTTTAATCCATGAAGTCTTCTTTCAAAAGTTATAAGGCAGAATTATAACTTTATAACATAACACATGATGAAATGTAAGAACCAAAACAACATGAAACCCCAACCCCATCCAATATGGCAGGGACATTAAAAAATGTCTAGACCCCAAAAAAACACATTGAGAGAATGCTGCATTACAGATCATGCATATTACATAAACACACACAAGTTTCAGACTTAAAATATGACCATAAACACACAAGCAATTAAAAAAAAAATGCATTTCAGTTGTCCATGATTATTACAGATGTTATGTACTTCAATTATAACTTAAATCGATTCACAGTGCATGCATACTGGTGATGTTAAAACAAATAAAAAGGAGTAGTTGTTAGTATTAATGAAGTTAATCATCAATTCACCTCTGTTACCTGTCTGTGGCGTTCGAAGTTGCTTTTGCTTTCTTCAGGTTTGGGATTGGGGTCTGGTTTTTCGCGTATTTTTTCCATAATAAAGCTGTGCACTTTTCTGACTGAATCTACTGCACCCATTATTAGACATACTCTTTCTGTGGTGCCTGGAATACATAAAATGGGAGATTTAAAAATTTTAAAAAATGAATTTTCTAACACCCGATGTTCCAAATAGACAAAAGTAGATTGAAGCCCTGCCTGGAGTCCATACAGCAGTCTCCATCGTTCCTCAAACCCTCTATGCCCTGCTTCATACCACCTTTCTCCTGAAAATAAATACCTTTTGTAAATCCTTCTAATTAATCCTAATTACAATTTTACACCGGTGACGAAGTGATCTAAGGTCCCTGCTTTTACTAATCACCTACAGCTCATCTCTGTCCACATCAGTTAAAGTCATGGCCTCTGCTAACATGGGCATGTGAGAAAGCTTACCAGTATATTCAAATAGGTCAGTGGTTCTTCCCTAGGTTTACCTACACCAGACATACTGGCTGCCATGTATAGTCCATCATATGATGAAAAATAGTATGAAACCAACAACAACAAACACGACATATTATTATGAATTTTAAATGAATACAAATAAACTAGTTTCATGCCCAGATGGGTATTTTGAGATTATGTAAAGTAAGATGTTCTGCCAGAGAATGTTCTGTATCATTTATATTATGCACAATGATCGACGTGTTTTATGTCTGCCATCTTTGTTTTGGAGCCAATTTATGTACTGGAGGCACCTGAAGTGTGTCATATTATTTGTTTATATTGTTTTATTGCTGTAAATCACACATATAATAGTTTCATGTACAGATGGATATTCTGAGACTATGTTCAATGTATAACAAAACAAATGTTCAGTATGATTGATATTATGTACAACATTCAATGTATTTCACGATGACCACCATCTTTGTTTTTGTGTCAATTTATGTAATGGAAGCACCTCAGATTTCCACTAAGCAGTTGATAGAAGCAGTATTTCACACCAATAAACCAATGATATAACTAGTTTTTATATAAAATAAGTTATGCTCAACAATAAAATAATGCACTTACTGTCTCCTACAAAAATAACACATTAGGATAGTGCATGTTCTAATTTTCCTGCACCAACAACATGTCTGGAGGCCAACGTTTACTGTTATATGTATGGCACAATGATTTTAGTGTTTCATGATAAGATTTTAATTAAGAGTGTAATAAAATAATTAGCATTCAATATTTGTTTTGAATCTCATTATTTTAATGAAAATTTAATTGCACACCAGTCAGTTTCCCTTCAAAGGGTTCATAATGCAATACATAATGTATAATCGGCTTCCAAAAGTGATAGGGAATGTTATCATTCTCTGAATAGAAATTAACTGAATATAATCACATTAGAATATATATAGTCCTTTAGTAAATTTCAGCACCTAAGGAAAATCAGAGCCAAGGATAAAGTGTCAAGTATGTAGGGATAAAGGGCCTCCAAAACACTATTTCAGTATATTTATATGACTTTATATTTTCATCTGTTTGTTGCTGTGATTTAAATGTTACCACTGTGTATATTCTGAAATCAATACAGTAAAACCTATTTGATCTATAGTATTGTTTAATACAATTTGTTGAGACTTATAATTATATGTACATTCTGTTATATTATTCTATTTATTGACTAGAACAAAACATGTAAATTGCATTATATTTATTTCTTTTTTATTTATATTTTAAGACTAAAATAAATCCTCTATATTTCTCCTTTGTGGCGGTATTCATAATACCTTGTATGGTTTTTAAGAGTTGGGATGGGATATTCCCAACAATTATTAGCTGTGAAACCCACCCAGGCTCGATACGGTTCGGAAGTTTGAGCCCCCAGTCAGCAATGTCGACAGTGGAATAATGAAATACAAAGCATGAAATTAAAGAACAACAATTTAATTAACAATCAAATATTCAATCTCTCCAACTCTATCATGTGCCATTTCGCTTGACCCCTTTTAGCCTATCTCATCATGTGTCAGTGTGAGTTTTGTCCTTTTTGGTTGTTACTCATCTAATGCTTCCGAGTTCCCGTCTTTCTAGTCCTCTCTCTCTGGGTTGCTTCCCTTTACTCTAATTCCTCTAATTCTCTCGGGTTGCTTCCCTTTAGTTTAATTACTCTAATTCTCTCTGGGTTGCTTTCCTTACTCAGATTCTCCGCCCATCCACCTCTCATTTATTCGTCGATCTAGACTTGTCGACTTAAACTGCTCTGCAGTCTCGTTCCAGTCCTTCTCTCTACTTCTCTGGAACTCTAGACTCCTACCCCCAACTGGCAGTTGTCCCCAGAAGCTTCCTGTAAAACACCGGGATGGTACACTATTCTTTTTCTAGGTGTCCACCTCACACTACTCAGATAAGACTATAAAGTTCAAGGGTCACACATCTATTAACACCGAGATACACATACATTCTTGTATTGTAAAACAATATAAAAGCAAAATAGCACATCAAGAAAGCATGATATAAATTCTATGTATACATGCAATGATAATTAATTCCCATTATTACATACTCATAATTTCTATGATACTGACAATATAACAATAACTAGACGCAGATCGTTGCATCACCACTCATAAGATTACACAAATGCAAATATCGATGCTCTGACGTATTAGAACATATTTTCTAGTCTTGCGAACATTAATCATTTCGGATTCCAATACAAATATGTGCAACTCAACCTAACATACTAAAGGTGCTAGTTAATACAAAAAATGTATAACGACTTATAATATTAATGCTGCCGAACTAGCAATCGGCATAACTCTATGTAACTCAAATTAAGTCTCAAACAAGTACATAAATGAACACTATGAAGAATTCTACATACTACAATCCCAAAAATTGAGTAAAACATAATATTGGTACTTACAATCACAGTATTGTATTGTTCGGCAAAATATCGAGCAAATATCCACTAACCTTTGAAGCTTCGTTTCTAGGCCCACAAACCTTGTTCTGTGAGCATGCCAATTCTACGGGCGGCAAAAATTTCCGGAGTCGTGTACAGCAACTTCTCTTTATGGCCGTCTGGTACTTACTGAATTAATCTGGGTGAGAGACAGTTAAAATTCGAATCTAGGATTCAGGCCCACCCCCTAGCTGAATCCGATTGGGTGTGGAGACTAAACATTTCAACTAAACTGTCAAGTGTCCTGTCTATGCGATGGTGGTAGACCACTCCAAGTTGTAACAGAGTTCCTGGTGACCTACATACGAGCTCAATGTTGGGATGATGATGATTAATACATCAAGCATGTAGACCCCCCCATCTTGGCTATGGCTAGCTGACAGAACGACATCCTTAGATTATTTATCTAAGTATATAAACAATTTCCTGATATATAAGTATATAGTATAACAAGCCATTATTTTCTACAAGGATTTCGTCTTGTTACCAATTCAAGGTCTCAATTTAAGGATTGCCGAATTTTCAAAACAGGAATTTATTTTACCAAATATAAGTGAGCCTTCACTGGGAAATTATTACAATTATTATGTTACAATATTAATGAAATAAAGCATATTAATGGGATAAAATCTGTATGAATTAACAATGTATCAGGTAGCTGAAGTGTATTAGTCTTTACTGTAAAACAAAAAATGCTTATTTTCTTTGCCAACATCAGTGGAAATATCCAATAATGGAAATTTTGTGACTTAAGATTCACATCAAAATCAAGCCCTTGTCTCTAAGTGCATAGTGTTTTTCCCCCTTGATTTTATCTACAGTCAATACTACACATGAAAATGTAACACTGATCCCATCCCAATGCATCTCCAAGGATCTGTAACTTTCATTTCTGTCTACTCATACTCCCAAAATATACCAATCAGTGTAGATGTAGTTTAGGCTATAAGGAACTGGAATGAGAGACAGATGTCATAACCAATCACAATATTATAACCTACCTGTAGTATTCCTCCATTGATTAATAAAAGAGCATAATTAAATTATCAAAAATAACCATACTTACAGCTAAACTATCGCTTTCAACATTATGATGATACACAACATCCTCTTAATGTCTCTATTTTTGACCTTAAAATTGCCAAATTCTTAAAGTGACTGACCTTCCTCTGCAGGTCAAGATCTACTGTTTCAAAGTTCATGATCAAACACTGGTGTGTGCCTACAATAGTCAAAAAACCTCCAAAGTCCAATAATAACAGAATACTTAACACACATTTGCTTATTCTCACAACTCCCTTTTCTTTTATTTACAAGATCTATTAAGCACTGACCATTTAATAATTTTCCTGCAATCCCTTGTGACTTCTGTTACATCAATTTTATTTATAATCTTATTCTTTTCACAGCTTTTTCTGCACTTAATGCTTTCAAAGATTCAATTAATCTGGTCTTCCTGAGAAATTTATTGTCAGTAATGATCAGGGGACTACTATATATTGGTTTGTGTATTTCCAATAACAAAACATCTATTCCCATAACATCCAGAATTGAAACAATTTACTGCAGTGACAGAATACCCACCAGTGGTAACACCACAAACCATGACCAACAGGAGTCATCTATGACAAATCCCCCAGGCTCTTAGCTTACAAAGACTACTCTTGAAAGTACACCAAGGTCCACAGTCTATTTATATAGTATTTATGCTACACTTTGTTTCCATGGTTACACTAAATAAGAAAATTCTAATTAATAAATGTAACATCTTATTTGCTATGTGTACCAAGTTGGGTTAAAATAACTGAAGGGGTTAAGAGACTACTCCAAACTAAAACATTTACAGGCACCAATACAGACTCTGTATCCCTCTGATACTGCAATAGTTATATTCATGTATACAACTTATCACAAGGATAAAACAACAAATAAAACCTAGAAACTGCAATGAAGGAACAGAAAAATGGAGCAACAAGTCCACCAACCAAATTCTAAAGCATGGTTCAAGAAAAAAATACATCTTCAGCAATACTTTTTTAATATAAAAAAGTCTTTAATTCATTGATACATAAAATGCCTTTCCTTCCTTGCAATCTTCAATCAAATCAATTGGAAAAAAAAATATTTTCCACACTGCTTTCATTCTCTGAGAAACTATCTTGTGGTAGACAACAAGTTTTATAACATTTTAAGATTTCATGTTCATTTATTGCTACCTTATCTAGTCAAAAGGTAAACAGTTAACATAACATTTCATTCATCCCAAAATAACCTTTCCTAAAAAAATGCTTCGGTCCTCCGTTTATAAGTTTAAATTCAATTTCTTTCCCTCGACAAGACAGATACTTTACTTACTAAATCCAAATATTCAAAATAAACTATGTAAACCAGACACCATTTTCATTTAGGCCCAACAAAACATCAAAATATGTCCTCTGGCGGAAACCCTATGTTCATTTTACTTTCTGATTTGAAGTACAGTAGTCTCCCTTTTGAACGTTCTCCCCTCCAAAAGCGGCCACCCGCTCCTTACGGCCAGAATCAGAAGGCACCAACGAATTTGTGTTCAAAATTACCCCTCACGAAAGGCCACCCAGCTAACACGACCAGCGGCCAGCATATTTGTGCAAAAATATAAAATTTACCCCTTACAAGCAGCCACATTTTATTTTGTAATATGTATCCAGAACCAATTTTATTCATAGCGTGTGTTAAGTAATCCAATTTCTGTTTCCTGATGTCAGGCTTTCGTTCTTGAAAGAAGTGTTGACTAAAGTACATGTGCCACTAAGGTTCATATTATATCACTTACACTTCATGAGAAACCATATTTATTCCATAAAGCCAAGAAAGACTCAAATTTTAATCCATACAAAAAAGTAACTACACATAATCCGATTATCATTACTGCATGTTATCATAAGATGTCTGGTTTAGCCACTGATAATTGTAAAGTTTACACTTATTAATAGTAGTAACAGCTGAGAAGTGGCAGTATTGATGTACAATACAGAAGTTGGCGGGAAAATGGTTTAATAGCCCTTATGTCTTCACTTTGTAGGATGTTGAGCTTGTTCACTTCCATGATTAGTGAATATTACTATTGGCAATAATTGTAAAGTTTACCAATCCTAACCTCTGAAAGGTCTTATTGCTCAGGTCAAATAAGGGTATGTATCTTCTCTCACTTAGTGCAAATAAATGTAAAAACAATAGGGTACCAGACTGAGAGTAATGAATTATGTGACAATCGTTTCCTTTAAAAAACATATGGCATTTTGTTTAAATGCAGAAAACATTGTTCTATCAGTCTTGCCACATTGATGATTATAACCAGACATAATTGTCAAGATCACAGGGTCAGCATTGGCTAAAAATAGAACAAAGCAGGTACCAGACAAAGACTGAAAAATCATGTGACAACACACTTGTTGCTTCCTTTATGAAGGCATTTCCTCCGCTCAACAAAGGTTTCGTCTGCATAATTAAATCGTATACAGATAGCAACAGCCGAATAAATCATTACCAAACATTAACATGTCATCACATAAACGGAGACGATTATTTCAGAAAAAGTTTATTATAGTCTACGGGGGAATTGGGGGCCTTGTCTCAAAATGTTAGGGTGAAAAGACTCAAATAAAACAATTTTATGTTGAAAATACTCGAATAAACAACATCTTAACCGATAAGGAATTTATTTAGCTGCAGTTGTAAAATGGAGCAAATGGAAAGAGAATTGTGTATGTACCAATTTGGAATGGTTTTGTAATGTGCTTAACAACAATCGCTCTCGCATATCACACTTACCCAAAAGTAGTTATCAAGTAAGCTGATAAGATACTCTGTGGATAAAATGAGTTTGCTAAACTATTTTCTAAGGAAGGTAATAACAGCAATTTGGAAAAGGTAAATTTGTTTGAAAATGGACGGATAAAACAAGACAGACACTAAGTGTGCGGTAGCTATTTCTTCAACGAGGCATAAGCAACAACCTGTAATGGCAAAAAATGTCAAATATAACACTACTAAGAGACAGAAATTTTCAGCTAATTTGGGCTGATTGTTTTCAGTGGCTTGAATATATTGACTCAGAAGGAAAGATGTTTTGCAGTTACTGCAAACAATATTCAAAACTGGCACAGATAGGAAATTAACCCAGATGAATATTTCTGCAAATGGACCAGAGCTGGAGGATTTTAACCCAGACACAGCTATCAACTGCTGGCTTAGTGCTGGCCAGGTGGCAGATATATACATGGACATATTTTTAAATCCTTCAGCTAAAACATATACATGAACCTGAAGAAGCCTAATGTATAACAACCAATGTTTTTGAAATAATTATGTTGTATATTATTGCATTTGTTTTTTCTAGAGATTAAGTATATACATTTCATCAAATCTCGTTAAGTGATTACCCTTTTTGGGACAAGTGAAAAATAAGGTGGGACTATCGAATTTTCTGAAACCACTTATGGACTAGTGGTTAAAAAAATTTCTGTTTAGCCCTGGAGATAAGTGAGAGCAGGGGATGGAGTAAAGAACTGTTCCCTATAGAAAGTATCATGCTCATCAGTCAGAAAGATGTGCAATGTCTAGGGATAACAGGGATAAACACCACCAAGAGGCAGTTCAAGCCATGGGCAATTCTAATGATAGAGCATCCAGCTGGATATGAATAAAAGACAAGAGCTACATGCCCATCACCAACAGGTACTGACTCATCAACACTGCCAGTGTTGTTTCAAGATAAAAGATGGCAAAACACCCTATGACAGATGGTCCAATCTTTTTATGGTATTGGTGAAGCGCTGGATATTCGGTGATATAGTTGGTCAATATGGCAGCCATAGTCACTATTAGATCAGCACAATTTTCATTCAGGATCAACTAGAAATCATCAGAAAACCCTAATGTCATATCCCCATTCATTCTGGTAAAAAGATTTTCACAATGGCCACTTTGGCAGCCATATTCAACACCATATTGGCCCCAATTTTCACTTATATGAGCAACTAGACATGGTAAGAATTCTCTTTTGATAAGACCATCCAATCAGGAGGATAGACTATTGGACCTCCAATGCCCATGGATATGTAGGATAAAAGATGTGGGAAGTCACGTCTCATTTAACAATAAATTAAAGACAGAATGTTACGTTTGCAAATTCTGAAAAGGAAATGCATCTATCAACTTCACACAGGTAGTGCTTAATGTAAGGTCATTTATGTTTGTATATCTGGCTACCATACGCCAACACCACATGCTTTTGGCAAAATAAAATATTTCAATTAAGAGATGCACTCTGATGTCACTACCAAACACACATCTCAAAATATCTAGAATTAGGTGGACTAAGTCTTTACCACAGAAATTTAACTTATAAATGTAACAAAACTGGTAAATATTTATAAAGCCACATTTTGAAATACCATTTGTATAATTGGTATTTGCTCAAAGAAAGCAACTAAATTTGGAGGGTTTACACAGTGAGCTTGAAGAACCTTTACACATCCGATCATCCAGTTTTTAAAAATTACATGTGTGTAAATAAATGCTGACTGGTGACAACTAAAACATTACATGTACTAGACAATGGACTATTAAACTATAAAAAAAACTACAAGTACTAGAAAATGAACAAGAATTTACAGATTTTAGAAGCATCAGAAAATCAGTTACTTATGGACAAAAATGGGATACACCTCAATGAATCTGTAAGGATTCATTACCTTTGATGTAGGGGGAAACTGTAAATATAATGGCAAAAAACACTGCTGTAATAAGCTGAATTTTCAAAGCAATTTATTATAAAGCAAAGATTATAACATGCATAAGAAAAAGCTGACTACTGATATTTTACATCATTTTAAAGAATCTTGTTATTGGATTTATTTTATGTCAAATCCCTGAATGATTTCAGACAACTGAAAAAAAAATATGATCTCCTATACTTTTTAGATGAAATTCGATATCAAAATGTTGGCAGAAAATCACAGCTGTTATCTATATTCATCTGAGAAAATGTTTTAATATGGCCTTAACCTTTACAAGCCAACATTACCTGGATAAAAGTCATTGGCCTTTGACATTTTCACCCGAGCTCCAGCCTCTTTTTGAACCTGGGCAATGGTTTCCCCACCCTTGCCGATGATGGCGCCAGCAGCAATACTGGGCACAAGGATCTTCAGGTGAATGTTGTCGCCTATTGAAGAGAATAAACAAATAACCAGCTTGGGACAAACATTCTAATAACACCTCCTACAATACAATACATTTGGTCAATAATGAAGATAACAATGCTTCCATTTACATTCAGCATTTTCTAGATCTCCAAGGTCACATATACATTCAGCATTTTCAGGGGCTTCAAGGTTATGTATACATTTCAGGAGCTTAAAAGTTAGGCATACACTCAGCATTTTCTAGAGCTTTGAGGTCATGTATTCATTCCATTCAGTATTTTCTAGAACTTTAATGTCATGTATACATTTGAGTATTTTCTAGACCTTCAAGTTCTATTTTCTAGGATGAAGAAAATTCTACTCTGAATTCTCAGACACTACTTGGAATGTACTCATGAGTGCAGTCAAACTCAATGACAATATTTGACTTCTGTATTAAAGATTGTCAGGAAGCTTGTGGACAGCAAAAATGTTTCCTTGAAGTTGGATTTTACTTCATGTATAAAATGCAAAGCATGACTGTTTCAGTTGTCCAAATAGTGTTAAGTGGCATTCATTTCTGAAGGTGATTCTGGAAGCAATAAGCTATAAGCAAAGCCCAGAAAACTTAATTACAGAACTCATGGCAAACATTCTGACCTTTCAAAGCACAGCATTAAGGGAAAGCATTTAATTCATTGTACTATTTCAAACATTGCAACATTAAGTCATTCTGGAAATCATGACATATGTCAAACTAGGATTAACACCTGCAAGAAACACTTCAACATGCTGAACTGAATATTCTGATTGGTTCTCTTTATTATTATTCATTATCTTAGTCCAGGTTGAAAACCAGTAAAGAACTTGTTGCTAAAAAGCAGCATTAAAGCCTACCAAGAAAAAAAAAGGTTTATCTATTCAGCTTCTTGCCTTAAGAAAGTACAAATGTAAGAGGAACTTATAAGTAATGTAAATTAAATCCCAAATAATCCTAGAAGTTCTATCACATGTCCAAAAGTATAGTGTTCCGAATCAATTCCAGTAAAAGATGTGCTATACGCCAATTGTACTTAAAGAGTTTATGTGCCAACAGTCCAGATGCATCACAATTTTATATAAGTCTTTGAATGAAATCACAATAATCCCAATGTAATTACTTTCTCCAAAATGAGCACTTTGTAATTTCAATGTACAATTCTAAATGAATGATTCCCCTCAAATTATATCTGAAGACAATATTATATAATGCTACACACTGAACTTAGATGAATTAATAATTATAGGTAAAACATTTGATTTCAGAACATTCTAAATTTTGTAAACAAGGCTAGATCTTGAACTCAAAATATCTGTAAACTTATTTTGAAAAAATGACAATAGTCAAGTAGGCCCTCAAAGACAAGCACACAATATGAATTAAATATACACAACACCAAGTTTGTACCTGTAAAATATTCCAGTTACAGTTAAACCTGAAGCTAATGCACTGGATTTCATCAAAATTGTAAAAAAATGATGGAATATATAAACGAATATAGTGTAGTGACACCTTTAACCCTGTAGTCATCAAATGCATTTCCTGCAGCCTTTTCATTGTAACAAAACTCCTTAAACAAAATGAATTTAATTCTCACATTATACATACATGCACCTCTTGCTCATGTACCATATAAAATACCTATCAAGTTCATCCATAGATATTCATGGGACAGGTCAAAAGCAATTTTTTGTTACATATTCTGTCTAACATCCATAAATAGTTATCTTATACTATATCTCCATGCAGAGTATACATGTTAGATCTGTACATAGGAGCCTGGTGTTACACACCTATTGCCACTGCAGAAATAAACTTCAACTGCATGTAAATACATCCTATGTAACAATTCTATTCATAAATATGCTGCAGGTTAAGTGTATACATTTGTTATCTCATTCACAGTCTAAACAAGAGACCCCAGAAATGAAGTCCAACTAACCATAGCCAAATAAAAGAAACTTAACTTCATTCTATCTGAACAAGTTTTTTATGGATGACCTTTATTCAAATATGAATAACAAATTCTGCATTTTCATGGTAGTACAGGTCTCATGATACCCTGATATCAAAGTTCATACAATAACAAAATTGTTGTAAATGATGCTGAAGCAATATAAAATATATAAAGCTGAGGTATTGATTATAAAGTCTAAAAATATGAAGGTAACTGCTTACTTCATTCTACTTCGTTGATTTTCCCACAACAGATTTCACATTTCCTTGCCACGAGACAATTTTTTACAATTTCATGATATAGTTTATGGTATCATAACTATTTTAAGATTCCAAACACTGTGACAACCTAGTAGAACTACATGAAAATAAAAATATGCTCAATGAAAATGTACTCTGTGCATTTCCAGCAATATGAAATGCACTTCACCTTTTTTGTATTAATTCAAGGCCTAGAATATTTCTGAAAGATCCAGTACCATTTGTGTTTAATGGTATATCAGCACATCAAGTACCATCTAGCGGTCAAGGCAATGTAAATGAAGATCATTGCCAAGTAATAAACTGCTGCAAGGTAAATCGGGCTAGTGTAGAGAAGATTTGAATCCACAATTCACTGACCAAGTCCAGTAATGTAAAGAAAGTCACAGTATTTCCCATGTTGCTAACTGCAGCAACATGTCCATAATATAAAAATATATACCAGTAGTCATTAGATAAAACTAGATACGCTACAATATCTGTATGAAAGTCTGGAAAGGAAAAATTATAATTTGAACCATTATTTATTCAGTAAAGCAATAAAATAGAAATGTTTGTTTTTCCCTCATACCCTGAAATTATCAATACAGCTGCTCTCAATTTTCAAATTTTAAGAGATTCATGTACAAATTAATAACACCTACTTATGGTCAAAAACTAAAGTGTGTTCCCAGTCATCCAACCATCCTAGTGTTTTTATTTTTCATCAGGGGTAAAAAAAAAATGCAAACAAAAATCCCAAAATTGATTTGTGCATCTAAATGAGCTTGATTAATCTAGTCCATGAAGTGCTTAGTACATGTATATATGACCTACCTACCCACCCCAATTTTAAAAACTGCAATAGTAAAACATTTTTTGGGGCCCAACTAAAAAAAAGAACTAGATCTTCTCACATTAGATAATGTACAGGTGTGCAATTTGTAGTGTCTACTGTTCAGCAAAAATCCTCACTAAAGTTAATATTGAAGAACATATTCTGCTTTCATTCAACCATACTCCCATGTGGCTCTTTAAGATCTCAGCCGAAAATTGGTAATGGAGAATGGTTTACAGGTCACAATAACTAGTGGAAGGCATTTACTTAATACAAACAATAATGATATTCTCAAAACACTTCTGCAATTATTCAAGCTAAAATTATGCAGTAAGCCTTAAACATGGTCCATACAACCCTAGGGAGTTATTTCTCTAGGACTTCTGGAATTTTGATGGACTTCTGAAAGTTTTAATGGAGAATGTTTTATTGGAAATAAACTTTCTAAATGTTATTCTTGTCATTGCATAAATATGTACGAAAAAACATCAAATTATCAGCAATTTAAACCAATGCAGCTAGTCCATTTTCCAATAATATGTACCTCACAATGTCATACGCTGTGCAAGCTGTACTAAAATTATATCACTGAACAGTTTATACTGAACCCAATGGAAAGAGATGGGTCTCATTCAGCCAATGAAACATGCAGGGCTGATCTAAGTTTTTCAACCTCTTGTCCAGTAAATTATTTCAGAAAGTTCAGTTGTCCCACATATTTTCACTTGTCAAAAAATATTCTTGGCTGATTTAACAAAATGTATTTAATCCATGTTAAAAACAAAGAATGTCCAACATATTTATTTCTTTCAAGGGCTTAATTCTTTAGTTTTGTTATTATCTAGGTATCTTGTATTCTTCCTTCACATGTTACCATCAGAACTATCAGCAGGTAAGATAATGAATTTTTTTAATTCATAACAACTCTAATTTCTTCTCTCAGAACTTAATCAACTGACAAAGTCTCTTGCCCAGACTCTGTTCAAATAATTAGCAGCAAGTTTACTGACTGGTCTTCTTGAGTTCAGAGTGCATTAACATAGACTGACACCCTTGGAAATATTTCTTTTGTGCAGGTGGTGTAGTCCTAGTGGTAAGTAGTCAGATATTAAGTTTTATGAATGTAGGTCAAAACATGCTGAGAGGTGAATTCCACATTCCTCTAGGTGAGACACCATAATATTAGAAAACTTTCTCTCATATTGTGCTAGGGTGTAGGCTGTGTTAAAAGAGTTCTCATTTATTTTTTCTTTTGTCTAATCTCCTTTAGTTTCCAAATGGCCTTACCTTGTGGAGTGTTAACAACTCTTTAATACAAGCATTTTCTGCACATATGGACTAGTCAGCAGTATTATGCATATAACCTTTTGCACAGGCTTTATGAGGTCAAACCAGTCGTGATCTGCTTAATTAAATCCTGACCTGACCACTTTCACTGGCAAATACCCTTGATGAATTTCAAGCCTGTGCCAGATAGGGCAATAACAACTGGGAGCATCTCTGCTTCATTGTCAACGAATTCAAGCCATGGATAATTATCAACCCAATGTGGCTGAACATTTCTGTCTCTATCTTATTTAACATTTTGGCTGCTGAAAGGTTGGCTCATGTCTCTCTTTGGAGGCATAGTTACTTCATATTCAGTGGCAGCATCATGTTTCATCCTTCCACTTTCAAGTGAATTGTGTCATTTAAATGCAAACACAGCTACTGCAGCAAGCTTATTTCACTTCAAACAATACTGCACAGTGATGTCAACACTAATTAATAGAAAATTAGAAAATTAAATGCTCATTACTGTCATTTAATCACTGCACCAAAGGCCTAAATGGTTCAGCATCTGCCTTAGATGGGGGAAGCCACAGCATCAAGAGGTTAGTGATAGGACTGGTCAGCCTGTTGTCAGGTTGATGTGACTGGGTGGGACATGATGCTAAATACATATCTGTGGCATGATATCCCAGTGCCAGACATCAGTATAAACTACCACACTGCAGACTTGTTAAAGCTAAAATAAAAATTAAACACACACTCACAATAATTCCAATTACTGATGTCGCTGTTGGTTTTAACGCCATTTTTCAACACACCATTTTTCAGCACACGATAGGCTATCCATTAATTGGTGGAGGAAGAAACCATTTCTTGGGGGGGGGAATCACAGGAAAAAACCACTGACCACCGACCCACCACAGACCCCACCACAGACGCTACTGGCAAGCTTTCTCACAGATCCACATTCACAGAATCCTATACTCAACCTTAGCAGACAGGTGAGATGGCAGTGATCCATAACAGACAGCATTTAAGACCACTCGATGCCCCCCCACCTCCAATGACCGACTTAAAAAATCTCCTCTAAAAGTATACCTTAAACCATCTATACGCTCTGATCAATGATTCTCAAAAACTAATATTAAAACAGGAATGAATACATGGCTTACAAAACCTATATGTACTACTTTATTTGACTGAACACAATAAAATTTCACATGTCCTGAACTTGAACTAAAGTAAACATTTTTAAATAATGAAGGCCAAAAGCTGTTCTCAATCACAGGCAAAGGTCATGCACACAATATAAATTAAATATACTTAACACTTTTTAAACTTCTCAAAATGTTGAAAATATGATGACTAAAAATCAGAGGAACAAAATTCGAGTTCACTTTGGTGTACATAAGGAACACAGCACATATTCTTTGACTGCCTTTCATCAACTTTTGCAAAAAAAATTCTAAATATCTCGACCAATAGTAATATAGAAAGCTGAAAAAGAAAAAACCCACAGGAAAATTCTTAATATTTGAAAATGAACTAGATGGCCCCAGGAGTCAAAACTTATGCAGCAGAAAAATGCTTTTATAACTTGTGAAGCACATCAATAATCATCTGAATGTGTCTTCTTTTCAACTGTTTGTGCTAAACAATCTAATATTCCTGACTTAAACAATTTTCAAAACTGGCCATTGGCTGCAATATTGACCATCAGATTAGCACCTCTTCGTTTAGGACCAAAACATTCAGAGTTAATTGGTTTTAAAAAAAAAACTGCCAGTATCACCATCTAATCAAAATGAGTGGAGATAAGATTTTCATGATGAACATCATGACAGCCAAGCTGCACATAACACTGTTACCACTTTAATGTAGGAACATAACACTGGTACCACTTTAATGTAGGAACATAACACCAGTACCACTTTAATGTAGGAACATAACACTGGTACCACTTTAATGTAGGAACATAACACCAGTACCACTTTAATGTAGGAACATAACACTGGTACCACTTTAATGTAGGAACATAACACTGGTACCACTTGAATTTAAGAACATCTAGATTTCATAAGCATGAAACTCCATGCTGATAGTGACATCCATCCAAGCAATATCAAAGCTCTCATGATAGAATCTCAGGACAGCTTTTTCATTCAGAACCAACTAGACATCCTCTGGTGACAACTCCATGCAGATAAGACATTATGTAATGATGATTAGCCATAACAAGCTTTACAAGATGTCTGACATGGTGGTTATGGATCAATTAGACTTTATTTTGTGAAAACCACTAATAAACTGGACCATCCAAGATTTTGAATGTGGACTCCATGAAGGAATATTAATGAGATTTGTAATATTTTCATTTTGCACCAATTGCACATTATATGAAGTCAGATTGAAAACCTGTGATAAAATAGGGTATTCCATTCAAGATGAGACTATGATTTTCAATATGAAATGTCAACTATATTGGTCGTCATCTTGGCAGCAGTCATTTGGAACCAACTATAAATAGCAAGTCTGGTGCATTTGACTATTTGTAGTTTATAAGTAGTAACAATTGATAATTTCAACCTGATGTCATCATTGGCAATAAACCAATCTGACTCATTGAATTTGTTTTTATCCTTTTAGATCTTTGTCTTTGATACTGAAGAAAATCCTTCACACTCGCTATTTTTGTTTAAAAACTAAATACTTCAACCTAGAACAATGCCGCAAGGTATTCCAAAGATTTGTCCAGATTCATTTTGAGAAATTCTATGAGCAAATCAATTGTTTTCACCTACCAGATACATCGTAGTCAGCATGTCAAAACCATCAATAAACTAGTACTAATGGATGGATACGTGATAGACAAGAGGCAATCTCCCACAAGTGTTCAACTACTTTCTTCGACCATTTTTTTTTTGTAATCACTAGCCATGTTTGATCACATTTTTATTGAGAAATCGGTAGAAATTGAGCAACATTATCTTCATATGCAAAATATAGTTTTTAAACTTAATTGTGTATAATGTACCAGGCACCAAAATATGTACGTTTGCTGCAAGTGTTGGGTCAATCTTTAATAGGTTTCAAGTGTACCGAAAGTTCTCCACCAGTCCAAGATACGATTTGTGCTGGTGCGTCAGCATTCTTATTCACTAAGAATATTTGGCTGTTCGCAAATTATTCTACTTCGACTGAGCTTTGTATGCAGACAGTAAGAATTATTCCTTTTCCTTTTAGTCATGGCATTAAAGCATTAAAAAAAAACTAGCTTTTCTAAACCCGTCGTACAACACTTTTGTATCCATCGGCTGCTCACGTCAGTTTCCATTACTAACGCATGCGTAGAAAGAAGCATCACCTCAGGTAAAGTGGAACGCGTCTTTAAAATGTAAGAGACTAAACGGGAACTAACAATTGCTTTCCACGCATGCGTCAGCGTTTCAAATTTAGGTCAGTGGCCATTATATGCACAGCTGTTCGGGTCTGACAAATTAATATTTAATATAAAAAAAAATTTTGAAGGATTTAATGACATGGCTGAGAAGATGAGGGATCATACTTACCGTCTGAATGTAAAGTCCGTCTGAGTGTAAAGTAAGTCTATATTTTTATAAAGAATGAATTCGTTCGATAATCTGCTTTAAAATGGCGCTTTAGCGCAAATCGTGCCTTAATCGTTCTTTGAAAGAAAAAAAAAAGATGAGAACTTAAAAGAGTTTGATTTGTTTGCATTTGTATTTGTTTGTATTTTTGTGTTAATGGGAACACTAATATGATTGTTACTGTTGTATGACCAGAACAAAGAAAAAGAATTGTCCAATCAGACAATGAATCTGGCCATCTTATTTGCAAAATTTGTTGCAATGTAGGCGTATTTACATAATTAAATATTGTTGTTCTAAAATGTATATAGCTGGACCAAAATCTATTTAATCCTGATTAATTAATATCGTTTGCCTTAACTGTCATGTACTTTGGTGACCAGGTACTAAACTGGACAAAAGTGCACATGGTCAAACCACGGGCGGCTAAATAACGTCATGAAAAACTAATTTTACAAGATAAAATGATTAACTTTTTTTATTTCAGACTGCATCATTTAATAATTTTTGTATAAATTTCCAGAACAAAAATATAGTTTTAAGTTTTGATAGTACAAATAACGGTTGATTACGTCATCACATTCAAATATTAGAGCCTAGTACTAAACGAGAACAGATTCTGCGCCGTGTTCGGAACGATTACTAAACCCTAATGCATTTCTACTACAGGGTAGAAACTAGAAGAAATTGGCTACTTCCTCAAATGGTTCATTTTTCCAGGGTTTGTGACCGTAATGGTGAAAAAGGTAAATTCGCCGGATTGGATTCATGCGAGTGATGCTTTGGGTACGTTCCTGTTTTTTGAAGGGATATGTCGTGTAGTTTTTCAATCATCGTGCGATTCTGAAGGTATAAAAGACGCCTTAAAAAAAAGTCGAATCGGACGGAGGGTTGTGGTTACACTTGCATTCCTTGTATTAATTTATTATACCGTTAAGTTGATTTCATAAATCATGTCTGAAATTTCTTCGTGCTTTAAATCTTAACGATATTGGTTAGTGCACAATTTTAAAAATATATATTTTTTTCGTTACATCATAGCGTCACATATAATATGTATTGTCCTGGATTACATCATTAGGTTGACTTCGTTCCAATGTGTCCACGTACTTGATTATTGAGTCATGTATGTTTGGAGCTTAACACCATTTTGAAACACATACACGGCGGGCAGTAAATCGGCAGTAAGACCAAACAAATGCACCTCCGCTTTCTCTTTTTATCACATTTATGGCAGCTTGAACACGTCTACTTGTTGGTCTAATCTGGTGTAGGAAGAACTTGATAAACCTTCCCCCAAACACACACACACACACACACACACACACACAGAAGAATATATAGTTTTGCCGTACGCTCTTGTCGGGTGTGTAACTAATGACCTCTGAAGAAAATGTGGATGTGTGAAGATCCAAATAAGTGAAAAATCGCCATTCAAAGGTATATAATAAAAATCTATTTAAAAAAAAAACAAAAGAAACCCCAATTCTAAAAAGTCTATTTAACACATACATGACAAGTATTACTTTTTTAGCTTTGCTCAAGTTATTTTGAAAAATGCATTTTCCAGGAGTATGGGCCTGTGTGGTGGATCTTTGGTCATTTGATGATAATTGTAGAAACAGAAATATATTGTCATAATCAGCTACATGTCACAGTGTACACTTGCTCAATTTTGAATTTATCTTTTTAAAAAAACTGGATGAAATCAAATATTACTTCATGATGAAAATAAATTATACATATGTGTACATCTTTTAGGTAAACCATTCATTACTTAACACCCTTGATAGAATCATACACTGTTTAAATCTGTCCAAATTTCACACACAAACCATCCATGTTGATAAATCCATATATTGATCATACTTGTTTCTTTTTTTTTACTCATGGAAATTTATTTTCCAATTAGTTCCATTTAGGAACAATATCTTTTTCTTATATTTGTTGCTGGACTTTATGCACAGAGTATGGTGTCAAATTCATTGTTCAAATACATTATAAATAAACCTCATTTTTAGAATTACTTTATTTCTTCAATAAATCCAGTTAAAATGGAAGCCTAAACAACATGTAGCTTCTCTAAAACCTAGACTTATTCAGTTGACATGGTAATGAAAGGGGATGGGGTGGAGTGTGAGAGATTTAAATTTTTTAACACAGCTTTAATGATTTTTCAGTCCTATTTCTACAATGTCTGCTGTGTTGCAGTTTATAGTGATGTCTAGCACTGGAATATCATGTCGCATACATGTAGCATCCAACCCAATCATATTATCCAGAAACCAGTCCGACCAGTCCTAATACTTACTTCCTTAAGCTGAGCACCAAGCAAGACTGCTGTTAGTATCATTTTTATGTGTCTGGTATGATTCAGCCAGGGATCAAACCCACCACCTCCTGCATCTGAGGTGGACAATAACCACCATCCACTGGAGTGGTCAGTGGGGATGGAAAGAACTTATCAACTATTGAATATAAAGCATGGTGAATTGCCATGTCAATGAGAAATTTTCTAAAGTTAAATAAACAATCTAGAATATTAAGTGCAATGTGTTTACATGTCTTTCTATAATAAAATGTATGCCATGAATTAGTGAGTTATCAAAGGAAATAATTCTGATATTTCACTGGTGTATAATGTGAAATACATTTTTTTAATGCAGAGGTGATAAATATTATCAACAAGGAATGTTGATGTATTTGCTAATTATGGCTGCCTTGCATGCAATCAAACCAAGTTTAAACACAAGCATATGTACAATTTACTTGATTCTTTAATTTTCTAAATGAAAAAAAAAATGTTTTACCTCATTTGTGAAAGAAAATTGTTACAACTGCTATTTTCTGTAAAAATATAAACAAAACACAGCATAACAAATGTTTAACTGCTGACATTGCTATACAGGAGCTATTTCATTATTTGTACATATTGCTAGCCATTGTTGTTAAATTGTGACAAATTTCACCCAATAATAGAATTGTTTATTTTACATTGTTCTGTTATTTTTTTTTATATCTATCCAGGTTGGCTTCTTTATTTTTCTAAAGCGCAATTCTTTAATTGATAAGTCACCCTTTCAAACAGATCTGACTTGCAAAATACATCTCAACTTATACAAGGGTCAGAGATAAAGAAACTTTTTAATGCATAAAATGGAGGAGGCAACTCGTTAGTATATATAGTTAAACCATGAGAAAAATGTTTGTGTAAAGCTTCATAACAATCCAAGTACAATAGTTTTGGTTAGTTATCAAGCTAATGGACAATCAACATAAAGATAAAGGACACTGAAGAAAGGGTTGTGAAAGAGTTTATTTTATGTGACAAAATCTTAAGCAAAACTCCATTTCTAAATGTTGAAACCATCTCTGTTCTAGAGCAATACAATTTTCTACAAGGTAGCTGTAATGGCCAAACTGGATAAAAGATTGCCATAATTTCACTGAAAAAAAAAGACTCCAATGACTTTTGTTGAAAACCCCATGCCAGATTTCAAAATTACATTTTATCAGTATATGGGACACCTGTGGTGCACTGCTTTCATTAAGGGCTAACATGACATCATTTAAGGCCTAACATGAAAGTCTTTTGGTGCCATCTCCATGTTGATACTGGACGACCCTTCTATTCAGGAGTGACAGCAATAACAATTTTCAAGCTGTCCATGATGAAAGTCCAAATGCTGAACCTTTTCATTCAGAACCAACTGATCTTAAAGGCATCTTCACTAGCCTATCTACATTTTAGCATATCAGGCAGACATTTCTGTCCTTCGGGTCTGTGAATTTCAGTGGATGTGGCAGCAAACCACCACATCTCTTCAAAATAAGTTTGTTCAAATTTTAACAATGTTCCTATATGATTAAGACAAAAGGAGCATACAACTTGAATGGACTAATAAATAAGCAATTTTTCAGTGCCAGTCCTCTTTTGCACAAAAACCTTTCACTCAAATACACCTGTAATGGCAACTGAAATCCAACAGATGTCACTTGGACAAAAGCACCAATATACCTATTTGATCCACCCTTCTAGTCCATAACCATCAGAGTTATAAATCAATGGAAACAAAACATATTTGCTGCAAAATTTAATATATTTTCGCTGTTCAGCTCTAATGAACTTATCATCTGTGTGTCTGCCATATTTGCCAAGATCCAGAATTCATAATTAATAAGGATCCATACCAAATTCCCTCACACTAGTCCCACATAAAAACTAGTCACTGACATTAAGAAATATCCAACTGAAAATAAATTAAATACATGTATTTCCTTGAAAGAATAAAAGCCTTGTAAAACAGAACCTTAAAAGAATGACAATGGGAATTAAAAAATTTTAAGTTTGTACCAATTACTGGATAGTTTTAGCTGTTTTTGTTAAGATTTCAATATCATAAATTTAATTTCCTGCTATTGCTACTTCTCATCAACTATTCTAATTGAATATTATTCACTGTAGTGTGCATGATTATGAATCCAACTGATTAAATCAGGACTACTTTAGGACTGCAGGTTGCAGAGGATACTTCAATCAAACCAAAATGCTATTAAAACCTGAACTTGGAACTAATCCAATTCTCTCAATTACATCTTTTATCTGAAGAAACAATGAAATTTTGACCATGAAAACCCAGATATTGGTTATCACTATTATCTAGCCTGTTTGCAGGAACATTCATAGGTATCTACCATATTTTAGAACACTTACTGTAAAACACAGATGTACTATCAAATACTATTAAGGAAGGTCAGTCAGCAAATTTTCCTATTTCATTTAAAAACCACACTGCCAGCTCTAACAGCCCATTATGCCATCACAGACCTGATTTCATGCTAGTTGATTTGTGTCCAATATAATCTAATTCTATACCAGAGGATCTCTGATGTGTCAATGCTAACAGATTTGTGTTAATGCTAACAGATCTGGATACATGTTGTTCATGAATAAGTATGGATAAATAAATAGATGATAATTAAACAGGTTTGGTAAGGCTTTTTTTATTAACCCTGAAAGCATCTTTTCTGCACCTGTGGTCAAACTACAATACTTTAGCAAGAGCAATAATTATTGATTTCCTATAGACACATGATGAGTAACTTATTAATTCTTTAGTAAAAATATTCTTAGAAGGTAGTAAGACAGTGAAATAAGTTTATTTTTGGTCAATGCAACAAATTAGAGAGATTTGTTTGGTAATTTATCATTTCCTATTGATAGATAGCCAAAGCCATTTACTCTGCAATATTGATATTTAAAGATTATATATCATATATGATGGCATAATAAAGAACATCCCCTGTAATTTAATAACTTAACTCTCTTTTCATGTAATACTATTCAATCAAAATATATTTTACTACCCATTATTAGTCATACAAGCAGAACTATGTAAAGTCCCTAGTGAGATAAGCAGAGGAGGCAGGTCAACAGGGAAACCTGCAAGATCTGTATGCCACCAAGAAGCTGTCTGGAAAGTTTAGCAAGTGTGAAAGACAAGGAAGGAAGGATAATACCCAATGAAGAGGGACAGGAATAGATGGGTGGAAGATTTTGAACTACTACTAAACAGACTATTTCCTCAGCAACCACCAGATATCCATCTGGCTGGCAGTGACCCACTGATTAACTGACCAAAGGAGACATATGCACAGCCATCAAACAACTCAGAAATGGCAAATCTGCAGGACCAAACAGTTTTCCAGCAGAGGCACTGAAAGCAGGCATAGAGCTCAGCATGAAGATGCTCTACCCAGTATTCAGCCAAATCTGGGAAGGAGAACAAGTCCATTCTGATTGGAAAGAAGGCTAGCTTATCAAGCTTCATTTCAGTTGACAAAGATGATAAAACTGATGCTGATATTAAGACCCTTATCAGCAAGGTAAGAACAGCATTGTTAGCTGAAAAATGTCTGGTCATCCACAGAACTGTTAACTAATATCAAGATCCAAATGTTCAACATCATAAAACCCATCCTACTTAATGGAGCTGAGACCTGGAGAACCACCTCAACAAATATGAAAAGGTTTAAGACATTCATCACTACCTGCTTAAGAAGAATCCTTTGAATTCACTGGTCAGACAAAATCAGTAAGGAACAACTGTGGCAGCAAACACAACAGCTTGCTGAGGAAGAAATTCTCCAACAATGATGTAGCTGGATAGGCCACTCACTCTGTAAGCCTGCATCCAGTACCACCAGGCAAGCACTCACCTGGAACCCACAGAGTTAAAGGAAAAGAAGCTGGCCAAGAAAAACCTGGTGGCAAGACCTGAAGAAGACAGGCCACATGTGGGGACAGCTGGAGAGACATGCTCAAGACCTATTTGGCTCCAGAGTGTTGTTGGCCTATGCCCCAGCAGTGGCCACAATTGTCGATTTTTATTAATTGTAATTCTTCTGTAAATTCCTTTATTTTTAAATTGGGGAGTTTTAAAAGGGCCTTGAAGGGACTGCTACTTGATGAGATGAAAAGAATTTACAACAGTTCAAGACCATTTCTTCCTTTTAACTGCTGCATCTTGAAATCTTTGACATTCTTAAGAAACAACTTGAAATAATATTCTTTTGAAAATATCAATTATTTATAATGGTGGTACATAAAAAGCTACTTAACTGAATTAATATAAAAACATTCTGCCTTCCAGGTAGGAAGGAGATATACAGAATATTAATGTGTTCCACTGGGAATACTTTATATTCATAGGGTCTTTCTATATGTGGTTTGCAGCAACTTTTAAGATCCATAAAATAGGTATCCTGCAGGTTATAAGAGATTTGTAGTATTCATTAAAATCTACAAGCATCATGTGTTTGACAGTAAGAAATGTGCATGCTAAAGCTTCATTTATCTACATTTATACTTAAATCTTGACAATTTCATTCAGAAATGTAAAAGTTTTTGCTAAACTGGCAGAATGTTCTTTGTGCATTGTATTGTACATTTCGGTTACAGTCTGTATCAAGCCTCCATGATGTTAGGCTGATGAAAATAACTTTTATACATATATTATACATGCATGGAAAACAATAACCTGTGTACTTTTGGTCTTTACTTTTTTATAATAAAGAAAGCAATGTAAAGAAATTATCTGTTCAAGTTTTTGTTCTTCATTCATGATTTGTCATCAAGGCTGCAGAAAGACAATACAGTCAAACCCACTTATCTTGGTTACCTTACCAACTCTATTAAGTCCATGTTTTTGAAGTAGAACCACCAAATTCTCTCCTTGTCTTAGCATTTTCTCATCAGTTATGTAGTCTTTTATGTCTCCAAACCCTAATATCTCCAGCACAAAAGAGGGCCAAATTTGCCAATTAATGTCAGTTATCTTGATCCCCATGACCAATCTCCAGTGATTTTTTTTCCCTTTATTTGTGACAATAAATGTCCCATCTGGTAACATACTTTTTGGTTATTTAATTTGTACAAACAATGGTGGCTTACACTGGATAAATAAAAAGGGAGAATGGAAGGAAGCTACAAACTTTACTAAGTAATGGTTGGAATCAATCAGTACACAAATGATCCTTTGTAGAACAACCCCTTCTTAGCAGTGCATTGTTACTTCATAATCTGCTTATCCTGACCTGGCCAAGTACTGTATGTTATGACCATCAATTATGCTACCATACTATACCTACAACAGACTTCTGAAGACAGATTAAAACAGATAAAATTAATGGATTGGATAATTCTTCTGTTTGTTGGTTGTTACAAACACACTAACTCGGCAAGAATAAATAATTTTTGCATAATTAAAAATAATTATTTCTCAAAATACAGGAGTGAAAAAATCCCTATATTAGGAGTTAACTTATGCTACAGTAGTAATATGGTCCAATATTGCCAGGTGTTGCCTGTGTAATGAAAGTAAGTTTCATTGGTAAGACTGGAGATACTATTTTGCAAGAATAGGTTTTTGATTTAATTTACATGTACTTCTTGCATTGGTTATATTTATGCTAGCTTATGACTTGCCAATAAAATGATCTATTTGGTTAACTGCACATGTGCTGAGTTCACAGCATGTATGGTCGTGATCACTGTAGGGTCCTTCACTCCAATGACAGCTGGCTCACTCTTGTTGATCTGGTCTGAAGGATAACATGCTGTAGCTATTCTGTTTATTTTTTACCTTCTAAAAATGTTAAGAGAATTGGACAATCAGTCAATAATGAAAAAAATATGATTTGCAACCAATTCCCGCCAACTGGTGAGGTAGTAGAAATGCTACAGAAAATTCAAAGATATGGTTCTTTTGTAGATGAAACTGTTTTAGACAGCATAAAAAATACTAAAGCATTTGTTTTCAAGCAGACTGCACATTTTTGTGAGGATCTTTGTGTTTGCAATGTTTGAGAATATAATAAAGGTTTGTATTGAGAATTGAGGTGATTTGTATTGCATACTGGTAAATCTCTGCTATTTGTTGCAGTCTTTTGATGTTTACAAACATGTATGTATATTTTTATAGCATGCCAAGCCTTTCATCAAATAAATAATTGCAGCAACATGTGTAAATAAAAAACATCCAAAAATACATGCATGTACATTCTCATTTATTAACATCTGTACATAATAAAATTTCAAGCACATGGGATTATATTGATGCCATATTAGTTTTCCTTTATCTCCATGCTTTTTGGCAAACCCCTAGGCTAGTGACATAACCAGGTTAGACTGTACTATTATCACAACAGGGTATTTAGGGTCAATGCATGTATTTTAAATTTTCAAGTTATATTGTACAAGTCCAGCTATAAACTGTACAGACCCAGATCTGCATCTTTGCAGTTTATGAGTAATTACTAGAACAAACAAGACCGACCTTGATCTGCATGTGCATTATTCCTTAAGCAGATCAGGATCTGTTGTTTACTCAATTTGGGAGTGTACACAGTACATCCTCATTTTGTTATTTTTGTGTGATTCAGGGACTGCATGTTATCTCTCAGAAGCTTTCAAGGCAAATACAAAGAAATCTGCCATATGTACCCAGACAATATGTGGCCACCGTTGTAACAGGTAAACTATTCCAACAACTCTGGTCCAATGCTCCCTGTGGCTAGAATACCATTTCCTTTTGAGTAAGTAATGGGCATGTGTAAGGAATTCCACTTTCTATCCTTAATTTTGTTTTTATCCTTAATTTTGTGCCCTACATTTTCCTAGCACTTATAGTTTTACTCAATTTTTCAGAAGATGCAGGCTATACTGATGATAGTTCCCATTCCTGAGCTTAGCTGATCAAGGCTGTACCATGCAATTTGTGACCACTTTTGTTGGGTAGGACAGCTGACAGTACAATACAGGATAGATGTATTACTGCAAAGCCCTTGACATGTTGAAATTTGCTAGATAAGTATAATTTTATTTTTGTTGCATGTAAATACATACAACTTGTGCTTTACAATGTTAATCTCAACTTGGGGGTACATAAAAAAGGTTGAACCCTGCCTAGTAATTGAAATTGAGCATTTAAATGGTGTCTGCAATGAAGGCAAATGTGTTTAAAGTCATCTTGCAACTGGTATTTTACTGATGCATGAAGTTCATTTCATGGTAAAATAGACCTGTCAGAGACTTATGCAACAGCTGATAATCATAATCTCAAAAAATTATGAAACTATGTAGGATCCCAAACAAGCCATTTTAAATCTAGATACCATGTTAGCTCAGTTTAAATGTTTAGTTCAAGCATCATGGATTTAAAACCCACCCAAGCCAGTCCAAGTTGGCTGCCTCAGTGTGTCCTTTGTGAAGAAACTGGACTCTGTATCCTCAGCATAATATAACCAAACCAATTTATTGTGAAGAGGAGTGCCACCAGAACAATCAAAATCAAACCAACCATGAATTAAAAGCAACAAAACTAATTCAATAAATATTTATATGATACAGAACTAATCTAAACTGATCATCATGGTATTTTATCATGTTTTTAAAAAGATTCTGTTGAGCAAAAAATAAATGTCAAATCAAACTTTAAATCATTAATCTGATTTCACAATTTCAATTGAGATGACAGGTTCTAGCCATGATCTCTTATTGGAGACCTACTGATATTGCTTATCAGGCAATTAATTACATCAAAATCTTATGTCTTGTAGACAACTATTACAAAGTTAAATTATATGGTAAACAAGTGACACTTTAAGTGTGTTATTTATACTACTAATACCTACTTCTAAATTGCTTCTAGTCATGATATGTGATTAAAAGGTGGTAAATTATATAAACCAATTGCACCCTCATGTCTGTAAATAATTGTCATTTACAAATGTGATTTGTGTGCCCATGGAAGTCAAAGTACATGTACTAATGGCTACAAGTAACCACCTGGATAATCAATTCCTTCAAAAATCCACTAATCATGGCTCAAATAATTTACAGCTTTTTGTCTGGCAAGAAAATTGACTTTAAATTTGTACTTGTCCTGCATAAATTTTACTCACCCTATACTAAATCAGTCTGCTAAAGGAAGATGGTGCTGTTTGGGCATCCAATATGACCACCACAGGGACCAACTTTCAGACCTACTGCTCATCCTAAATGGTTATACATGGGATTTTCACTAAAAGATGTTTCTAAAGTCCTGTTATCATGAAACTATGATATTTACACCATAGTATTTTTTACCTAAGGATAGTTCTTCACAAAAATCCGGTTTCACTGATCCCCTAAATTGACTATCTAATGACTGCTTCATCAAGTCCTTAAAGAAGCTTGTGCCAGTCCTATATCCAATATGGCCACCACAATTGTCCAGGACAATGATTTTATTGTTACTCAGCCTGAATGGATAATCTTAATGACATGGGATTTCCATCAAAAGATATTTACTGATGTCTGTTTTGTCCCAAATGAAAATTTTGTGATGCTGACTTAATAAGTGTACCACACCAGCTATTTGAAAATCTTACCCATGAAGAATATAAGATGATTTCAACACTTAACAGTTAAAAGAAAGAAATGGTGTCTCCTTTAGCTAATCCAATATCTATTAGTCCTTTAAAGAGACTGTTAATTCCAAAATGCAGGAGTGTTTCAGAATGTTCAGATGGGACTCCCAAATGAATATAAAAACAAATAATACAGAATCATTTTAATTTACATAGATTTTAAATTATGCCAGGAAATTTAGTTCAGATTTATAACATATCATTATGATCTTAAACAGTCGATCTAGCATTCATTACTGCTATTCAGCATTTTATATTGTATATGAAGATTGAGATGGTAACTTCTTAGGTCTTTCATATCAGTACTCTTACAAAATCTCACTTTATTAGATGTTTTAAATTCTATCTACACTGTACATCTAAAAATGTATTATGTAATATAAAATTGCATTCATGTTTTGTTTTTGGAATCCTGAGAATAAACAAAACATTTGTGCTATTTCTGTGTAGATCAACTGTTTGCCCAAATGTGAGCCATTGATCATTCCCAATGAGAGAAAGTTGCAGAGGCTTGGTTCTTGACATGTCAGAAATGAAATGAAACGGCTTGGGTTTAATCCTATCTTTGTACCAACCCCAGTGTTACTGGTGTCCTCAAGCAAGGAACTTGATTTTTCAGCAACCTACTTCTGTTGTAAAACACCAAAACCAGTCCAAATCCATTCCCATTCACATTAGAAAAATCCTTACTATCCTTGGTGGGAATGATTAGTTGATCTCTATCAATGTATTAGTTGATATCATTTTAAGAATTTTTATGTTTATCATCACCATACAGCCATTACAGTGCTGAGGTGCCATTACACCAATACATGCATGGATATGATCTTGGTTTAGCAATTATCTCCTGGAACAACAATTTCTCCAGATGAATTCTGATCCAACAGTGCATCATAGACACCCTGTAGGAAATGCTTGATGTGTCTATAATGAACAGCTCACTTTCATCCAATGGATAAATGTGTACCATCTTAGTAAAGCAGTTATCTGGTCGAACTACAATTCATTCCCCCCCCCCAATAATTCTGATCTTCTAACTGCTTCATACATATCCTGGATCTGGGATCCAAGTCAATAATGAACTGCTCACTTTCATTCTCTGGGCAATTGTTTTCAATTCCCAATATTGCTGACCATGCAGATAATGTCATTGATTCATGTAAAGAAATGTGAAAGATATGCCTAAATCATGGTTCTTCATGTTGTCTGGAAATGTTCTTTTGTCACTGTAGTAATTCTTAACCCTGCAGGGGCACATTCTTTTTAGCTATATTCCATATCTGAAGCACATCTTAGATTACTTCTTTAAGTCAGACTGATTACATGGGTCTGGTAGCATTTTTTGAGGTTTTTGAATCATTTCTGCATAAGAATTTAAGCATCAGGCTTTTTGACAGGCAGAATTTTACCAAAAATAAAATTAAGTCCATTTTATAGTGGACATACTTTGAAATGTGGACAGTAATAAATGTGGGTGTATGAGCCCTTTCAGTTCCAGAGATAAAATGTGCCAGCTGTAGCCTAGGTATAACACAATGCAGTCTTGTTAAAATTAGGTTGGCATGTTGCTAGTGGGCCACAATGAGAATCAATACTTTTTCCTTTATTTTACTGTGATTATTCATTGATGATTGTTGACCTTAGCTCTCAAGTGATGCTGTTATATACTATCTTAATTGATAAATATTTTTTGGACTAATTCTTATGTCAACATGGTTTATATTTGTTGAGCTATATTGCCTGTATTTCATGTATCCCACACTTGATGAATACATCCCATGATTTATGTTCCTCATGGATAGCCATGTTGATTGTCTATTCAGGTGGCAGACAAGTTGAATATCATTGCAAAGTTGTTAGGTGCCTGTGGAGACATGATGACTAAGATTTGGCAGCCTTGTTAATTAAAATGTTCCTAAAAAGAGTAATCTAATTTTTAGTTATAGTAAGAGGTTAATTGCATATTTGGCTTCTATATTGGTTCATTTGTAGTTTCCAAAATAAATTGGTTGGTTTATAAACTTGTAGCAGCTCGTCAACAACATAATAAATGTTAACAGGACTGAACATTGTGTTGTATGTGTAGTTGTAGTACATGTTCCTGAACCAATCCATGGCTACCAGTTGAAGTTAAACAATGTATTGGAAGGGTCTCATATTGTCATGCATTGGTTTCTTTTTATGTTTCTGTAAATCATGGATCTTGTTAACTAGAACAATCCACTTGCAGGCCCTCTTCAAGTACTTCTGTCTGCATGGTTTAGAGTCCTGAGCTTGGCCTATGCAGGTATGTTGACATTATATACTAAGGGAGGCAACTCATGAAGAAAAAAAAGACATGTCACTAGAACAAAGCACTGATACCTGCAGAGAGGATTCACATCAGAACCATGGCTGATATGAATGGTACAGGTCAGCTGCTTTGGCAAATCTTTAGGAGAGGCACTTATTTCCTGTTTCCATCACATTACATAGCCATCATGCCATTGAAACCCACAAAATACAAAATCAATCTGGCCCCCAAGTGGCTGAAATATGGCATTAAACCAACAACAAAATTACATCTAGATATGGAAATCACAACAGACTGTCCAACACATGGAATGTAAATATCTGGCTGCTCACCTGCACAATACTTTGTGGTTGGCATGCATATAATAATTGGGTAAAAATATGTAAATATATACATGTATAATTTTGCACTTGGCTTTGAAAGCAGGTAAAACATGTGCATTGAAGACAAAATGAAATCATTTCATTTTATTGTTTAAAAATGACACACAGATGTGTAGTTTAGCATAAGCATATTGGTTTTCATTAGCCATGTCTTATGGAAGCTGTGAGCAGGTCATTAACCTACTTATTAGTCCATTGGATGGACAGTGATTGTATCATGATTATTGCATAATTGGTGATCAAACCCTGGTCTTTAGTGGCACAAATTAAGTACATTATCTGCTATACCCATCTATGTTTTTTTATCTAGCACTTGCACTAGATATACCCAAAACATGTACAGTATTCTTGTCTTGTGTTGAAAATATTTGGTTGCACACATGAACAATACTGCTTGTTTGGTTGGTAAGTAAGGAAAATTGTATTATTGTGTACTTGAGGTTTTAAAGTTAGGTACCTAGGCATATGCATTAAAGCTGTAAAGTACATTTCAGATGTTGCCTGATTGTGCTACATTGCAAATACAACCATAATTCTCCCATTTAGCCATGGAAGCCAACATAATATTCAAGACATTCTGTGCCCAGAAATGGAGTCAATGATTTTTTTAATACTTAAAACTGGTGGTTTGAAAGGTGGAGCCTGCATCAAAGCCAGTTCTTTTAAGGGTGCATGTATAATCTGACCTTGACTTTATGCAGTTGGTTCTCATTAGTCCCCAGAATTAATATGTACAAGTAGATCATTGCCTGCTATTATTCCATGAGAGAGACATTTGCTGTACCATGCAAATGATCAAATCCTTGGTGCAGATAGTCTGCTTCAATGAGCATTTCATATTTGGAGCAGAGCAAGAATGCACATTTGACAGCACAGGCTCATTTGTTGAAAAGCAATTTAAATCAAAGGACCAGTTGCCAATTATGAATTTATAATTTAATCCATTTAGAAGTTGAAACAAGCACATTTACAGATTATTCTATAATGAATACCTCCCCTCCCTTTAACAGAGGGCATATTTCTTAAAGGACACAGGGATATGGGAGCTAGAACTGGTTTATCTCAGGGGATTAGGGCTGGGGAGAAGCTATTTTTTAAAATCTGGCTCACTCCATATTTATTACCAGAAACAGAGTTCATTTGGATGTAAAAAAAATATGTTGCTATGATACTTGGCTACAAGGCCAGTATTTTTAAGGCTTCATGTTTACCCATTAGCAAGGGGAAAAAATTCATCTTATCTGCTTGCATTTATTAGAGGTGGCTGAGGAAGGACAGTTAATGATGGTGGCACTCCATGGTTTCATACACCTGTCACTCAATCAGAAGTTTTTATATGTAGAGTGTCTCTGTATCACAGAATAAAGGTGTAAAGTATCAAGACAATCATCTTTGTAGTTCTGTGTATGCATAGTATTATTAAGAGTTTTAATATGGCTTCTGTGGTGGCCATATTGACATCAGTTTAGCAAAAGCTTCATTCAGCACAAACTAATTTCACAAATGTTTTAGAACAAAAATCTTATGTTAACATGAACATCCATTCAAGGGGAGTAGCAATATGATGTTTCTCAAGATGTCCAGCATGGCTGCCATATTGGATGTCCACACAACACCACTTCATACAGGACCAAGTAGACCATCCAAACAGAGCACACATCAAAGTTAAAGGTAATCTTCCAAGAGAAAATGCAACAACATGTACTACCAGATGGATGGACAGCAGAGAGATGTAGGGCTTAACACCAATTTTCAGCCCCCAGATAGGCTACACTTGTCCCACAGTATATATGGTGGCTTGGCGGAAGAATCCCAGGGAAAACCAGGAAAAAACCATCAACCCACAAGAAGCTACTGGCAAGCTTTCTCATGTAAGCAAGTACACATGGTATTGTGTACAAGTGAAATATGGAACATTAGATGGATTGTTAGATACTGTAGGTGTGAGTACATATGGTATTGTGTACAAGTGAAATATAGAACAGTAATGGATGGAATGTTAGAGATACTGTAGGTGTGAGTACATATGGTATTAGGTACAAGTGAAATATGGAACAGAGTGAAGGATGGAATGTTAGAGATACTGTAGGTGTGAGTACATATGGTATTGTGTACAAGTGAAATATGGAACAGAGGATGGATTGTTAGATACTGTAGGTGTGAGTACATCTGGTATTGTGTACAAGTGAAATATGGAACAGAGGATGGATTGTTAGATACTGTAGGTGTGAGTACATCTGGTATTGTGTACAAGTGAAATATGGAACAGAGGATGGATTGTTAGATACTGTAGGTGTGAGTACATCTGGTATTGTGTACAAGTGAAATATGGAATAGAGTGAAGGATGGAATGTTAGAATTACTGTAGTGTATGAGTACATATGGTATTGTGTACAAGTGAAATATGGAACAGAGTGAAGGATGGATTGTTAAGATGAGATAAGAAGATAAGAATTCTTTATTTCAGACTGCATAGTCCATACATCTAAATTAAAATACTGATATAGAGTAAAACATTGTAAACATATATACATATATATATATATATATATATATATATATATATACATACACACATACATACACACACACACACACATATATATATATATATATATATATATATATATATATATATATATATATATATATATACACACACACATACACATATATACATATACACACATATATTAGAGATACTGTAGGTGTGAGTACATATGGTATTGTGTACAAGTGAAATATGGAACAGTGAAGGATGGATTGTTAAGAGCAGATGTGATTTGTTTGTTGTCAGATGATAACCATAATACTTAGCAATTTTCACAGCAAATGATCAAACACTACTGGACTCAATGCTAGTGCAGATGGATGAATTTGAGGATTCCTACATACCTATCTTTGCTGTGGGGCAGGTATAAAAAAAAATCTAAAGTTGAAAAAGATGTCATTTTTTTATTTATTTGTATCTTTGACAATGATATCCAAGCAACACAAAAATTTGTTAGGATTTCAGTCATATACATTATATAGCTTGACACTTCAACAGCCAGTTTTAAGATAGACAAGATTTGATATTTGTCTGGTTTAATTCACTTAGCATGATAAATCATTTGACCATGTGTTGTCATCTCTTCAATCTCTTTATGTATGATCACTGTGATGCAAGTATGAACTTGAGAATACAAAGAACCAGCAAGAAATCTATCATTTACATGTGCATCTTTTCAGTGAAGAACAATAGACAAGCTCCACTGGGAAATCGGTTACAGTGTATTACTGTAATTTTTCAATATGCAACACCAGCCAGATACTTTTGAAATTTTATTAAACTTAAGAACATCTACATCATTTTGTTTCTGTGAGGATTTGACAAGAAAAAGAACTTGATACAGACCCCTGAAAAAAAAAGGAATGGAATGAGCTAACATCAGCTGAGACATCTCTGCATGATTCTGGTCCAACTTAAATGCTTCAATAACTTTCTTTACCTATCTCAAAATACATGTATATGTAATAGATTACATCTATAACCTATTCATACTTATTACACTCCCTTCACAAGGACACATTTCACAACAAGGTCGACATCTACCTATCTATATGCATGTACAGGTATTTTCCTTGGCAATATATTCAAATTTATCTCTAGCTTGCACCTCTAGACTAAATAGATCAATCTTACCACAGTGCAGACAAGTTCAAATATTCTTAAGAAAAGCCTCTTAAATATTAACTTGAATGTACTCCATTTCAAGGACATATGGGACAGAAAGAAAATGTTACCTTGTCATATCACAATACAGCCTCTATTATCCAAACTTGTTTGAAGATGAGGGGGTATCAGGAATTTTGACACCACTATATTTGCTACAAGTAGTGGTAATATGATGTCCCACAGAGTACATTATCCTGACACCTGGCCAAGCAGTCCTAACACTAATCTTACTACTGGGCACCAAGCTTCTATGACATTTTTACAAGTCTTTGACAGACACTATCCACTTAGGCCACTGAAGCAGTCAGCAATGCAGGGAATGTGATTATTCAAGAATTTTGATACATCTATCAACTGTGAATTTTCAAATTCAAATTTTCTTATTTCACAATTCCATTATTTATTTCAGCTTACATCTGACAGCTTAAAACTGCCTGAATTTCAAAAAATTTGACATTCCATTGTTTTGTTTTTTTTATCACACTGTCAAAATAGTGATATACACAAATATAAAAAGCACAACTTCTACAGAGGTTTGTGGGTTTGGGTTTCCATGTTAGTTGTCCATGTTAATATAAATCAAAGTCTGCTAATTGACTTGATGTACAAGAGCAACATTAGTACCTCACCATCAGGGTTCGATTTAGGCTTTTGCCCTAGTACCAGATATCCTAAATTTTCATCTTTAAGGCAAGAAAGATCCCACCATTGACACCCACTGTGCCAATAAAACGACCAGATGAAAAATGAAATTTTTTTTACAACAAGCACATCCCAAGTTTAGTGAAGAGTTGTGCTGATTGTGCATATGATCAGTTTCACTGGCTGAATGATGACCTTACTGATTTTCATTAGCTTCAGCACCAATTAACAACAAATCTGATGATTTGTTGATAGAAAATGTAAAGAAAGGAAAATGGAACCAAAGAAAGCACTGCATTTATTTCCAAAGTAGCATCCTGGAAGCAAAAGAATGTAAAAACAAATGTCCCTGATAAATTCTATAGGGGAATGGTTAATCAAACATGAGGAATTCAAATCACAGTATGGAATACTTGCAACTGATGATGCATACTCAGTTCTGAGTCTATGTATTCAGTATATGGCATTATTTAATCTGAATCAGTAGATGCTCATTCAAAATATAGCATGTTTTACGCAGTTTCTTTGGCCATATTTATCTTTTCAATGGACATGAAAACTGAAGAAAACTAGGCTGAACAAGCTTAAGTAAAGTAAGACAATTCAGTTGCTATTTTCAGGTAGCATAAAACGGTTAATATCCTTTTAATTCTTTTAGCTGTGCTCCCTGAGCTAAAATACATCAGCTAAAAATAAAACAAGTTTAACAATGCTAGAAGATCATGTAACCAAAGGTCCTGACTTTGCATCATATTTCAGCTGATTCAGATGACTGAAGTTTTACCTGTTTTGAGATGTATTATGTGTAATACCAGTATTATGTGTAATACCAGTATTATGTGTAATACCAGTATTATGTGTAATACCAGTATTATGTGTAATACCAGTATTATGTGTAATACCAGTATTATGTGTAATACCAGTATTATGTGTAATACCAGTATTATGTGTAATACCAGTATTATGTGTAATACCAGTATTATGTGTAATACCAGTATTATGTGTAATACCAGTATTATGTGTAATACCAGTATTATGTGTAATACCAGTATTATGTGTAATACCAGTATTATGTGTAATACCAGTATTATGTGTAATACCAGTATTATGTGTAATACCAGTATTATGTGTAATACCAGTATTATGTGTAATACCAGTATTATGTGTAATACCAGTATTATGTGTAATACCAAAAGGATTAAAGTCTAAGAAGGCATCATCTCCCAATGCCAAAATTCTAAAATCACTTTTCATTATGGATAGAATTTCTGTGTTTGGAATCAAGTTCAAAGGACATGAATATGCATTCTGCCCTTCTCATAAGTGACTTTGAAAGCTAATGTTGCATCAATGACATTATGCATCATGGACAATATTAAAGCAAATTAAATGACAAATATAGTGTCTGTGAAATCTGTGGAGAATTTTCAACTGTGGATAAAGATAAATGTACCAATATGCTATTCATCAACTTTGTAGCCAAATATAATCTCCTATTTACCATAGCAGATCATTTTTTTAATGCAGTTTGCATTGTCTGCCAACATAACTAAATTACAGCATATGCCCAGTGTGACTTCATCAAGTGCAATCAAATCTTATCTATCACAAAAAAGTCTGTTGGATAAAGAGTCATTGGATTAGCCAGATATTTGGATGCACAAATATTTGCTAAATAGGTAATGTGTGTATATGCATTATAAAGGTCCACAGTACAGTAAAAAAAAAAAAAAGCCACTAATCTGAAAATGCTGATTAAATGGCTCTTCATTGCAGTGAGCACACTGCAAAAAATAATTTCACTGATCATGCAAGATGGCAGATCATACATATGATTCTACTTGCAGTCAGGCATATTGTTTTAAAGGCTGTGTATCCTACATAAGATATTGTTGTATAGTTGAAATCTAACTCTTAAAAATAAATACATGCTGGAGGGAAAAAAAAAATAGAACATGTATTGTCATTTTTACACATTCAATCCATACATATAAACCAGTCACAGCAAGTATACTGGATACCAGTACTGTTCCACCACTGCAACAACTGCTGCATTATCTGTTTATAAATTGTGTGGTAGAGCAGAAGGATCAGTCTACAAACAAATCTCTGGGTCTACAATAGTCATTGTGCAGCTATCCCTGCCGTATACTTTCCAAAACCTGATGAGGATTTAATGGCAGGATACTAGAAGCTCTCACTGGCAGGCATTCTAAGCATCCAAACTCTGCTAGTGAAATCAGTTGCATTGGGTAAGCCACATCACCAGGGTGTCAAAATAACCAAAGATCTACAGCAATCTCATCAAAGGAAAAAATCTCAGTGGTCAGAAGAAACTATTCAAAGACTCCAGCAAGTCATCCCTGAAACACTTCAACATAGACCCAGAGTCCTGGGAATATCTCACACAGGACCACTCAACTTGTGGGCTCATCCACACTGTAGCTCCTGACTTTGAAGAAGAATTGTATCCTCTATTGTTCAAACAAACTCAAGCAGGAGCCTCTTCCATGCTCATAGAAACCAAACCAGTGATGTCCTGATCATCTTCAAACTTGTTTGACAAAAAACACAGGAATTGTACTAAAAACAACTGATGTATACATAACAAGCTACAAATTGACAACCATAATATTGTAATTCTGAAAGTTTAAGGCAGGATTATTTTTTAGGTGTTTAGAGTAATAAAGGATCAAAAGTGGTTATAATGGTTACAAGTCTTTGATTAACTATTAGCTGATCTCTGGCTATAGGAGATAAAATGACACCAACTAGTGATTTCACCAAAAACACTTGTGTAAGCATTTGGATTTTTTATCATGTTTACTTGTGTTTCTCAAGATGTTTTAATAGAAAAATTGAAAGGATTATGTAATCTTCAATGGTGTCAATTAAAAACAAAATGTATAAATGTGTACATCAGCTAAGAATTATCAGCTAAAGAGAGGTTTAACCATGTTTGAAGATCAGAGTTGACAACCAGGTGCAAGCATGTACCAAAGGTCCTGGCTTTGCTTTGTGTTTCATGAAAAGTGTATTTTTAAGAAAGCATAGTGGAGAAATGATATCACCAGACATCTGCAGACATATCACACTGGTTAACTTGAGACCAGAAAACTACATTTACCTAGAATCTGTCAAGTGTGAAACTATATAATCACAATGAATATCATCAGTGGACACCAGGCAGGAAACTTGTGAATGAAACTCAAAATGCTTGTGGATTTTATAGGGAAAATGCAGTGAAGTGTGAGGCATACAGCACTTCCTTTTTCATCAGGTTGACAATACTTTGACTGATAACTCCCATCAGAATCTGATTCATGTTAAAACCTTGCAGTTTTATTTTAATCTAAAGAGAATGCTTATTTATTGCCTGTGTTCATTCCCTTACAATGCTTACAGTTTAAGTAAACAAGAACAACTGCTGATTTATAACCCAGTATACTTATAAAACTTTTCAAATCTACTTTTCTGATGTCCTGATTCTGTCACATGTATGGCAGATGGCGGTTTACCATCAGATTAGTGAATAAATAACATTTACATTTGCAAACTTTAGTATCAAAAATGAAGATGCTAACAGGGCTCCAATTTGCCCCTCATATACATCAAGAATTAAATGGAAACTTACTACAGATTTCAAGCTCTTGCATCTTTTTGAAGCAAAAATCACATGGATAATTATGTATTCTAAAATGCAGCTTTTTTTCAGATTCCTTCAGGTAAGCTGTTTAACATGTAGCATAATACTATGTGACCATGTATCTAATACTACTGCCATATATGTAATGAAAATGAGCAATGAATTAGGCACAACCATTTTACTTTGAAGTGGAAGATGCATCAATTTAGTTTACATAGCATTTGTGGATAAAAGGTTCCAAACTTTAAAGGTTCTCAGGGTGAAAAAAAAATTTGTACTTATCATTCGTACAACTGATATCTTGTCAGAATATTGATGCCAGTTTTTACTATTGGTAGTTTTTTTTTTTAATTTGGGCAAACTGAACTGCTTATTTTAGCAGTGTTTTGTTTTTCTTTAACTTTTGTAAAATGTTAATCTGGTTTCTAATCTGTGTTGGCATAAAGTCCAAGAAAACTTATTCAATGCTATGGATGTAACAGAACCCAGCTGGTTGCTTTTAGGTGCTATCAAGTATATCCAGAAATGCATATTAATGGGGTCACCAAACTTTCATAAGCATACTCCACAATTTGTCTGTCTAAACCTTTAAATACTAAGTCTTCACATTTTATGGGCATGATGACAGATCTTAACAGGCCTAAAGACTGATTGGCACTGGCACATATTGAATGCAAATTTCTTGAATTTAGAAGTTCATTTCATTTTTAATTGTTCAGTCAGATTGCTTTTTCTTGGTGTGGGTTTTTAAAACAATTACAAGGAAAAAAAATATTTTGCTGTATTTTTCTCATCTCATTTGCATTATATTGCACTAAAGGGGAATGGAACAGCTTACATTTTTTAGCCTATTAAAAATTTGACTTTAATTGTGTGCAAGATCCAGTTTAGCTGTTTATATACTTTGTTCAAAATGATAAAAACTACAAATGATAGAAATGTATCATGGTACCTTCTTGCTCTAAAACTCTAGCTTACCTAATAAATGTTTAAAATGAAAAAAATATGATTTTGCTAGCGGGTTTTATTCACACAAATGAAAAATAAATGCAAGTTGCAACAGAGTCAAATCTGAGCTGCTTCGGGCAAAAGAACATGTTTTATGTAATAAAGAAATGTTTCACAATATTGTCTATTAAGGCATTTACAACCAACTTAGTTTGGTTGAAGTAGATTAGACCACAAGTACTATATATATATATATATATATATATATATATATATATATATATATATATATATATATATATATGTGTGTGTGTGTGTGTGTGTGTGTGTGTATGTGTAAAGATAATTTTTTCAGACTGGGCCTATTAGAAAGAAAGACAATGAATACAGTTACTCCAAACTAGTTAAAAGAGGTAAAGATTGTTACTAAATGTGTACCATTTATCAAACAATCAGGATCATTTTATACACCCTAGAAGTTGTATCCATCTGTAAAGGACATGGACAATGTCCTTGCTGTTGCATAATGTACAAGCAGTCAAGGTTTGTGTTCCTTGTTCCACTGATTAGTCACAACCAGCAGGCACATTATGCAACAGCATGTGACTTTAATGGGTTCACCTGGATCCAGTTTGTATGCTAATAAATGTGACACAGAATTTGCTCCCCAAGGTACAACATCCTACACTGAAGTGACCCAACTGCAAGCAGCAAATGACCAAGTGACCATAAGTCAAACTATAAACACTATCTAAAGTAGCATAATGAAACTGCAGATCAAGGTCTATGTTATTCTACTAATTACTCCAAACAAAATGCCCAGACACTGATCTGCAGGCCTATTATGCAAAAGAAGACCAGGGTTGCACTTGACTTATAAAAGAGTATACAGGCAGTATATGCCTTCACAGCAGATTATGGGGCTGTACTATACAGTCACCTGCATTATAGATAAAATGTAGTATGCACCAGCATTTACTTAATTGATTCACAAGTTTGATTTGTGGTTTTAATAATGAGGGAAGGTCAATTCCAGTACAGAATCCTACCAGTATGTGTGCAATTTATTTTGAAATCAACCAAGTTCTGGTACTGCCTGGTAAGCCTTTTATGGTAAACTGCCAAGTAAACTGCTTATGGTAAACTATCTTTGGTAAATCTGCCCTTGAGTCACACAGGTAGATAATAACATATTTTCATGGTCTATCATACTTCATCTGTAGCCCATCTTATGCCACTGATAATGATATAAATTTAAAAGATACAAGAAAATTTCTAGGTTTTTTTGTCAAACAAATTTTTGGTGGAACGAAAAAAAATATAAGTGATGGAGTGAAAGTGTTCTGTTCTATGGCATTTAAATGCAATTCAGATCATTATGTTACACTTAAAAAGTGTACGATGATTAATGAAAGAAACTGACCTAAAAATAACATTCAAAAAAATCTCAAACATATATTGTGTAACAAGGCCAGTTGCCCTACTCATCAGCTTGGCTCTGAAATATATATTCTCAGCAATGCTAAAATATACAATAATCTAAAAGAAAACCAGTAAAATCAATAAAGAGTATTGTCAAGCTGTCAGGTCATTTGTCAAGCTGAAAGCCCTTGATAATGTCCACAAACTTTTAACCAGTTTTGATAGCAACTGCCTTAAAGTACAGCCACAATAATTGTTTTAAAGTACAAACAATTTATAGGTTTGGGGACTACTGCTTTACAAAGAGGTGTAACCCAAAAATGTTACCAACATGCCCTAGGTAATAGCAGCAAATTAAGACATTCCATCAGTATGTGGTGCAAGCAGAATTAGGTCATGAATACAACACTTTCAATTTTATGACACTAAAAACTGAGATTTAATTTAGTTTTTGCAAGATTTACCATACAGTGCAGTCCCAAATCAAAAAAAGGCACTAGCTCTTGTAATAGCTGTAGAAATGAAGTCGAGTACTGATACAAGTCTTCATATGACCATAATATGAAAGAGTTGCACAGTAATCTATCAAAAACTGGGCAACAAAATGCATTCACACAAATGTATGATGGAAATAAGGTTGCATGGGAAGATGGACATCAGAATTCATAAAAACCATTATAAAATTGATGTTAAAATAATAGTGTCCATAACTTACTTCTGTTCCATATCTGAATCCATAGCTGCTAAAGAGATATGCTAAAAATAAATGTACTAAGGCAATCTGAATTTACCCCAACTAAAGCCTGAGAACAGTACAACTGTTAACGAAACTTGGAAACATTCTGTGCTTTCTGATCTCATTTGACTATCAGTTCATCAAAACTCAAGATAAATCAGTTCACTAAAGCTTCCGGTAAAAAGTGTTCCCTACGAAGACCCTAAAGTAACATAAAAGCTGCAGGAAAAAATTCTACAGCTGAACAATAACAGTTTCCACTCTTCTACATGTGAAGATACAAATGCAATAAGAATGTAGTGAAATTGCATTTCCCACCTACTGTAGTGTGGTTGATGAAACCTGTGACCATTCTGACAGATATGGAGGCAAAAGAATTGCCTTCAGGTCTGAATCTCAAAAAGAATTTGAATGAAAGAATAGAAAAGGAGAATCTCATTCAGTGACCTTGACAACATTACTGTGACTGTTGATACACAAGGTTCCACAAAAAGAAAAACATAACATGGTTCATACCTGACTTTCAAAAGTTCTTCAGTGATAAATCATAAACAAAATAACTATTAAATGTGTTCATGTCACCTTGACCCTTAAGATAGACAATTTTTGTTCAATGTCCTAATATAATAGAAAAGAACTCTTTCTGCATTCCTGTTAAAAATAAACATTTGAAAAAGAGATATGATAAAAATAAAAATGCAAATTTTTTGACATTGACATTAAAGTTTACAAAGACAGTGATAAAACAGATTTCAGCTGAGACAAGATCATCTAGATTTGTTCTCCATGAATAGTTTCAAATTTGTAGTGCTAATGGGAAAACTATAAAATGGAATTCAGCCATAAACATTTATACTAGTAGCAGCTGTTCAGAAACCAGACTTTATATATAGTTTTCTTACTGTACATAATCATCTGTGCATTCCTGCAAGTGTACATTTTTTATCATAATGATAGTCACATAAGACTGCTAAATGCTATCACAAGTTCATTCTTAACAGGTCAGTGTCCCTCACTTTAAGTGTAGGACCAAGTTTAATTTGTCAGTAATGGTCTTGCCTACGAGAGAAACTAAAAATATTTAGAATCTTTTGCCAGTATTTAATTTTTTTAAAAATGTATATTATTTTAAGATTTGACACCAGAACAGTGCTAAAAATCTCATGTCAATATAGCTAATCACTGGAGAAGAGTAGAAATACTTTCAAGACCTTACTGTCCATTTAAGAGTAGCAATAACAAGATTTCCTAGATGGCTGCTGTGTGTCTGATTGGCACCATTTTCATTTAAAAACAACTAGACATCATAAGAGGTCTTCTGGTAAAAACCCCATGTCAATACAACTTTTGTTTCAAGTGGCTATGATTTAATACCTGCTATTTATCATAAGAAATCTTTAAATGAAAACCCATGTTGATATAACCATCCACTGATGAGAAGCAATATCATGACAGCCACTAAGGCAGCCATATTGGAAATAAGATTATCATTTTCAGTTCAGACCAACTAGAATGATATCAGAAGTGTCTTGGCTAAGAACATCCAATGACTGCCAATCTGACTTGGTCTGGGCAGTATTAAAACTTACACCATTATGGTCATAAATACACCACACTAACCACTGGAATGGTAAATTTATTAAAAATTATAAAAATTAAATTGTAGCCACCACATACTTAAGATTTTTTTTTTTACAACTCACAGCTAGAGATTTTGAGACAAGTTTCCCTGCTATTGCATTTGATTTGCCCTTATTTGTTGAAGCATAAACCTGTGCTTGGTGATAATTATCAAAGATCTCTAATAACATCTGGGAAAATGCAAGCTAAGGATATATTTGTCTAATAAGTAGAAACACTGTCAACTAATACCTATCATTGGTCAAATAAACATGGATGTTTGATGATCAAATTTTACTGCAAGGAAGTCTATTACATAGTCTGAATACAGCAATACCAGTCAAACTCCATCTAGTGAAAATAATCCATTTTAATCTGTTCTGTCCGACTCTTCATCCATATCATGATTGAGCTTAAAAGAAAGATTATTACTATCATCTATTCAGCTTTTACTAGTCAAGTTTTTTCCTGTGACTAGACATTATATCCCATTGTTCTTTTTTTCTTCCTTATGTACTGAGATTTGTGGAAACCACTTGTTGGTGTCTATCATTCATTAAGGTTGGATTAATTAAGCAAGACTATCAGTTACTGTACATATGTTCAAACCATAATGAATCTGCTACAAAATCACTTATGAAATTTATCCTTATAACAGAGATAATATCAGCTGGGAGCTAGGTAATTTAACTACCTACCTGTATAAAAAAATACATCCCTTGCTAGGTGAGGTAACCAAATTCCTACCTACTTGGCAATTCACCCTCCAACTTTAAATCTTATGAAAGGCCCTATATAAGCTAAGTGCAGCAGTCTCATTTAACCAGATTTTTGCACCATTCTACAGCTGAAGTATCCTGCATAGTAATGATGCACCTATACTGATCTTGAAAAATATGTACTTTTGTTCTAAACTAAAAAGCAGCTTTGTCAGTTCATTCTTTATTGTCGAGTAATCTGCACCTTAGTTGTCCCTGCAAAATATTCAGATGAAAATTAAAATTATAAATTTCTATCATCCAGCACAATTACTGACTACAATAGGTCAGGAAAAGTGCACTTGGGTACAATTGAACCTGGGCAGTTCCAATATTGGGTGTCCATGATGAATATATACAAACAATTGACCAGTTTTGACCCACCCCCATTGTTCAGAATACATTTCTGTAAAAAAAAAAAAAAACACATTATACATATGCTTGTGCATCCCTCTCCTCGCCAACAGCTGGGACAATCAAACACACATTGAAAGATGACATTTAATACATTCATTAAAAATAAACAAATTTTTTAAGTTAATTGCCATGTTAAAAAAATCTTGTGCTACAATAGCAATTTGGTTCACAGTGAATCACTTCTTGTTTGTCCTTGTTTAAAAATGTAAATGTTGCGTCATGTTTTTCAAAGGGCAAGATCTTTAAAAAAATACTAACCAATCAGAATTTTAATAAAGTAAAAAAAATTGCCATTAGAAGTTATATGTAATTAAATTTTCAAAAAATTATTCTTACGTATATAGCTGAAATAGTCATAATTTAATACCTACATGACTTGTGTGACCTGTATTTAGCAAGAATATTAATAAATCTATATAAAAATGATTGGAACCCTACTGAATGAAACAAATGCAGTGGCAAAAGTAAGAGTGTGAGGATGTGATTTATTATAGGTTCTATCAATCCTTTTTTGCAGCTAAAATTTGTCCTTTTCTGAAGGAGATATATAGCTTTCACCCCACCCAATCCCCCATCTTAACATGATAGACATACAAGTTTATATCAAATTAGCATAGGTTTTGATCTGTTTGCAAACTAAGCTCTACCACTTCAGTTACCTCAATTATAAAATGCACAGCACATGTATCTTCTAATGTTAGCTAAACCTACCATTTATTACATGTTGCATTGCTTACAGATGCTCACATCACCTGGCTACATGATTTAGCCACAGGCCCCACCATGTCAAGTATTCTAGTGTGGTAACCATCTCCCCCCCCCCCCAGTCTGAAGGAATACCAACTATATGCTTTGATTATGTCCCTACAAGATATTCTATCCCTATGGGGCCCCCAGTCACCAGATAGCAACCTAACCAAGCTTGAAATTTTTCTGAATATTGAATATTAGTGATCACTATAAGTGGGTATAGAAATTGTCAACTGATTTACATGCTAGCTTGTTGCCCAATTTCAATTTGTTCCTGCTACCTAGTTAAAGAAATTGTCAACTTATTTACCAGTCAACTTATTGCCTGATTATGTTATTCCTGCTAGCTGGATATAGGAACTATTCACATGCCTGTTTACTGATTGATTTTATGGTGTCCCAGCATCTTATTGATATGTATTGATTGCTATCATGTGCTCCTAACTATCAGGCAAATTCACTATTTGTCCATACCAATGAGTGTGTATGACGATGGAATGATTATACTCTTTATATCACAAACACACAGAATGACAAAAGTGAAAAATACAATTTCGAAATTTTATTTTGGTTTTATCATCATATTTTCAGCACCTATACAGCATAACTGGTCTATCCAGATTGTATCCTTTATAACTTAATACCACTGACTCCAATAACATGACTAAATCTCTCCAATTACCTATATATGATCTTTAAGTACTAACATTTTTGCACTGGGAGTTTAACTTGCCCTCTTCATCCTACTGCTTTATGCCCTTCAGTAAGTATACAAGATGGTGATATAGCATACTATTATACTATTACTAAAAAGAATTTGGGTTGGCATACTTCCACTCCCATATATATATATATATATATATATATATATATATATATATATATATATATATATATATACACACACACACCACCATATTTGCTTGCCTGTGTTCATGGTTTATATTGCTCACTTAACATCATAAGAAGAATGAACTGTGTAGACACCTTAACCTTTGAAAAATATGCCTTTGGATCAGAAAAATGTGCACAGCTGATGTAAGCTTAACTGAAAAATCCAATAATTGCTGCTACTTAGAAACTCTGGAGAAGCCAAATTTTCAAGAAAAAAAATACTAGTTTTAAAGCACCTGAGCAATTAGAGTTTCCATTAGACAGTTACAATGAAGTTTGGCAAAAGCAAGAAATTCTTTACCTGCCAAACATTTTCTTTGTAAAGTCAGCTATGCATGAAAAACATCAGCCAAGTAACAACTAATAAAAAAAAAAGTTGGGCAACTAACATCTCACTGGTGATAAGCATCATGATAGATACATTATCAAAATTTCAAAACCTTTGCTTTGAAATGTTATACATATTTGCATTAAACCAATGCTACACAGACCATCTTACCAATAAATTTGTAACCAACGTCCTATTATGTAGTGATGCAGTACAGAATAAGTAAAGCTATATGTATATGTACTGCATATATACACACCTATATCTACCATAATAACATGGAATGGTAGATCTGGGTCTATGTTGATTAGACAACAAATAAATGAGTAAATATGGTAATACTTTTTCCATTCTCTCTATTATTTTAGTTATGCATAGCTTTAAAAAAAAATGCCAATACAAGTTTGTAGCTCAGTCTAAATTCAAGATGAACTCAACCTGTGCTTGAGAGATCAAGTGATGCTTAAGTGCCACATAATTCTGCAGACAATACATTTCTTCAGAGTTTAATATTTTAAATTTATTCACTGAAGTGTTCTTTCCTTTAGAACTGGGAATGTTTCTAGGAAGTATTTCCTTGCTAGTTGAATGTAGGTGCTGAATATTTTGCATGTACATTGTACAAAAATGACCCCACTTACACACAGCCATTTATGTCTAGATATTAAAAAAGGCATGTTCGAGCACAATCTTTCCTCCTTCATTACACAGCAGCTGCTTTCAGGCACCACATGGGGCAAAAGTGGTGGAAAAAAACTACTTCAACATACACAAAATACAAGTTGATATAAGTATGGCAGTTACATATACTGGCTTCTGTACCAAATGTACAAGGTAATTTTGTTCTTCAACTTGTTGAAAACAATCTTTCAGTTGCTGTGTCAAGAACTAAATACATTTCTTCCATCCAATCATTTATCAACCTCTACAACAAAAAATTGCCATACAAAATTAGTTGTACTTAAAATATTAAGACAGTGTTGGTGAACCATTAGACATCTCACATGTACTAGCTTCCTGGAAATTTTTCCTCCTTTGCTGTACAGATTTTTAAAGAAATTATTTGTACATTCGGATTATGTAAAAACAAATCCACAAATAGCATCAATATATTATCACACATTGAAAGTGATCACCATGAAATAGCAGAAAAAATGACAGTGAAAAATGTTTGCGATAAACACTTCATCAGGACTACAATAAATTTTTTATTTCATGTATATAAAAAAAAAAAGAAATACCATACACCACAATTTTGAAATGGCCTTGAAAGAAAAGTTACAATAGATTTCAAGAAATCTATACAAATTCTTCCCAGGAAGCTAAAGGACCTGCTCCTGTGTTGACCCTGCATTTGCTGAGCCATGCCAAAATTTTCACCCTATTCCCAAGTGATTAAGCATGTTTTTGCCTCAATGAGTCTGAAAAAACATAGGCCATCATTAATCCAACTTGTCAAACATAATAAAATATACCTTTCTCCCCCTCCTGACAATTACTGTAGAAATGAAAACAAATTTCCAAATATCTTGTCCAGAACATTAATATCTGTGTACTGATGCACACAGCATGTTTTATGCAAGTTGGCTAAGTAAACTACATTGCATAATATTTTTGCCATACAAAGATGATTTAAATATTTCATATCTTCTTTTACCAAAGAAATAATACTGGGTGGGTTTATTTTCATATTGTTTGTCCAGATACACTCCCACAGAAGGTCAGTGTACACACTAAGGTCTAGGTGAGTTCAACATACATTATGAAGTTATCTTTTCAGTAGGAGCTAAAAAAAATTATGTACCTGTGCAATCAAAAAATATTTTCAGGACTAAGGCCATCAGTTTTGTTTACTGCAGCAGTGAAAAGAAGCAAGCTGCAATAAACAAAAACATTACCTCCTAGTCCTTAAAATTTGACAGTCACAACATGGGAAAAGTAGTAAACATGTAGTGGCATTATTAATGTAGTTTGTCTTGAATATTATTGTAGCCCCCTTCTTGTTTGGATAAGGCAACATTGTGGCAAGAATATGATAATAGCCTGGAGAACTAACAATTTTCCAGCTGGATACCACTTGGTCAGTAGAAAGATTAAAATAAAGGTTTAACATGCTAAAGACTCTCATCCATTTAAAAGGTAGATCCAAGCAGTTTCAGCATTACTGTTATCTATTCAATCACATTTTTGGGTATAGTTAAAAAAATTCTGTAGTTTACCAAATTTTTTCCCTCTACCTAAACAGCTTTCCTGGTGTCCATGTCCAGAAACTATATTATTTGGAATGTACAGTGTATGGAAAATTAATGTGTGCAGATATTTAGATAGGAATGGTAAAGAAATTTCTGCATGCACTCATTCTTCCCAATAAATGGCCAAAATATTCAGAAAAACTTTACATCCTTTTTATAATAATCATAATCAATATGACTGTTTTCCACTCATTCCATCTTGTTCTTCACCTTTTTGTATCTCATGGTATACTTCTGGTAATAAAAGGACAGACTTTGTTAAACAATCAAGCATTAGTTTTAAATTTTACCAAAATTACTTGAGCAAATCATGCTTGTAATAAAACAATACAGTTATGTATCTTCTTTGTGATGGTAATATCAGGCAGAACATGAGCAATATACTAGTGATGAGAAAACATTTCCCACATCTGAGATAGCTCACATTATTTTGGTCTCACTCCTCCAGGTGCATGCACAAGACAGTATCACCTACCTCTTCAAAATAAAAGATGAAAAACATTTTGCAACTGCATGATTAATTTTTGCCTCTTCTCCAGTGATAAAAAATTAATTTTTTCAATGGGGAAACTTTTAACAGGTACCTGTACCTGTCTACTAGTAACTAACCCTTTCCATGAAATGAAAACTTTAGTCTGTGCCAGATTAACCATTCCTGTTCTAGAAAGTTCATATAACATGTACTTTGACCCAGTCTAACTCAACCGCATAGGTTCATGAACTATACTACCTCTTCATTCTTTTCTAGGACCTTGACTTATACAACAAAAAAGGGTGGAAGCAGGGCAGCTGGCAATAATGACTGAAAAGTTTTACATAATGAAAATTAATTTTATCCCACTACAAAAAAGAAAGAATGTATTTACTATTGTGTAGCTGAATTTGTCATGTAATCCCCTACAAAAACAAATTCCTGACTTCATGAACAATCATGAATGTTCATGAACATACTTGAAATGTTCATGATCATTTGAGTTCATGAACAAATAGCCATGAACGTTCATCACCTAAGTTCTTGAACACTTCAAGAAATTTTATGAATCATGTACTTTTGTTAATGAACACAATGATGAACTTTTATGAACTATTATTATATCTTTGAAGTTTCTGAAATGTCATGAATTTGCTTCATGAACAATTCAAGTACTTTGAAGCAGCATTAAGATATTTCTAAAAATGTTTATGAAATTTCTATATCATTATATTCATAAAATGTTTATGAAAATTAATCATACAAACTTCTCACAATATTAATGAAATATAAATAAAGGTGAATTTTTTTTTAATTATATGATACTGTATAAATGTTCAGAGATCTTTTATTCAATACTTGTGTACTTAACTTGAGTAGTTCTAGATTAATATGGAAAAATATTATTCTGGCCCTCATGAACAAAACTGACTTGCTATAAAAGCTTTCAATGACTTTGTTCTAACGTTTTTGTCCAGTACTGTCATAAACTGCATATTTTATTGACTTTGTAACTGGTTGCCAAGTTGCAGTAAAAACCGAAATATGTAAACAACGATTATCCTGATTGGGTGACTGTGAAAGAAGACTTGATATGATTGGGTAAAATATCTGAGCACAAAGGGTTTGGAAGAAAGCAACACTTGCGAACAAAAATCGTGGATTCCCGTGGAATTAACAGATGTGAATATTTTCAATACCATTTCTTTTAAGTATGTAGAAGTGCTGAGAAGGAATTATGAAGAATATGAAGGAATTGACTTGATAAGAGCAAAATTAGGCGGAAAAACGTACACCGCGGGATCATCAAAATTACGGTGAGTGTTTCTTTTTCTTTGTCATTTTTTTTAAATGGGAATTATATGTACAATTTATTGGTTTTTATGTCATCATATAGTTTTGACCAAACTAATATATCTGGTTTTTGTCAGACCCAATTTAAACTTTCTCTTCGAATTTTTGAAAATCACGCAACATTATACCCCACCCCTTTTTTCGATCTTGATACCATACACAGTACTGTATTGGCCATATGAATTTATATGTTCGTTATCATTTTATGTTTCATGACATCACTATTTATATGATCTGATGCAATTTGGTAAATTAAAACAAAAACAAAAAAACTAATGTGTCAAACTGTACATAATACATGTGATACTAACATGATCAAACCTGAAGCAGCTATATGCAACATCCGGCATCAGAGATACATTTTTATAAAAACATTTGACTCCTGTGACTTATAATACATATGGCAAGTCAGCTTAAGTTAAAATACAACTAGTGAACAAATTTCTCCGATAATGTAAATGCGCAGTAAGTTGTGTATTAAGTGTAAGGGATTAAATAATTTTGAGTTGGATCGGTAAAGTTGGGTACAGAAATAATGTGCTAAAAGCTGAAGACAATGTTAATCATAGGTTGTCTGTAATTAACTTTATCTTTCTTTCAGGTCAGATAGCAGAAAAGAAAATTATTAGAGGATGAAGTTTATAAGATAAGGAGGAAAATTTGACAACTGGAGGATCTTACAGCCAAGATGGAATGGACATTAAAAAGTGACTGCTGCAGCAATGTTAAAGATTCATACAGTAATCAAATGAACAGCTTAAGTTGCTGATGGAGACATTCAGTAGTGACAATAGGTGGAATTTCATTAAATTAAAATTAGGCCTTGACTGTCTTTACAAAAAAGAATTATCTGACAGGTCAGTTTTGGGGTGGGGATCCAGGTCTTCAGGAAAAACATCAGTGGAATTAGCTCCATGACAATCACAGATAACTATGCTACAGCAGTTGATTGAACACAACTGTCCCATTATCTCTTGAACAATTTTCAAAGAAAAATTACAAAACATACAGAAAGTGTTGCTAAGAATAAAAAAGGAATATCACTTAATGTCAGTTTACGTGTTTTTTGTTGCATATTAAAAAATTTATCTGAAATTAAATAGTTTTTTAAGATAATATATTGCATTTTATACTCTTAAAAAAAAACACATCTAAGGTTATTTTATGATTCAGGATGAAATAGGTATTTGTAAGTTTGTCACAAAATAAAACTTTAGGAACTGTTCATGAAGTCATGAAAAATGAGGAACATTGTTTATCATTGTTCATGAATATGTTCATTAACTGTGATGAATGATGAGGAACCAGTTAGTGAACTTTTATGAACTGTTCATGAATAGTTCAGGTTCATGAAACCTTCAAGAATGGTTTATGCGTTCATGAATTGTTCATGATGATTTCCTGGGGATGACAACAGATAGCAAATTCACTCACCTTAAGAAGTGTCCACTGCTGTTAAACAACAACAGTATGGGTCATTGTGTTGCAAATATCACACCATTGCTCAGGTCTTGATAAGGACCAGAGGTAAACCAAGTGGGTCATGTGTGACCACCAAAACACAGCCTTCACAATGCCCTTCAGGAATTGAATATTGAAGTAGTAATAAACAACCCTTTCTTCATGGATTATTTCTCAGGAATGAAAGGTCTCCATCTGTGAAGACAGAAACCAAATGCCGAGCTTGGCAAAGTTGTCTATTGTTATTCTCAACACAAATGCAGCTGAAGCTGTATCTGTTATTACGTGTTGTGTGAGAAGTTGCTATTTTTGCAAGAAAATGTGGTTGACAGATGGGAAAACTAAATCAAAATTCACACTTACCCATAGATATCTCTCATCTATAGTGATTGCATGTCTTGTGCTGATGAATCACTGGACCAATAGTGGGTCATGTGACTTAATAGAGTCTTGTCTCCTGTGGTCACAAAGCAGCCTGTCATTTAGGTCTTGGAGAAGGTTAAAACTCATACCTCAGATGTGCAGCTACCATTCCCATCACTCTAGTCAAGGCACTGTGTACCAAGCTAGACCAAATAGCATGACTGGGAAAAGGACAACTTCCCACCAGATTGAAAAATAGAAGAATATTTTTCACCATCTGACACTGCCCATCTCTGATGATACTCCAGACCAATTTTTTAATCTCTTATCTTGAAAGGTTGAAAATTCTATGATGAACCTCAGTCACAATAACCTGACATGAGTTTGAACAGTCCTAGCACTAACCTCTTAATGCTGAGCACCCAAAGAGGCAGCTGTTCATACCATTTGTGTTAGTCTTTGGTATGACTTTAGTGCGGTTTGAACATGCAACCCCCCACATCCAAGGCAGATGTTTTAACCACCAGCCCACTGGAGCACTAAGAACCCATGAATCTTCTGTGATGACCTACCAGACTGCTGAAAGAGAACTGGGTTGCTACTGGCTGTAATGGAACAAAAGATGCACTGCAGAAAGGAGATCCTCATTAAAACCCTTGCATTCACCAAACAAAGAATCCATTGTATTTGGTGAAAATGCATATCAAGCTTTATCTATGAAAAGCTTCTTTTAACAGTCAAAACCAAGGCAATTATTCATGATAGCATTCAAAGTTACACCCAAAGGTCCAAGCTGACTTTGATACACCTCACCTCAGGGGAACCCATTGTCAGTTAGTCTATCCCAAGTGCTGACATCATCCATAACACTAGAGGTGTAAACACAGGTCAACCTATTACACACCATGACTAGTTCAGTTGATTATTGTGTCTGTATGTCAGAGTAAAAGATTAGCATTAGCATTTAATCTTTGGATACTTCTGAGTGATGTGATAAGGACTGTATTTCATGAGTCTTGTTCCTTCTGAAAGACAAATTTTTTCTTCACTAAATAACACAAGACAAATATTAATAGGCAGAAATGACCAGTAAAAATACTGTAAAGCATAATGTATATATAGACAGTGATTTGTTTTCCAGAAACAAAATAAAACTGGTCTCCATTTCAAATATAAGTTTGGACCAAGTGTAAATTGGTCTTTCAAGACTGGGCAAAGCGCTCTAAAGAACTTGCAATTACAGATCATTCTATATGCACCATGCGGGGGGGGGTCATGATTTCAAAACCTGACCAAGTAATACCAAAGACTAATAAAAATGGTACTGGCAGCTGCTTCACTTAGTGGTCAGCATTAAGAGATTTTTGTTTGGACTGGTATTAGGATAATATGTCTAGGTGGAACATCATCTTTCATGTCTGTGGCATGATGCCACAGTGCTAGACATAACTATTAACTGCCACTCTGCAGACATCATAGCAATATTGCTCATGTTGTTAAAGCTGTGTTAAAATTCCAAACTTACACACACAAAAACAAGTTTAAAGTCAAATACTGTGCCTATCTGAAGTCAACATCTGAAACTGTCCCTGCCTAGCAGCTAAAAAGTCATACCTTAAGTTCAGAAATAGGCTTTGCAAAAGTTTTAATATTGGAGCAGGTGGCATACATTAAATAGTTTTTAACTTAATATGTGTACAAGTAAATAAGATTTAACTGAGCTGTGTAAATTATCTTCCATTGACTGATGGAACCACAAGTACCATTAGTTAGATTTTATTTTGTTTATATACATAAAAAAAACATCCTACACTAAAACTATGCAGATATATATCATTTTACTCTTATGTAAGCTGAAAATCATGAGACTTTTGGAATTTAAACCAATGCTGAACAGAAGTCAAAACTGAACTTGGAAATCAAATGAAAGCATAACATATACTCAATGATGGGCCTGTTGGCACTAAACATATTCCATACAAAACAAATCCAATCACACAGACAAGAGTAGTGTTGAATACAGCATGATACCTTTAATTCAATACAAAGACTGAATTCTCCTTGGAACTGGGCTTGGCTCAGTTTCCATTATATATAGCAACTAGTATGAACATTGATTGTGCATTATGGGGTGCCAGTCTATTGCATTTCATGTACACTCCCAAACAGACTAAAACCATTTGCAGATGGGATCAATGAAGCAAGCAAAGTTGTCTTATTCCAAAAGGGCATAAAATGCAAAGAATCAACCAACCTTCTGTGGAAACAATATGCTTCTGCATACAATCTTAAAAATTAAGTATATATGAAAATATACACAAAAACCACAAAAATGAAATCCCATTATTCTACCACTCCGGTGTCCTAATGGATAAAGCATCTGCCTCGGATGCGGGAGGTCATGGGTTGGATCCCTGCTAGAGTCATACCAAAGACTTACACAAATGGTACTAACAGCTGCCTTGCTTGGCATTAAGTTAGTGTTAGGACTTGTCAGCCTGGTGACAGGATAGTGTGACTGGGTGGGACATCATGCTACATGTCTGTGGCATGATGCCTCAGTGCTAGACATCACTATAAACTGCCAAACTGTAAATATCGTAGATATGACTGAAAAATTGTTAAAGCTAGGTTAAAAATCATAATCACATCACATTATTACTTCTCATTATGCTGTGCATGCCCAGTCATTCAACAGTGTTAGAGCCTGATTCCACCAGTATTTTTGTCAGTGGACAGTTGTTTACAATATATGACATGGTTCAATGAGCACAACTGCTAAAGGAAGAGTAAGTTGGTTAGCACCATCCAACAAGGCTGACTGCACAATGACATGGGGAAGGCAGACAGATGGCTCAGCTACCAGGGAGTGGTTTACAACATCTGTGGAACACCACTCATCAATCCATGCCAAAATAGCTGTCATATCCTCCAGCAATTCTTCCCCATCACACTTGTCAATTCTGTACATATCATATGGACATATTGGACATAATTAGATCCAATGTCTTGAAGCCATGTACAGTGGAAGTTTCTTTCTGGCATAAACCTTAGCCAGCAGCAGTTGCTTCCTGTCGAAGCAGAGGACAATTGTTGCCAATTACCAGCAACCATGGTAAGAGAGTAGAATGTAGTATTCAGAGATTATGCACACTGTTGTGTTGAGCTGGATGACAATCCACAAGCAAGATCAATTAATTCCCAATAAGACATGTCTCACACCATGGTTCTCCACAGTTTCAGCCCTTAGGACCTTTTTTTTGTTCAGAATATGTCTTGTTGCCACCAAAATGCATCTAATAAGTATTCTAGTATCTAATCATTTTGAATGTAACATTTAAGGAAAAAAATGGAAAAGCAAGTAAATAACAGTTATAACTGATTTCTTTTGACATTCCAATTAGAACTATTCTCCATTAATTTATCATCTTATTCTTTAAGGAGTCCAGGAAGAGATTACAATTTCTTTTCTACATTAATCTATTTAATTAGCTGAATTCCAGATCAGTAAATTTGTCAAGACAATGGAAGAAGAAACAAATGACCATATTCAAGTTACTTTTATTCATTTAATCTTTGCATTCACTTTTTCTTAAACTAAAACAAATTTCTCTGCAGCCTGTTTAGGATTAACATCAGCAAAGTTTTGGATCTTCCCCATCACACTTGTCAATTCTGTAGCAGTTTCTTGTTAGAAATGTCCATGGCACTTTGTCTTTATGAGATTATGTTATGAGAAACCTTGCTCACAAGCTACTGATATCTGTTAAATCAGCGACACTTCAGCTAAAAAAGGAAAGCCTGGAAATAAGTCTTAGTACCTTAGTAAATGTTGCACTCTACAATTTTTTGTCCTTCAGCTAAAAAAGGAAAGCCTGGAAATAAGTCTTAGTACCTTAGTAAATGTTGCACTCTACAATTTTTTGTCCTTCGGTTGTAACTGCATTTTTTTCCTTTTACTTAGTGCTAATAATGTTCTATTTTCTCATTTTTGGCACATCAAATATCCCATTCCATGGATCTCTGTCTCATTGGCATAAATGTTTTCTTTATCAATGTTTTACGTATCTACTAATATAACTTGAGAATCCTGCATTTATGTAGCCTTGCGCTTGGCACCAAAGAAATTATTTAATATTTAAAGTTGCTATTAGAATGCATGTAATAAATCACTCAAAAACTAAACCACATTTAACACCACCAAAAAAATAAAAACGTGGAAGCTTGTTTTCCTCTGATAAACAAAACAAGTCCCTGAAGCTTGACACTATTTTCCTAAATAAGGCATACAATTAAAAACAAGTTCCTAACACAGCACAAGAGACTATAATACAATGGATGCCAAGTGACTGCAGGTTTTTCATGGGATACCAAAATCTATACATTTTTTTCCATTCTGGATGCATGAAAATCATCGAATCTGGGTGCTCTGGTGCTGTTTTTCTTCTACAATAATACTGAGTCATTCAAATTTAACTGCAATCACAAAAGTTGTTTCCTACCAGGATCAGATATGACCTCTGAGAGTTCACCTTTCAATGTCAGCTGTGAACTTGGGTGATAATTAGCATACAACTGTGTTTATTTTAGGCTGAACTGAGTGAACTGCCTGGATGACAAAGTCTGAGTACAAATAAAAAAGAAAAAACAGAATAAATACAAGATCATTGTGGCTGATTCTATACCAGATTATCCAATGCACTTCAAGCTGAAATACTGGGAAGATCTATTTTATTGGGTAGCAAAAATGTTTTTCTGATTTTAATAAGCTTGGTAATTAAAAAGGGCTACATTGTTGCTGATCAGAAAATGTTGAGAACTGATGACAATCTTCAGCAAAAACTTCACTGCAATTAATTCCAAAGTTAAATAAAGGGAAGAAAAAGTATTGGCTAAGTTACCCAAAATAAGATAGTTCAAATTCAGCTACAAAATACCCACAACAGGAGGCTGATTATGTTTCATTTTTATTGAATAAATACACAGGTAAAGACATCATAAATCACTTTATTGGCAAATTACCTACCTACTTTTGATTAAGTAGGCATGACTTAGGCCCCACTTGTACCATATCTGGAAAGAACATTGCCCCATACACCATAAGTTATTAGTAATAAATGATGGGTTTTCCACACCTTTTTTCAAGACATTTAGGCATCCCCATCAACTTTATCAAGGAGCCTATGCTGGAGGTATAGAACCCACACTTTCTAGCCCTAATGGTCAATTATCAATTTGGCCTTTAATCTATCCTACAAGCAGACTTCAAAACATTTCACATAATCAGTTCTGCTTTTCTAATTTTATTTACATGTTCCATAATCCTTTAGACTTGGTGTAACCTACTAACCTCTGGATTGCTACAGCAATTTGTTTAAAAAAATATTTACTGTGGATGGACCCATTTTCCAGCCAGGGCATTCAAACAAGAGCAATAAACATGTTTCCCTAAACTTCTCCATAATCAATGGTTAATGTGCAAATTTATTGCTCATCCCTTCAGTTTCTTGGAAAATTCATCCCTGCTACAGAAGGAAATAACCTAAATACAAAGCAGAGTATAAGTATATTACTTGTAGCAGAAATGATGTTATACTGGTGCAAAAATATACATCTAATACAATGCACCTACATAAGAGTTCTCTCATGGAAGACTGCAAAAAAGATGGAAAAAAACGAAAAGATCACTTAACAGTTCCACACTTGTATAGACCATTCTTAATGAGAATCTCATGAATATTAATATATCATTAAAAAATGAGGCTAAACTAGGTAATTGCGATTATACTGCATATATAATGGATGTGATGTATTTTTAGAGATGGTTTCCTTTTGCATAAGAATATTTGAATTTATATTATTACCGCATTATATATTATAATGATGAAAACTTACTTGATATGTCCATTCTCTAAAATATAAGTTGATTTACATCCCATCTTGTGTCTTTACAACACACAAAATACAAATCAATGAAAGAGAAAAGAAACTATTTAAAGCATGAAATTTTGTTTCTGATTAGGCAAAGTATAAATCTACAGCTATAGTTAATCAATACTGTGGACAAAACAAAATAAAACATTTACAAAATGTGCACAGTGACACAAACTGCCCTTTTAACCAACCACCTCCCCAAAACCAGTAGAGGTTTTGTGGTGTGGTTTGCTTTAAATAGTTTTGGGTACATATCAGTATGCTTGCATTTTAATTTGTATCAGACATGCACAATCCAGTTGTTTTTATGGTGTTTGCTGCTTTAAGTGCCTGGGGGTGGGAGGGACTGGGAATTTTCCTTTAAATAACATTACTTTCTGAATCATTTGTCAACTGACAATATGGATATATGATTTTCTTCATACAAACACCTTTTTTTAATTCAATGACATATATATATATACACCCACAGAACAGCAGATTATTAAGCTGTTTGAAAACCATTCATATACATTAAAAAAATCTAAACACCCTGCCCCAAACACATAAATTGGTTCAATATTTATCAGAACTTCTTCATTGATTATAATTATAATATTTTTCTTGAGTTGGTAGATGGATGAATTTTAACACCCAATATATACATGCCAGACTTTAAAGTAAATATAATAAGGAAGAATCATGTCTACCAAATAAAAAAAAATTGTCATTTTATGTATGGGATATTCTGTTAATTTGTTTATTAAAATAATGTTCTCTTTAATTTTAACAAAACCTTTATCAGCCATAATTTGGTTCCCTGGCTCTAACAAATCTAAGCTAGTATCTAGCTTAACCTGTTTTTGGATTCGTTGACCCAAGGTCACATGCATACATTAATATATTCTAAGAATTGTCTATACTCAAGATCCCATATCAACATTAAATATCCAACTAAATGAAAAGTAAGTTTTCTAAAAAAATATTTCACCACTTTCCGTCATATAAGAATAAAATATGCTAACTCATTGCTTTTCTGACTTGTGTGAGCATATTGTGATAACTAAGGCTCACTATATGGAACTATACTCTCATGTATTACCTGTCAATACCCTGTACTTGAGATAGTTCCAAAATGTGCAGCATTCAACACATGCTGTTTTGCCCTATCTGCCATGAGCTGTATGTAGAATGGGTTTAACCTCATCCAGAGCTCTGAGAAGGATTCTGAGAACAATGTATGTACATGTATGTAGTAATGTTTTACAGCACCTCAGTATATAAGTGGTTATAGTACCAACTAAAGGTAAACTTTAAAGCTAAAAATGAACTGCACAAAGATTTCAGAAGATAAATATAAAATTCTGTAAAATGTGTATCAAGTGACACTTGTAAAATCCTTAAAACAATATTTCTGTATGAACTTCATTCCTAAAAATTTGCAAGATTCTCTCAAGTGGAATGTCCTCATACAGTTCCTTAAAGCAGTTTATATAAAAATTACTTGTCTAGAGGTTGAATTCAGCACATTACATTAATTTATTCCAGTGTCAGTGGATGCTGGCTCATGCTTCAAAAGTTGTCCCCAACTAGGGTAGGCATTTTACTCTCCAGTACTGGGTCTGATGTTCAAGTTTGTTTTGGAGTTTTCATTCCGCATATTTTGCCAAGTATGACAAACATATTTATACAATATTTGAAGTCATCACATTGAATCTTCTATTCGAAAGGAGATAACTGCATTGCAACAAAAGTACTTTATCTACCCTTTCATACCCTTTATAATGTTGTGACTGGGCAGCCAAACAAATACAAAATACTTTTACTGAATAAGAACACATTTCATTAGTCTCTAGGATTTAACTCATTCCCCAATGACATTTTAATCCAACACTACACATAAATTGCCTCTGTAAAAATGATCAATATTGTAAACAAGTCACAGCTCATGATAAACATTTACCAAACACAACAGAATGAGCCAGATGAAAGAGCTCGACCTTATCCACATTATACTCAACAATACAATTCTCCACAACACTTCTTATGCATTTACTAAACAACCATAGTTACGCATTGCAAACTTGAACTAAAATGGAGAAAAACATCAAAATATTTCGTTCTAATACACAGCTCCTAACATAAACATACAAGAGACAAGGCCTGTAACCCAAGAAATTGCAGTTTCGCACAGCCTTTTGCTTTCTTAGCTGAATTTTGTCAATGTTCAATAATCTAGGCATCACAATTCTCCTTTTCTATGAGCAATGTTAAGAGTTAATATGGAGAAGTTAAGAGATTAAGAATGTCAACAGTTTATATTGTTAGCTTACCACAGTTCACCTGAATTAACAATGCTGTATATCTTTATCAATTCCCTGTCATGCCAAAAATGACTGCAGATGTTTATAGATGTAGCTCCTATTATCAAAAGTGTCAGTAACTTGCCCTTTAAAGGATTCCAATAGTCTCAATTTCTACACTTTCATACTAAATGATGAATTTTGGTCAAGCCTCCATTCTACTGAGCTATACATGGGTGCAATAAAAAGGAAGATTGCTGACAGTCCAAAAGATATGGAACATATTAAGGTAATTATCCTAACTAGATTTGGACAAATAAGCTGTTTTCTCTACATTCTCTGGTTTATAAATAGATTATAATAACATACAATGTGTGAAAATAAGTGGGAATCTGTCAATACATGTAAACTACTCATTCTGAATTCAAGTTAGTAATATTTTTCTTTTCAAATGTAATTATATGCTGACAATATCTGCTGGTGTCCTGACAATGTATCAATGAATCATTAGTCTTTAATTAAGGTGAACTGGAGCAACTCTTACATGCCTGGTGAAAATTTTGCCCTAAAAATGGCGTGAATATATGATATATGATTATAATTATTAATTATAAGGGACAGTTTTCTTTTTCTAAGCTTAGTTAATAGTAAAATCCCTCAAGATTCAATCTATGGTGTGGATAGATGTATAGAGATGGCCATAATGATTGCTAAATCTAAACGCTTGTACCCTGACATATTACATTTCTCCTGTCTCCCTTGCTTATAAGCAAAAAGCTTACAAAATTACTAGTCTGTACATTGTGGCAGATGGGTTAGCTGATGTCTCACTTGGTTATAAGCAAAAAGCTTACAAAATTACTAGTCTGTACATTGTGGCAGATGGGTTAGCTGATGTCTCACTTGGTTATAAGCAAAAAGCTTACAAAATTACTAGTCTGTACATTGTGGCAGAAGAGTTACTCTGAGCCAATTCATGCAAGTGGTGCGATCTGTAACCTGTAGCGGATATATTGTTTCGATCTGATATTACTTTATACAAGGATATAAATGTAAGGATATAAATACAACAGAAGCTGATGCTCACTGCCTAATATTTCTAGAGCAGGATATACATGTCTATTTTTATGTAGCTTCTGTTAAATGCTTAACTCCTTAGTTGTGCACAATATAGTATTTGTTATACAATATTTTTCCAATATCAAAATGGCAGATGGGGGTGAGAATAGAGTTAGGTGGGGTAACAACCTTGAAAAATATTTGCAAGTATGAGGTGGGCTTGAAAAAATAAAATTTCAAAACAATTCCTGTGGTCAAAACTGTTCAAAATTGTGTAAAAGAGAGGAAAGCTAAAGTGGGTTGATAAATAAGGAGGGTCTTATAACATGAGAATTACATTTGGATTACCAGTATATGATTTTACTAAACAACTTTAATATTCTATTGTAGCTCAAAAATTCTTAAATTTTACACACAAGCATTTCATTAAAATACAGCTCTTGGTTTGTTTGGTACTTGAATACCATTCCAATACAGGTTGCTAGATGGCTTTGGAAGTGTCAACTGTTTACTATTTGGGACATTTTTTTTAAAAACTCATTCTATTTCACTCAGCATGATGTCTCCTTGTGTAAGGATGGGAGTTTTGGTCTCCACTTAAACATCTCCCGATTCTTTTAAAGCTGTTATACAAAAGGAAAATAAATATCAATGTTGCTGTGATTACAGGCAAGTCAGTTAACTACAATATCTGAGGACTGTTCAAACTGCTCTCATACTGCAATAATGCAGCTTGAAAGTCTTAGTCAAAAATAATAAATGGTTTTGATATGAAACTTTTAAAACTTCACAACAGCATCTTAATGCTTGACATATCCATTGCCAGATCAGAATGGGACTGGGCCAATCATGCAAGGAAAGAAATTGAGAATAAATTTTAGGAGTATATTGCTGAAAAAGGGACTTTGGATAATAATAAAATGTTTTACACTGTAACTGGGATTACGAACAATTTTCAGCTCATGAAAACCACTAAAAATCCTATAATTATAAAATTGTCATCACTGCCAGAACAAAAAGCACATGAATCCAAATTTTACCTTTGAATTCAAAATAACAAAATCTTGATATCTAATTAAAATTACATTAGTTACCAATGGAAAGTGGTAATCACTGCTAGTACAGATGTGAATCGTCTGGTCACTTTAACTGGTAACAAAAAAATGGCTGTGAATCTTACAAAATTGTCTACTGAAATTATCCAGGAACACAACAATGAGCTAAACAAAATTTGGCACCAAGGTTATTTCCTCTAAAACAATTAACTATCTAAATTTGCAATGCATGAAAATTAGGGCAAAACTGTGTCCAAAAACAAACAATAGATAGTGCATACCTACTGAAACTGAACAGGTCACTCAGAAATGCAGGCTACCTTTGATCCTAGTGCTCCTGACATTATGAATGACTTATTGTTCATCAGAAGTGGCAAATACAATGTACGTCAAAAAGCTAACACTATCCCTGTAAACTGGACTTAAATCTACTTCCAACCCCAGAAAATATTTCTAACTTGAACAGATTTATAATCAACTGATCTGCCTTTCTAACTAACAACACTAACCTTTTTCACTTGGGCAGATTTATAGTCAACCAACCTGCCTCACCAGTTGACACCTGATACAGGTTCAAAATTTTGCCCAACTCACTTAACCAAGCCCATGAAAAACTAAAATTGAACAGAGTACTTGATAGAGCTTGTGATTAGCCCCTGTAAAATAACAAGCAATACTGAAATTAGTATCTTTTTATGTGCATCTTAAACTGATTATTTTTAACAGCCAAATGACATTAAATGTAAGCATGGCTGTCCTCTGCTTATTCTACCCAATACTGTCCTTTGCATGCCTTCTAATCATTCCATCAAAAGCTGACCTTATACCAGAGCATTCCTGTCCTTAGGTCCTATCCTTCTATTACATCACATGGATGACTAGCACAAAGAACAGGTCTCAACTACATGCTATCCATCTACTTCATCTCATTCTTTCTGCAACTTAATGCCATTCACTACACATGGTTCAAGGAAACCCAGGCAACCAAGTGGTCTAAAGTGCCTGTCCTTATGGTTCTCTGCCATCTCATCCATCTATGTGGGCTTGAGTCAAGGGCTCAGCCAATGTGTATGCAAGAAAGCTGCCAATAACTTCCTGTTGGGTTGATGGTTTATATAATGGTTTTCCTGGGCTATTCCTCCACAAGTTATACTGGCTGCTATGTATTGCCAGCCTATCTTGTGCTGAAAAATGGTGTAAATCCAAAACAATCACACATGGTTAAAAGTTTAAAAAGTATTCAACAATTGCCACATAAAATTGCTTACAAACAGCAAACACTTATTATCCAAAATGGTTTCAGCTACTATTCAATCAACTACAGACAAATGATCACTTATTTGCAGTCTATATACTACAATGTTACTGACTTCTTTCACTTGTATGGACCTGATTATTTTGCATTCAGCAAGTCTTCTATGAAGTAGACTTTCATGAGAAAATTGCTTCCGAGCCTCATGACCCCATTCCACATTTTGAGAAGTCTTGCTACCCTTAAAAAAAATCCTGTAACCCACCAGAATATCTGTGACCCTGATTTGTGCTGCAACATGTAAGTTGGGAACAACTGATGTAGATGTACTTGCAAGTAGTTTACCATCTGGTTTTGGCCTCAGTGGCTAAAATTTAATTCCCTTCAAAATATATATTCTTCATTTATGTTGCATCACCCTTTTTAAAACTACTATATAAACAGAAGCAACAAAAGGATGGAAGTATTTTTCAATATACACAGTGTCTTAAGTGAACTAAATTCATCCCTATGAATCAATGACATATTGCTATACAGAATACTTCAGGCTTATCTGAATTCAAATCTGCTAAGGTATACCATGTCCTGAACCAACAGACTCCATTTTATTTAATACATCTTTAAATTTTTTGCACAATTGGCTCACCAGTTTCGGAGAAATTAGTCTAATTTTTTCAATTTTCAAACAAATGGGGGCTGTCATTTCTCATAGAGGGAACTGCCTTTGTTAATACAGTGTTAGGGATGATGGGTCATTGAACTAGACCATATCATGTGTGCAAGACAGTGCATATATGTGTACTATCTTTTGAGACACCTTGACAAAAGTTCAACACAGCAATCACTTCTGAAAGTGTGTGCATGTCCATGAATCTGTCTTTACATTTGCATCCTAATTTCAAGTCATGTTTAGTTTTTCATTATGTTAAAAGCTCAAAGGTTGTTTGCATTCTACCTAAATAAAGAGTTGAACAAAACGTGAGCATCTTGTATTAAAAGCTCAAGTATTTGCAGATGCATGTTACCATATAAAAATGAAAAAGAATCTTAGCTAATTATTATTTAAAAGCTAGCATAGCTAAACCTGTCTTAAGCAGCCACCTTGAATATTTTGATTACATGACTGAAAATATTGGCCATTTTTTAAATGAAATATTAACAAAAGCAATCCAAGAGTGTAGACTCAAATGCCCACCCATTATAACCCATGAGATGTATGCAACAACCCTCAATGATGAAGGGAGTTGATCAGTTCAACATGGGACACCTGGATTCAGTTAACACCCAACAACCAGACATTACAACTGCTGACCTTTGCTTTGAAATGTCAAACTAGCAACTAGTGAGAAATCAGGTACAACATCCTAGAATTTAATGTGGATCAATACAGTGACAACAAATTTGAAGGCTGGATTTTCTTCTTAAAATCCAAGTAAAAGAAAATTGACAAAATGCTTTGACAAACCCTGAATAGATATGTGGCACTCAAAACAGTTAGCACAACAATTTTAATGGCCTTTTCTATACCTAAATGTCATGCCCAACCATTCAAGCGAAATCAGCCCACCCAGACAATAGACCTATTGTCATAAGAAATTTAAGCAGCACCTTCTAAGCTGAAAAAGATACTGACACCCATGATCAAATCAGTGATCTCAAAAAAAAAGACTCACTTTACATTTAAGGCAATCAAGATACATTTAACTCTATGAAAAATACTGCAATACATTTGAGGTAATCAAGATACATTTAACTATGAGAAATACAGCACCCTTTAAAGAAAACTTCCAAGCAACTCCTCAACAAGCTGTAAACAAAACCTTTCTACTCATTAATGTTTAAAAGTCTTAAGTCAAATTCTGAGGTCCTTCATTGCAACAAGAGTAATATTCTTCTTGCCTTTTGAGTCTTCAATGTAAGGACATTCTGACCTCCATGTTCAAGGTCATAATCCTTCTTGCCTTTGAGTGTTCAATGTAAGGACATTCTGACCTCCATGTTCAAGGTCATAATCCTTCTTGCCTTTGAGTGTTCAATGTAAGGACATTCTGACCTCCATGTTCAAGGTCATAATTATTCTTACCTTTGAGTGTTCAATGTAAGGACATTCTGACCTCCATGTCCAGGGTCATAATTATTGATGAAAACTACAGCTTGCAAGGCAGACCCAAGATTTCTCTGTGATAATAAAATCTAATACTCTACATTCAGTACAGATTTGTACCTGTCTAAAAAGTAAATGTTTGTGATGTTTCACTATGGTTCTTGTGTGCAAAGTTTCAGCTATTTAAGAAAAAACAGATCATGTGCAGTGCTTTGCCAGAGCATTCTAATGATCTGCAACTTACAAGTTGTAATTAAATTTTGGCCTTCAAGTCTGAGATGGTCATATGCATACTATTATTTTCACTGCCATCATATTGACAGTACTGTTCGCAGGTTACTTTGAAGAACTTAACACTTGTATTATAATGATGAATGTATAATGTACTAAGCACTTAAAAGTACTGGGGTCTAAACCAACTAAATTTGATGCACAATAAAATTCCGGTTCGAATTTTATTATCCTGCTAGAAAGGGATGATCACTTGACTGGAAACGCGTTATTTTATTCCCTTAGACATGAAAAATTCCATGTTAAAATGAGCCAAGTGCAGCAATAACAATATTTCAATCTGGCCACTGGGACAATCATATTAGTTGTCGAAGGAACTATTTTCACTCAAAATGAACTGGACCATATGATAAATATGCAGAGTTCAATGCCAGTCCTCTGTACAGAACAAGTTGCTTGATGGGACTGATGCTCTACTGGCTTACTAGAATTTCTTGGAATTCTAGACAAGACCATTTCTTCCTTTTAACTTCAGAGCACTAAAACCATCTCTGATATTCTTCAGCAACAGCAAGCTTTTCAAATTAGCTGTTATGGATATTTTGGTTGTCACTTGGCACCATTTCACTTAAGATCAACAATTAAGGCACAGTAAGAAATCATCTGTTGGAAACATGTATTGATATGTCTTATTTTTGGGGAAAGTCAATGATGGCAATATTTTCAAAATGGATGAAATGGCCATATTGGCACAATTTCTGTTTAGTAATAACTAGACATCATAATAAGTATTCTGGTGTAAGGATAATGCATTCAGGGCCAGCCATTTAGAAGTAGTAGTAATAACTTTCAAGATGGTCACTATGGCAATCATATTAGAAGTCAGACTGGCAACATTTTCATTTATAACCAACCTGACGATCAGCATCAAGAGATTAGTGTTAGGACTGGTCAGCCTGATGTCAGGATAATGTGACTGGGTGGGACATCATGCTACATGTCTTCGGCATGATGCCTCAGTGCTAGACATCACTAAACTGCCACACTGCAGACATCGTAGTGATGACTGAAAAATTTTTAAAAGCTATGTTAAAAATTATAAACACCAACACCTATAATGAAGTGGATGACACAAGTCATTCATCGAAAACCCTATTCTCATATTCATTCAGGAGAATAGCAAAAATAATTTAAAATGGCCATTGTGATAGGCATACTCTAGGATTAAGCAATACCAGCTGTTTTGTCAAAACTGCATGCTGACACAACCATCCATTCTGGCATAATAAGGACAAAGATGGCCAATGGTAGGCATGTTGGCTAGATCAGCACTATTTTCATTTAGGTACAACTAGACATTACAAGTCTCCATGTCAATATACTTTCCATTCTGGAATTAGCAGTGATAACAAGATTTTCAAGATGGCCCCTGTAGCAGCCATATTGGAAATCTGAGCAAAGATTTGTGGCAGTCCTCAAGGTAGTTTAGGAGGATTACAAACTTGTAATAATGGATGGATATATGGACAACAGACCATCCCATAGGTTCTTTTGCTCTATCATCTGGCTAATAAACCTTCCCAGTTAGTGCAATGTTATAGAAAGATTAATCACCAATTAATAGTTGTCACTGTAAACCCAATTACTTGATGCCCTGAGCCCCTCTAAATCCTTTCTGGGCTCCTCATATTCTAAGTGGGGGACCTAATGAACACATCCAAAGAAAAGGTAATTTTTCTGAAAGAAATATCACATCCCCCCAAAAAATGCTGAATTTTGTTTTGAAGTTCCTGATTAGAGAGAAACACCCAGATTTGTATGTGTTCAGAAGTATACCAAAGTACCCACTGATCAAGATGAAATAAGACTAATACACATGAAATTATACAGAGATAGCAAGAGTTGATGTGTGTGCCACAATTACTTAGAATTCACCACCTGAAGATGGAGAAATTGAGAAACCACTGGCTATCTCATTAGTTGTGAGCAGACCATCAATGAGGAGCCAGTATTCTGAACAAAAGCACCATGTACAAGGGCTAAACATTTTTAATTTTTTGGTGGTGGTGTACAAAAATTATGTCCTTGTAAGGTATGCAGTTTTTAAGTCTCAACAAGTGACTTTTTTGTTAAAAGCTACTTGCCTTGGGCCTGTATCATAAATTTCTTTTGGCAGTGGAACAACTAGATGACGGCTGACATCAGAACCCAGAGGAAAACAATTTGAGAGGTGAATAAACACACAAGACAATTTAAAGATCTTGTTTATTTCTTTTACATTAAAATTACAGCAATTTAAAAATTGTGTCAAAAATACCAGCTACATAAAGAGCCATTTAAGATACACATAAATTGGGACTAGGGGTACTGGAGTATGAAATAGTGATTTCTTTAGAATCACTTGTCCTGGACTTTGTGCACTGTTAATTAAGAAAAAGGAGAGGGTCCCTTTGGGGCACATGGAGTTGGGGTAGGGGTTTTGCAGTTTTTTGAAGTCACCAGCACAGGGTCTGTCTGAAAAAATTTATCTGATTACTGAGATGCAATCATATGTAAGTATGGTTACTCAAATGGGACCATTAATTAAAGTTCATCATAGGTTGAAAAGTTTTTTTGTCTTGTTAATCAAGTTAAAACAAGGAGCTGCTTTAATTCTCTTTGAACTTCTGAATCTGAGTAAAGTGAGGACATCTTGTTCTGTCAATCAGATTACACAATAATTGGTCAAAGTAGTTTGCAGGACAATTTTATTGTCAGCTGTAATGTGAATTCTTCCCAAAGTAGTTATGAAATTGGACTTGGAAAATACTGAACAAACATCCAGACATGTTTTAATGGTGGATTTCGATTTTCAAATCAAATGGTAAGAATATTTTAATTGGCTGGAAATTGATGATGACTCCAAATGTATTTCAGTGTTTGCCATGCCTCAAAAGCATAGACATTTGGCATAGCAAGAAGATTTTAAAAAACGCTCAAAACTGGATCAGCAGCTGTAATTTTTTTAAAAATAATCTACTGCATGTCTAAGATGGTGGTTGAGTGGTATGATGCTTACCTTCACTGATCAATGACATCTCAATTCTGTCCTCTTGTGTTCATGTCAGGCTCAGTCAATGCATGTATGTGAGAAAGCTTGCCAGCAACATTGTGTGGGTTGGTGTTTCTTCTTACACCAGATATAATGGCTGCCACATGTATTTTGTCATGTCCTATATAATAGGGTCAACCCCTAAGCAACATGTCTAAGGTGATTATGCAACTCCCTGATAACAGCTTTTGGACCACACATTCTACCCTGTGCAAGGGCTATCAGTCATTAGATAAAAAAAATGAAATACCAAGCAAAAATGTAAAAAATTTATCACAGAAATAAATAAATGAAAACAGGTATAAATGTTAAGTATTGCACTGTACCAGCCACATTGTACACATTTTGTACTATTGGAATATGCAGGCCTACCTTATAATTACTGGTGGGACAGATGCTGGTGAGTATGTATTATTCATTATCTAAAGTGATTATGTAGAAAATCTGTGCATATTCATGATCAAGGAACTATCAGCATGACAGACTATATGCTGGTGCATTCTGAAGAGAAAAAGGATGAATAATGTACATCACATTGTTCATTTCTGCAATCCTATACCACCACCCCCACCCAATCTTTCCATGATTATAATTCTGGACTTATCTACATCTTTACTTCTCTGACTTCATGGCACTCTCAAAACAGAAAATGAATTATCTACTACTATCTACAAGCCTTTCTTCCTTATCACTAATGCAACACTAATATGCTTGCAACGAAGTTTTAAACATTATCACTATTGAAAATATTTCAGCATTTGAAGACTCACATTTTTGAAAATGTTAGCCACAGGAAATCCTCAACTTCCTGATGCACAATGTATTAAAAACTTTGTATGTGTGCATTTGGATGTTTAAAATTTTTATTTTTTTTTTCTCATTTCACTTGACAAAACAGCCTGAATCCTACTGTCCTAAAAATAAACTTTTCTTGCTGTAAACACCCAACAAAAATTAGTCTATCCTGGATTTATTGATTTATTGCACAATAATTTTAGCAAAAAAGCTGTTTAATTTCTTTTTACTTTTCCATTCAACCTTATTCTTTCACTCCAACCCATACATATTTACACTGTCCTGTCCCCAAGAGAAGTAAATTTCTTTCCCTTTATCTTTGAATGTATCCAAAACCTTAACTACAATACATTACATCTATAATGATTTTGTCAGAAACCAAGTGAATTATGTGTACATATTTGCATAAATCCAGATATGGTCAAAAGGATTGTTGTGTCATATGACAAGGTAATCTCTTATTCCTAGAAAAGTCTTAAAATTTAAAAGGACATCAAATATATATATATATATATATATATATATATATATATATATATATATATATATATATATATATATATACAGAAGGGGAATATTTCATTTAACAATAAAAGATCCTTACTACTTAGGTGTAAAGATGTATGTGTTGCTAAAGGGTGTGGGGGCAAAAGTAAAAGGAGAAATCCATTAGATAGCAGGGAGAGGGGGAATGTAAAAAAAAAAAATAACATACAAATGACTTGTTAATTGTTGGGGTAGGAAAAATAATTTGTAAATAAATGTGTGTTTAGCCATGCATGTTTCCATCCTTATTGAATATACAATCACTTTTTATCCATCTCAACTACAGTAAGAGGGGTGTGGTTACAAGTGGTATATGACACCAAAAGCAGTCTCCAACTGAAAGGCATATTTACCTGATCTACAAAATAATTCTGCAATTGTACATTGTTAATCTCTCCTCAAAGGTACATGCATGAATAATGACTTCTACTTAATCAATAAACTGCTTTGAATAACTGTAGCTCAATAGCAATATTACCTAGAAGAGATAAGGTCAAATTGAAGGACATGCTGATTCCAGCATAAATTAAGCAAAATATACATGAAAAACAAATAATTGTGATCTATTTTAAACCATTAATTATTTTCCTGCAGATATGTCACACTTCCATACCAGTAGTAATTGGTTGCTAGGAACATTAGGTTTTTGTTGACTTCATAAAAGGCATTTATTGTGTCAACTGACATGAAATGAACAAGACAGACTGGGCTAAACATGGCAAGAATAAAATTAAAATTTCTTTTGATAAAATATAGGAAAAAAATGTGTACAAAGCAGCATTTCTTTCCAGCTGTATGAAGCATCTCCTGTCAAGCCCATATATGTAGCTATGGTGTGATAATATATAGTTACCAGTCGACTTAATCAACCATATGGCATCCATGCCAAAACTGCTAATTCCTGAAACCCGGCAACCTGGTGAAAAAGTGGCAAATTTTCCCTTGAGACGTTATGTTATCCTTGTAAGGTGAAAAAATTGTTCAAAGAGATCTGACACGTATACACTGGTGAAAAACAGATGCGAAAATAAAGTGGGTGGATCGGGCACGTAAAGTTCAACTTGAAAATCCGGCTGACGAATTAGTTAAATATTCGACGTAAGCTGCAATAAAAACGTGATTTATGAAACGGGGAATATATGTACAATACCTCTCCATATGTTAAAATTTGTGTAGTCCTGTGTTTCTATCATATTTTCCTCAACATTTGTGAAACAAGAATGAAGGTCGAGAAGGGTCATCCTATCTCGCTGGCTGACAGTTCAAGTCGGACTGATGTGGCACGCTGGTCCGGTTCGCCTTCCGTGTGAGAGCTCACGGGACTTTTGCTGGTGTTAGACGGAACTATTAAGGCCCAGGCTGTTTCCAACCAAACGTTGCTCCGAACTGTAGGTCTGTTTGTGTACGCAGCACTGTCGGTTTGTGCGGAACAATTGTTCCCGATTGGTGGTAGCCTGGCGAATTCAGCTGTGTTCGCACATGTTAAAACAAGCATGCCTCCACATGAAATCGATGTAGAGGGAAACACGTCACCACATACAAAATGGATTAAAATAAGTATCGTGCGCAAACATCAAACAGAAAAGCAATTAATTAACACATTTAGCATTAATTGAACATATCCCAAATTAGATAGCATCCAATAAAGAAAATAGAAATCATCCTGGGGAAAAAAATTTACTCGTTATGTTACCGATACTGCTTGCAGATTTGGAAGCCATATTGAAAAGTAGTAAAAGCTAGTGCATTAAATTGCCCACTGAAATAATCAAGCCTTGCATTAGATTATCTGACCTGCTCCTTGGTTAGATCTTTTAGAGACCCCATTTTCACATTCTGTATCCAGTGGTCTTTTTCTAGAGTCGGAAGTGTCCATATCAGTTCCATTCATACCGTCGTAGCTCATTGCCATGTTTTACTGCGCCCAGTTCTCGTGGGGTAACGCTGCTTTGGGCCAATCGCGAGACTTTAGCTTGTCAAAACGGATCTCAACATAAACATGGAATTTTTAATTATCGTGCGTTTTGTCGCTACAAATGAAAGTTGCCTTTTTATTTTTTTAAATTTGTTTTTTGGCTTTAACTGATATTTATAACTGCGGTATTTAGGGCAAGTCAGCTTTAGCGCAAAAATCAAGTATGGTTCAAGTGATAGCTTGTAGAAGGTGCCACGCCCCCTTTTTGACATTTTAAAGCAGTCTGACACTGAACTGTGTATTCGGCTTTTACTGGAGGACTATGCAGAGTCAACAAAATACTTCTGTTATAAATATCCTTTATTTTTAACATCATCTAGTGAGGAAAAAAAGTCATTAATTTAAGAAAATCAATACAGAAATCAGTATTAATGTATAATGTATTGGGAGCCGTTCAACTATTTATTTGCTTGGTTTTAGTGTGGTTTGTTTACATAAAAAAATAATATATTTTTTATCAGCATTTTTATTTAATTTGTTTTAAATCACATTTTCATGAATATTCCCAACATGCATGTTTTAAAGTATATACATTGTAGACAAGGTACAAAAGGTAATTTGATTCCTTATTTGCTCGTAAGGACTTCACCGTGTCCCCCGAAATTGATACCATTCAACTATACATGAATCTTATTTATTGAACAAGACGCCGCATACATCAATGTAAAAGAAAAAAAAGAAAAACAATCGATATAATCTCCTACAATATTAAACATCTAAATATTTAACATGTAAATAAATTGATATCTAAATGATCTGTTTAATTGTAATTAGGAGAGAGGGAGATAAAGTTTATTTCAGCACAAGATTGTCGCCATAAGAAGGCCGCTTTGGCGGTGTGTTATTTGGCAAACAAAAGTTGGAGTCCAATCAAGCTTGACTAAAGACGTTCCTAGACCTTAGAAAGTCCAAGTCAACATAATTAACCGTATATAAATGGCGATTTAATGGGTGCTAAAAGTTAATTAGGTATGAATTTCAGGTGAGTAGATTTTACTCCCGTCAAAGCCTTTTGACTTGGACTTCACAGTACCACACCCGACCGTCCATCACACCTGAAGTCGTTCCGTTATGGTTATTCCATACCGATCTAAGACAGGTTTGAGGGTATTTAATTAAACTGTCTGAAAATATTTGTTATTGTTTCTACATTTTCAGCTCTCGGATATACGATGTGACAAAACAATGCGCAATTTATAGTATTGAAATAACAGAATTATTGATCTCAAATAAAATTTTTATTTATATCATGAATTTTAATGTTTTATATTATAAATTGGAATATTTTATATCAAACAATAAGTTGTATATTTTAATATCAATATCTGTTTAATTAAAAAAGCTATTGAACAAAATAGTTAATCTGCTTCCGACATATACCAAGGTAATTCATTTTCATAGTATTGTTCCGTTATTATGTCATCAGCTTTCACCAGTAATAATTACTTGATTTCGATAAACAAAAATTAGCCTTAAGTGTGGACTTTTAATTAAACAATATGCCTGGTACTGGAACTTTTAACTATGAAGACAAATAATGCGTTCTTAGATTATCCTGTATTTCCATATCTCTTGCAGAACTTTGCATAACATGAACAATTATGTACATGTGGTTAGCCTGCTTCAACACAAGAACTGTATTGGCAGTATTAAAGACAAAATAATAATAATAATAATAATAATAATAATAATAATAATAATAATAATAATAATAACAATGACCCAGTAATATCAACATGTTACAGCCGAACTGTTTCCGATGGTTGTTGTTGGCTTTAAGGCCATATTTCAGCACACATGGCAGCCAGTAGATATGGTGGAGGAAGAGACCTGGAAGAACCACCAACCCAAGGGAAGCTAATTGCAAAATTTCCCGCTTATCCCCATTGATCTAGCCAAGACTCGAACTCACGCTGACAGATGTTTCTGGTTGTAACAATAATGTCAACCAAATGCCGCTCCACTTTACTCCAATCGCCTCGGCACTGACTAATCTGTGTTGCTGTGCCGTAAAGCACCAAACCAAAATAACGTACCATTGTTTCTGCATTCTAAGAAAATAATTTAGCCGGAAAGACTGATCGACTGTCACAAAACTCTCTTCATATGACCCTACTTGGATTGGACATCTCTGTATTCTTTTCATCCCCAATGCCCCTCGTATTTATTTACTTATTTATTTATTCAAACCATTGTATCTCAGAAATAAAAATAAAAAACATAAATAAAAATTATTTGTGAAGTTATGGCAGGTAAATTGCATATAACAGCAACAGCTTACTAAATCCAAATTCAATATTATATTAAATTCTAAACAAGTTTCTCATATACCTATTTGCGCCTCATCATGTGACTATCAAATCAGCTGATTGTAGACCGATCTTAATTTTGTACTGTTTTCCATAACCTTTTAAGCATCTGCTAATTAAGAATTTTTAAGCATAAATCTTATGTCGAATATATTCATTTTAGAGAAAAAAAAAAACGTATGCTCTCTAAATGTCTCTTAATTTGTGCGATCATCTTTACTATGTACTGATCTGCACGTGAGCTATATTTACATTCTGCAGTGAGTAGGACTCAAAGCAAGAATTTCCAGATCTTGTTACTATTTATATCCTAAGCTAATTTTGGTGGATTGATCTGCACATGCCCCGCCTACAACATAATTCCACGTGCTACAAGTGATTATGGTTTCATAGTAACGAAACTGAATACAGAATCATGGCACATTGAAGACAGTGTCAGGCATCAATCGAAACCGTTTTTATTTATATCTGTATTTAAAAAAAAGAAAAGAAACGAAATGCACGCACTCTTCCATGCATTAGCTGTTTGTTTTTAACATACTCAAAATGTATTCTTAAGAAAGCATAGCGCTTCGTTGTTTAACTCATATCCTATAATTTTGTTAAATTTTATCTTCAAAATTAGACACCAGTAATGTGCTTCATTCGCAGTCATCATAATTTCAATATATGCTACGTTTTTGATGGCATAATTGATCTGACGCAATAACTTGCTATTGTAATGTTTAGGGCTGGATAATCCGATTGAAATTGCTTGGTACGGCATTGATACCTCGAGCTCATTCACTTAAAGGTTACACAACCCATCTATACACCCCCATTTTTTGGTGAACTCGAGTAATAAGATTCAGCTAATATGACCACCTCAATATTCCAATAGGTCGTGTTGCTCAATGACTGCACTGTAATGACCGTTGCTCAATGACTGCACTGTAATGACCGACCGTTTACTGAATACAATAATTGTATTTATGAGACAGCATCCATATAGCGATGAATATCATTGCGCTTTTCAAAGTTTGTACTGATATTAAAAACGGGTTTGTTCGTTGGATACTTTAGCAACAATCACTCATGTGAGGAAATCTTTGTATCTTGAATAATATCTCTGCGACGACTGATATTGGATGCAATTTTTCGTGAAGCAGAATTTAAAGTGGCAGTAAAATATTGCTGCCGTCGGTGTAAAAACATTTCTGCCAAAATGAAATTAAATGTTTTAATAGGTTTTTCCTTTGTCAATAAAATACATGTAACTTATGTTATGTTAAGGACACGCTGTACTAATTGTATGGAAAAATGAGAACCAGCCTAGAAATGGGTGAACTTGAAATAGAGTATATACGGGTTTGGCTGACCAGGATTGGTTAAAAATGTAAGTTTTGTTGTAGGAAAAAGAATCTTTTGAGACCTTATCCTCATATCCTAATTTAAAGTTAATAAAAATAGAGACATTGTTTTATTGATGAAATTTCAGTTCTTTAATGGTCTTGAGTTTGGAACACTCATTACTAATCATCACCTGATTCTTTGGTGCGGAATTGAAAGTACATGTTTCAAACATATGCAGCTCCAGAAAATGTTGCGGCTCATATACTTTCCTCTATACAGAAGCTAACTTCCTGGTTTCATATATATTGATAACTTTAAGTTTGGTCATGAGCACTCCAAAATTTTAAGTTATTGAATTTTTAATATCATGGTGTTTGAATAGGTTTACTATATGAAATGAATTAGTATTGTGATTCCTTAAGAGAACTCAAGCTCTGCCTCGTGGGTACCTTAACAGCATATAGTCTACTACCATGTGTTACGCTAGGGCCCTTTTGTTATGTGCATTTTCACCATCTTCGCTAGCCAAAAAATTAAAGGGTAATACATTAAAACCCGCCACCAACAGTCTGGTTGCATTATAGATTTTGTTCATGATGTAGATATGTGTAGCAAAACAAAACTATATCACGACTAACCTGCGGCTGCTGTACCTAATTTTTTTATATACATCCATCAAAGGCATGAGTTAAGAACTGCAGTCAAAATAAGGTGTAAAATATGTATAGCAATCATCCAAGGAAACGTTGAAATATGCACATAGATTATGGTTTGCTTATAAATAGCTGTCAGCAGAAAGGTACGCCAGTAGTTCAGGGGTAAGGTGTAAGCTTCGAATCATTTCAATTAAAAGCGGCATAGACTCATGGATTTGGTTCTTGTGTACCGTGTGTGCATTTATAAATTTTGGTAAACTTTGAAATCTTGGCTGTCATCTATTTTAAACTTAGCTTGTAAGTCACGTGATCTGTCTATGTTGCTCTTCCAGCGTTTTGTCAGCCCATAATAACTTTACAAAATAAAAAATGTTTTAAAAGCTTTGACCAATTTTAAAAATTGGTCAAAGCATGTATAGAGTTGAGGTGGAATGGTATGACGAAAAAAAGCATGTGCATATTCGCCAATATATATATATATATATATATATATATATATATATATATATATATATATATATATATATATATACGCACGCGCGTACGCGCTTTCTTATTCCTTAAATTTGTTTACAAAGACGTTTGTACATGACATAAATGAAATGTTACCTATACAATATTAGATTCGAGAAAAGCGGGTGTGACCTAATTTTCGTTTACTCTTTGCAAAGCAATACTTATATAGGTGTAGGCCTATAATACATCAGGACAATTGTATATTTATCAATTTATATAAAGATATGTGTGTGTGTGTGTGTGTGTGTGTGTGTGCACGCAAGCGCAAGCGCGTGCGTAGTTGAAACAGCACAAAACAGAATATCTTTGGGAACAAATTTAAATTTATTGATGGTGTCACAGACGTGACATTATACATACATACATACATACATACATACATACATACATACATACATACATACATACATACATACATAGAGAGGCATATCATCATCCTAAGACCACACTATTTGTTATAATATAAAATTGTCATACTTTTCATGTGCTTTTGTGAGAGACGAAGTTAGAAGCTATAGTTTTTTTTGTGTGTTTGCTCATAGGAAATAAGTAAATTACTCAAATAAGTTTACTTGGTCTTTCTGATATCTTGACATGCAGCTAACATTATACGTCAATCAAGGATTATTACATACATGTATGTAATAATTCGTAGGACCTGTCTATTTAATGATTCACGTTTGATATGTTGATCAAACCGCATTTGTGTTTTCTAATGAGTAGGGACAGAACTCGTTTGGTACGGCACGTTACGGTCTGAGGCCTTAACGTATCCTTACCCAAATCATTTTTTTACGCCGACTCAGAACAAAATATATTTCTAATTTAAAAATAAATCTGACCTTTTAAATACTGTTTTATCGGTCTTCATAGGCGAAATATCAAAAGTGATGCCAAAATGCCAGTTGTTTTGTTTAAAATCCTCGGTATTTAATTTTAACCAAAATAAAATACAAACGAAAGCGTTCTGTTAATCATTTACACTAGTTCTTAACCTTTTTGGGCAGCGATCCAGATTAGGTTTGTGGTGATAGCCTCGCGCCCCATTAAATGTTTTTTTTTTTAATTTAAAAAAAAACACTTGGTTGGGAAATTTCAAAGCATTATGGTTGATCTCGGCGACCCACTCAAAACATCATAGTGACACAGTTTTGGTCGGGACCGATGGATTAAAAACCACTGACCTATATAAAAGATTTAATAATAATCCCGTAAGAAAGAAAAAAATCTATGGGCTTATCTACGCGCGCTTAGTATTAACATTTAACCTTGGAGCTAGCGCTGCATTAAGGTACCAAGACGTCTGATTAGCCTCGGGACGGCACTAATCTGTGGCGGGCATAAACGGTAGCCTTTTTAATTTACCTAGCGTACCCTTAGGATTTTTCCGGATCACTGATTCGCTGATAAGCTCATTAGAGTATTAGCCCATCCTAAGCTACTTGATGTTTTTGACCTTAAATTGCCCTGAACACTCTTAATAGCCCGTTTCCTGGAGACTTCGGCGAACTTCGTAATTTGCTCGGAATTTTGATCACGTGGCGGGTGGTCAACTGACCGCAATATCCAATCGATAGCTGGTAGGCAAATAGTCTGGTTCCCTGCTTAGTATCCTCCCTAGTATAGTCTATCCGAGTGCATCGCAGGGAGCATTCTAAGCATGGGACCAGACTAGTGGTCAAAACAAGGCGGACGCATCAGCATAGAATGGAGACTTCGGCAAACTTAATAATTTGCTCGAAATTTTGATCACATGGCGGGCGGTCAGATGACTGCAATATCCAATCGATAGCTGGTAGTCAAAACATGGCGTACGCCTCAGTATCTGCATCAATTGTTCCAACTACTTCAGCTTCGTTTCTCGAGTTGAAAAATGCATATTCAACGGCTATGATGCCACAGATATTGACTAAATTTAATATCGGAACCATCCTGTCTTATTTTCTGGATACCAGGGCGGATTTTAAAGCCATACGAGAGAGTAGCTATGAGCTTTTTACATCTGGACATGTGCATGTGAGTATGCAACCGTGTTGATGTTAAAAAATTTAATCCTGACAATCAAAGAGCACGTTGTTCAAACTAATTATATGTATCCGAAACGTCACTAAAATGAGATGTGTTTAATATGAGTTTATTAGATTTGTGTGTGAAAGTCTGTGGATTATTTACATTTAAACATAAATCATTAAATTAGATCCACTTGCTCACAGGGGCTCGTATCGTTTTAATGTAGCGTCATACATGTACTATATAAGAACTACAAGGGAGGGCACTTCTCTCCTTGCTCGCTTACAAAATAACTAAACATTTCTTATGTGGTGGAAATAACCTGAAACATGAAAACATGAAAATTATAGTTTTGTCCTTCATAATGAACCTGATTGTATTACTTTTGCAACCTCTGACGATACAAGTAGTGGGCATTTCTTAATTTGTTTTAATCTGATACTTCTAAACAAGAATTTACGCCATTTTGTGGTGTACATATGCCTACCAGCGTTTGATTGGCTGGAGTATAAAGGGACTCGGAGGTTTTCAGATAATTACGGGGCAACTCGGTTAAATCCGGTATGAAATGGGCAATTGTACAACCGGCAGAAAACACAGTAAGGAACGCCGACTCTTTCCAGGGAAGCTTCGATCTGGGCTTTGAGTATACAAAGAGGTGACAATTAAATGTCGGAATCTAAGAAAACGAAAACAATGATTTTCGGACCACGTAATGATTTAAACTGATTGGTGTCATTTTATCCCCTGATCGGTGACTCTTGGATTTCGGCAACCCACCCAAGTTATAAAGCGCAATGTCGAACAAATACATAAAAAAATAATAATAAAATAAAACGGACATGATTATACTGTGTAAAAGAATAGGAGAAAAATACATGTTTGTGCATGATTTAAAGTTACAACTGCTCGATCTCACTATTTTACCTACTTTGTTATACGGATGTGTAGTTTAGAGATTGTAAAATACTAAACTTACAGGAAACTTTCACCTTGCATTCCTAAGAGTTATAATAAAACCCAGAAAGAGCACACCAGCTCTTTTTCTCTATTACAAGGTTGTCAGGAAACCAGTTGATATTTATATATTAACTATCGGTTCCATGACAGTAAATCACGCGACATTTAAACAACGACAGTTAATCACAGCGACACTTAATCACTTGCCGACAACGAGAATGAAGTAGTGTTGCCTCCACCGCCAGCGGATACTAACTTCACTGCTCTACCACGTTTTGTTGACATGATCCTTTACGACTGTGGAGCAGAAGATGAACACCGTATACTGATTTTGGGATGCCACGAATTACTAGACGGACTTGCGCACGCTAAGCTGTGGCTTGCAGATGGAACGTTTGCAGTAGTACCTTCTATTTTCTTTAAGCTGTATTCGATTCATTTCGAACTATGTCCTTGAAATAATCAAGTTGCAGTATACTGCCTCGTCCGCAACAAGCAACGATCTTCGTGTGAGCGCATACTAGCCCAGATGAAAAATATGATACCAGCAGCAAATCTTGAACGAATTCTTGTCGACTTCGAAACGGCTGCGATGTCTGCGTTCCAGGCCGCGTATCTTAATGCAATCATATCCGGATATTATTTCCACCTCTGTCAAAGCATTTTACGTAAGGTCAATGACATTGGGATGAAACAGAAATACGAAACCAACAATGCTGTCCGTGGAAGTGTCCGCTGTTTGGCTGCTTTGGCTCTCGTGCCTGAAGTCGATGTCATAGAAGCTTTGCATCTTCTCGCTGATGATATCGCTGATCTACATGAGCGCATGCCGGAATTGCTATCTTACTTCGAAAACACCTATATTCGTGAACGATGCCGGGCTGGACGAGCAGGCAATTATGGACCAAGTATATTTCCGGTGCAGCGTTGGAATCAACTTCAGGCAGCAGGTGAAGGCATTGCTCAAACGACCAACGCCGTGGAGGGATGGAACTATGGTCTTCAAACCTTATTTCAATGTCATCACTCTACGTTGTGGAAATTCTTAGATGGTATCTTTAAAGATATGCAGAATCAGAAAGCGACCTGTCTACAAGGTTTAACTGGAGTTCAGCAGATTCAACGGAAGAAGTACAGTGAATTGAAGGAACGTGTGGCTCGTGCAGTTGGACTATATTTGGCTGCCGACGTGCTGCGGTATTTGCGCGCCGTGGCTCATCTGTCTCATCAGTAAATTGCTCTTTTGTTGGAATAAATTGAACAAGGTACTATATAATTTTTTTTATAATAAATTACATTGATTTTACAACCCAAAAAAAGTATATTATAAAAAGTCACTTATATATTGTGATTATCTGCCACTGTGATTAAGTGTCGCGTGATTAAGTGTCGCTGTGATTAACTGTCCTTGTTTAAATGTCGCGTAACTAACTGTCCACATGCCGAAATATCTCATCATTCTATTATGGAGCAGAAGTCATCAAATGTGGCGGCAGTGTGCTGTTCACACACCTTTATGATCTTCTCTGCCAGTGCTGGGATGAAGGTGCAGTGCCTCAGGACATGAGAGACGCCAACATCATAACCCTGTATAAGAACAAGGGCGACAGAAGTGACTGCAACAACTACAGGGGCATATCACTTCTCAGCATCGTGGGTAAAGTCTTCGCTAGAGTCATCCTGAACAGACTGCAGACGCTTGCCGACAGAGTATATCCAGAGTCTCAGTGTGGGTTCCACGCAGAGAGGTCCACAATCGACATGATCTTCTCCATCAGGCAACTGCAGGAGAAATGCAGGAACAACACAGACCCCTCTTCCTGGCTTTTATAGACCTCACCAAAGCATTCGATCTGGTCAGCAGAGATGGACTCTTCAAAATCCTGACGAAGATTGGATGCCCTCCAAAGCTGTTAAGCATGGTCCAATCCTTCCTTGAAGACATGAAAGGCACAGTGAAGTATGATGGCTCATCGTCCGAACCATTCAATATCCACAGCGGAGTGAAACAAGGCTGTGTCCTTGCCCCAACGCTCTTTGGCATCTTCTTCGCTGTCCTGCTTAAGTACGCCTTTGGGACGTCCATAGAAGGGATCTACCTGCACACGCGTTCAGACGGCAGACTGTTCAACCTGGCTCGACTGAAGGCAATGAGCAAAGTAAGGAAAACAACCATTAGGGACATGCTCTTTGCAGATGCTGCTGCTATAGTCACTCACACAGAAGCAGAACTACAATGCCTGATTGACCGCTTTGCTAAAGCATGTGATGAATCCGGGCTGACCATCAACCTAAAGAAAACCAACGTGATGGCTCAGGACGCAGACCCTCCCAGCATAACCATTAACAACTACAAACTAGAAGTAGTCAGTGAGTTCACTTACCTTGGCTCTACCATCACCAACAACCTCTCACTCGATGCCGAACTCAACAAGTGGATTGGAAAGGCGTCAACAACTCTCTCTAGATTGTCGAAGAGAGTGTGGAACAACAACAAGCTGACATTAAACACTAAGATCACCGTGTACCGTGCCTGCGTGCTTAGCACTCTTCTGTATGTCAGCGAAACTTGGACCCTGTATGCCTCTCAGGAAAAACGACTAAGCGCCTTTCACATGCGTTGTCTCCGTCGCATACTTGGGATCACCTGGAGCGATCGTGTGACAAACAACGAGGTGCTTCAACAGGCCAAAATTCCCAGCATGGTCACACTCCTCCGCCAACGTCGCATCAGATGGCTGGGCCATGTGCATCGAATGGATGATGGACGGATCCCCAAAGACCTTCTCTACTCAAAGCTTGCCTCAGGCAGAAGATCAATAGGACGGCCACATCTTCGCTTCAAGGATGTCTGCAAGCAGGATATGAAAGCTCTTGGAATAGAGGTCAACACCTGGGAAGAGCTTGCCCTCGACAAGTCCAGCTGGCGACATGCTCTGTACACAGGTCTGAAAGCCAGCGAGGAAAAGTTACGACAGCTCTCTGATGAGAAAAGATCTCAGATGAAGAGGATGCAGTTCCAACCAAGACCTGATTCATACTTCAAGTGTATCAACTGCAGCAAGGATTGCCACTCACGTGTGGGACTTTATAGTCACAGAAGACGCTGCACAGCTACAAACTAGGACACCTTTCATGGTCGCATTTCCATCGTCTCTCGAGACAAACGGAAGCCAACCGGATATATAACCTATTATGGATCTCAGTAAAAAATGGAAAACACCCCAACTAGTCCCCAAAACTGTGCAATATCAGCTTCAGTGATTTACATTTCGGTCTTATTGACAAGTGGTTTGAACATGTTGGAAACATTTTAATAACATTTGGAATACATATATCCCCGAGCTCTAAAACCAGCGTTCTACGGTCTTTAACTGGTTTATTTGTACGGTAATCCAATGCAGTATAAGACTGTACCTTGAAAGGCACGGCATATCATTCAGACGAGACTTAACACTTAGAGAAGCACTTAAAGTCCTCAGAAAGAAATGATTACGTGCCTTTGTTATAGTTTAGAATCAGCAACCATAATTTCCCAGTAGAGTCAGAACGTTAAAAAAGAGAAGAAAAACAAAAACAAATTACAAAGACAAGATATAAAATGCACCAAAACTAGTATTGCACTAATCATTAAAGTTTGATAAATTCTTATTGTACCAATCATAATGTAATAAAGTTTGGTAAACTCCTACTATTACACCAATATAATGTAAAAAAGATTGGTAAAAGTCTCTCTCTCTCTCTCTCTCTCTCTCTCTCTCTCTCTCTCTCTCTCTCTCTCTCTCTCTCTCTCTCTCTCTCTCTCTCTCTGTAACTTGACTATCTGCTTTCTTTTTCCACTCCTGGGTGCACGCATAGAGCTGTTTTTTTTCCCTACAAATAAATAAAACGCAACCTAAATATGTATCAGGTTTGTTTTTGTTGTTTTCTGGCGTCGGAAAATATTTACACTATTATTATGGTATATATCTAATTCAGAGAACAAAGGTTATAGTCAGTTCGCAAAACCCCCCCCTCTCTCTCTCTCTCTCTCTCTCTCTCTCTCTCTCTCTCTCTCTCTCTCTCTCTCTCTCTCTCTCTCTCTCTCTCTCTCTCTCACACACACACACACACACACACACCATTGTATAAACATTAAATTAATGTATTTTCCTAGCTGCTTGGCACATTCCTAACTGAAAACATAAGTTAACAAGATCTCTTTGATAACTTTTACATCTCACTGTAGATTGTAAATTACGAGCTGAATGATGTCGGTCAACCGATTGTATGGGTTAAGAGACTACACAACTTAATGATACAAATAAATTAATGGACTTAACATCATGTTTTAACTGCAGTACTTGAGAATTAGCAATTGATCGACATCGTAAAATATATTCTTGGCGTAAAGCTATGTATCATTTATGACAGATAGATTAAATTTCACATTTTTGAATCACAGTAATGCACGAAATTCATACAATACCTCATTTTTATTACATAAAAACCTTGACATCAGAACACATTCATATCAATTAAATAATTTATGACATTCTTAAAATGCATAAATGCATTCAAAGCAACAAATGCACAATTAACTTCTAAACTCGAAGAAAAATTGAAGTATATATTTAAAATGAATAGATAATTACAAGCTTAAAGCAATAAGCTTGTACGTGACTGAGACAACACCTTGGTGAACTTTGGGGATTAGCTATTTGTATCACTGTGGTCTCGGGTCTCTCAAATTCTTCTAGATCCCGTCCCTTTGACGATTTATTTAAGGGAAAAAAAATTACATGTTCATTTCTCTGGAGTCTGTCAATCCTCCCTTTCGGCAAAAGACATGTACTGCCAACTTTCGTAAGGTAAATTACTTAAAATATTGAATTTCATCGAGGAAACACTCTTTCGTTAACCAGGGTCAGCTTTTTCTAACTGCCTTAATTTTAACTCTCAACTCTAAGTCAAAATAATTATTTCTAGTAAGCCTTTATTAATAATTTCTGGACAATATAATTTTATGACCCTTATTTCAATTGGCCCCCAAATTGTCGGTGAACTGTATCTGTTTCGTCATTTCCTGTATTTGACCCACGTTAACATATTCTATAGACCATTCGGCCCAAAGACAATTAGGCCTAAGACAATTCGGCCCAACTTGAACCGATAATTAGACAATTCGACCCAACTTGAAAGACAATTCGGCCAAGCTCGAAGACAATTCGGCCCAATTCAAAAGACAATTCGGCCCAGCTCGAAGACAATTCGGCCCAGCTCGAAAGACAATTCAGCCCAGCTCAAAGATAATTCAGCCTAGCTCGAAAGACAATTCGGCCCGACTTTGTGATAGTTGTATCAAGTTTTTTTTGTCTTCAAACAACAATTAGATACTAAGGAAGTAGGAGACAATATTTTTTACTATTTGCATAGGTAGAAAAATAAATTAGGGTTTAGGAACAAAACTGATCAAATATTAACAAACATAAGTATTTTGATATTCTTGAAAAGAAAATAATCATGCTTTTTCCATATATATATATATATATATATATATATATATATATATATATATATATATATATATATATATATATATATATATAAGAGAGAGAGAAAGAAAAAAACTGACAAATATTGCGCATTCTAATTAAAATACTTATATACATTTATTTTCTTATGCTAAAAATATATGCAACTGCACAACGACATTCTCAGTTGAAGTTGTCCGGTTCATTTAACTATATTGATTTATAAAACAATAATACTTAACAGATAATATTCTACAGAATACGTTTACATTTTTCTTAGAGTAGATACACCGTATATGAGGTATTATAACAAATATATTTAATTTCAGGCTTCATATTGTATTACTGCTTTATATACGGCACACTCGATTGCATGTGGCTTTATAAAAGAATAAACGATCTATTGTTACAAATTAGCGACAGGAGTAGAGGCGAGGCGTACCTCTGGAAAACACTAATCCAAGTTGGGGAGGGATACTGCAAAAGGCTTTCTTACCTTTTAAGGAATGCTTGTTTTGTTAGATGATCTGTTGTTTTATTAATCGGCGAATAAAGTAGAAAATCAAAGACCCTTGATACCCATGACACCTGTTTTACCCTGGCTTCAAGGATGTACTTCAAAGGGGCTATAGTAATTGTTAGTACATCTTTTAATTGATTCTTCCTTTGAATTCGTTTGCGGAGTAAGGCATGTTTAGCGTAGGCCTATCTATACATACCGAAGCAATCGAATGCACATTTATTAGTTAAGAGTTATAGTGGTGTAGATTTATAGCGTATATTCCAACCATGCAGCACCCATGTATTTGGTGCACTAAGAAGGTGACAACTCCTCAACAAGCTTTGGAATGCGATTTTTGCCATCGAGGGCAACACATGGTCTGTGACATAGGTGAGACTAAATTATACATTCTGTTACCTAAATATATGTTAATGGTTTCAAATTAAAATAGTAATATCAGATATTAGATATGGACTCGGCAAAGGATTAAATAAAACTCGAAACAACATAGTAGAAGCTTGAAATGTAAATTGAGCAACATTTCTTCATATCCAACGATAATTATATTACGACTCAATTTTTGGATCAACTGTATTCTGACTTTTGTTATCATTAACTTAAAAATATTTGTTCTCAGGAATTCTTTAAAAGTGTATCAGGAGGCATAGAAGTTGAGTAGGTTGACCTTTGTCTGCAGTAAATGTGTTCGACCCGTAGGAGTAAAAGTGTGTAAGTTAAAACGAATTCTAGGTTTATTGTGTCCTTAAACGGTAACATTAAAAACTTCATGAACTTCAACTGTTCACTGTCAGTCATACGATGAAATTCCACCAAAATGATAGCTTATACTAAGTTAAAAACCAATATAGCTTTATATACCCTAAAATGATAACAACTGCATTAATTCTAATACTCATATAGTTGTATATTGTACTAATATATTGGTTTTTATAGCATATGGTGATATAATTACTTGCACTGGCAACCGTTATATAATTGTACCTTGGTGAGCCATTAGTATATTGGTTTAAATTTTAAACGTGTGTAAATCAGCATTACACGCATATATGTTGTTTTTTAATGCAAGTTTTGTAATTTCGTCCTTAGACTTCGGTTGCTGTCAATGCATCATACAACGAAGAGCCGCCAGCGCTGGAGCTTAGCGTAATTCCTATTGCTGAGTCAACGCAAATGGATACTGGTTCCTTTTTGGAGAGCACCTTAATATACAACCCTGGATCATCTTTTGAGATAGCAAAAAGAAGCACTGTACTCCACGTTGATCGGGGAACTTTATTTATTTTTCACCGTTACCATTTTATCGCTTTACTTTCAACTGTTTGGTTTCGTATCGCTGGTCGATACGAAACCTTTTACCACTTTTAAATGATGAAATATATAAACTTTGGTATGGCGCTAAATAGCCTCAGTGCTGGTGCGCCGTAAAAATTCAACCAATCAACCAAGCTCTCTCATACGAGAAACACAATAATTGCTAGAAAGGGATGAAGTGAAACAAAGCAAAATACATCTGAGCTCGTATACACAAAACTCACCGGCTTGAGTGCACATACATACATACATACATACATACATACATACATACATACATACATACATACATACATACATACATGCATGCATGCATGCATGCATGCATGCATGCATGCATGCATACATACATACATACATACATACATACATACATACATACATACATACATAATGCGCTTGACTAAAAGTTCTTTTTGCAGGAAGATTTGGTTTCAATATATATATATATATATATATATATATATATATATATATATATAGAGAGAGAGAGAGAGAGAGAGAGAGAGAGAGAGAGAGAGAGAGAGAGATGGACAACCAGATTCCAACATAAAATCATCAGGGGTGTCACGCGAATTAAACAGGCCATATCCAATTTTAATTTTTTTTTCTCCACAAAACTAATATCTAGCCGTACAACCTTAGGAATCCATGCTGAAAAAGACCACTTTAACCATTTTAAGTCTGATTGAAGTAGATTTAGAAAAAACGCTAAGTATTGCAAAACAATTGTTAATGATACAGAATAAGTGTGAGTAGATGAGACCATTATTTCGATACCAATTCTGAGTCAAGTAAGGAACTGGCCGTTTACTTTTCTAGGTGTGGTGTGGTGTGGTGAGGGTAGGGGTTGTATTTCCAAGCTGGCTATTGTTTTCTTTAATCCCATGATAATTCGTAGGTTGCTCTTTTTGTGGATAGAATTATAGCAGGATAATTCTAATCCAGCTATAGTTGTCCACACCCTCCCAAAGGAATGGCAAGTACATACGGTTTTTCTTCGGATTCTACTGTCACAGATTAACATCTAGTAATTAACAATTACTTTAGATGGTAAAAAGATTGTGAAAAGTATGATCATTATTTATAAAGAATGAGAATTTCAGCGACTAGGATTTCAGGTGACAGGGAATTCTTGAAATGTTAGGCATGTACACCTCATGTAGTCTCTGCACAGTATGTAGCCAGTGAAATACCAATAATCGGCTAGGAAGCAGAGCTAGCTACTTATTAGCAGTAGACGGCCATAGTACACAATTAATTTTACTATATGGTCTCTACATTTGTTTCTCAGTACTGAACTTTCCACTGTGTGACAATCAATACAAATCATATGTTAATCTAAAATACCTTCAAAGATGACTTTACGGTTTAGTTCTTGTCAAGGGTTGACCTGCATTTTTTGAGAGGCTGAATTGTAAACAAAACACCAGGCAACGGAACACAGATTTCACTTCCGGATCATCACCATGACCTTATTACTCAATGTGCACTGTGGCCGAAATACACACAGACAACCACACCATAAGCTCACATTTTAAAGAATAATCAATTGCCTTTAAATCCTTACCAAGAATGCCAAAATCTAACTCTAGTATCACCACCAAATTTAGACCGGAAAAAGAGATCTAAAAATAGACTGGAACTACATTCGTGGGTACTGAACCGGATTTTATTAATTGTGTACTGATTCCTGAAAGGGTCAATGTTTTTGTCAAACTTTTATATTTGCATTTTATTTTGCATGCCACTACTGTTTCAACTTCATACATAAAGTCTTTTGAAATTTCCTTGCAAGCAAGACATGTGACAGCTGTCAGAAAGTGTGTAGTGCTGGTGTTCTATAGGGTGCAATTTGAGGTCCAATTGTTCTTAAGAAACCAAAACTAAATTTGCTATATCTTCCTTATTTATAGGAATTTTTCAATGCAGTAAAAACCTAATTGTAATACTTGATAAGGTCTGTCTGAAAATATTCTTGAAATTAAAAATTATTGATATATTAAATTTTAATGGAAATTTAAATAAATATATAAATTTTACAAACTTTTTATTTTACAAAAAATAAATTTTCATACAAGTTATGACATTCAGTTTGACAAATTTAAGGCAGCAATGTTGATTAATGAATGGGCTTTAAAACAAATGGTAGTTTAGGTCTGTACAACTGATAATATTAATCCCAGGGGTACTGACGCATAATAGCTCTTAGTGATTTTGACAGCAAATTGCAATATGCCTATCCAGATTCATATAGGTGTACATACTAAAGAAACAATGACAGGTACTATGTTCCACATTTATTGTTTCAGGTACTTGGACAGTTGTTTGTATAACTAATATCCCACTCAAATTTAAAGTTTTGATGGGACCACTACCATGTTTTATAGCAAATATGCATTCCATTTTAATGCCGATAACTACAAAAGTCAACAATGCAATATGAAAATACAGTTTCACCTTACTGAAAAAGATGTGAATCTCTCTCATGAAGATCTAAGCCATGTCTTTGAGATGCTGTATATCAGTGTACTGATATGAACTCATCTTGGTCACTTATAGCTGCACACTGCACATGTCCTAATGAGACCTTGCTATCACCATTGGACAACTGGAGAGCTTCCAAATTGATCCAACTCTAATACTTTGTTCCAGATACCAGACTAGACCTAAAAATATATAACATGTGTCACTTAATTCTAAAAGAAAGAAAGATGTAGGCAAATGAAGTTAAAATGTGTTAGATATGGTGATTTCAAAATAACATTCAGGTTGCAAATATGGTTAAAAAAGGTAAACTTGATAGAGTGACACTCAAAGATGTGAAGCAATGGGCATGTATTAAAATGACAAATGCATCCTAAAAATAGATGAAGTTTCTACAAGCATATTTAGCCATTTACAGGTCAAATAACTAATCAGGTAGAGTATCTATCATAAAGTTTAAGGCAATGTTGGAACGGTGAGGTTTGATCATTGGTGCAAACATTGATACATACCAGTATAGTGGAAAGTCAAATGACAATGTACCAAATTAAAATTTTTTACTATATGAAATCCTAGTCATGAAGGAAAAACAATTTTAAATATTGTGAGTGAATATAGCAAAATGTGGCCACACAGATCAACTATAGGTACCAATAGATCCTATATCATCAACTAAATGTGAAATTTTCATCCCGAAAACTTGTAAACAAGGATGGATATTTGCATGTGTGGGACATATGCAATGTACTTGTTAAAATCACATGTGCAAACATGATTCAAATAATCTGTTTGAACATTTTTAGTCTATTTTTAAGAGTCTTGGCTACCAAGTTATTAAGTTCAATGATTCAATGATTCAATGGAATCAAATATCAGCTGATGCTGCAATACTTCCCTTTGTCAAAGTACTAAATTGAAATGTGTTACCATACAGAGGCATATTCATGATGAAAATAACATCTTGGGATATTTTAAGTGCACACAGTCAAAACTGAGCCTTACAGATTCACTATAGGTATCATGTCAGCCTAACAATGTCAACTTTTGATTCCAAACATTACAAAATATATGCATATTTGTTCATGTCAGCTATGTAATCATGTTACGATCAGTTGTAGAAAGTTAAATTTAAATAATCTGTTTGAATATTACTTATGTAATCTTTAAAGTGTCAGATAACAAATATTATTAGTCATTAATAATGCATAAAGCAAAATGGATCATGAGAATTCCCATAATATCATCTGGGCTACAATGTCGCACTACATCAATCAACATCTTAAAGAAACTGAACAATAAAATGGAATGCATTCTGTGTTCAACTTATATCATTTTGCTGTTTTCTTACATGCAATGGTAAATATACCTGGGTAAAGTATATTTTACCCCTCTAACCTGTATTTCATTCTCTGACAGCTTAATATGATTTTGTAGAGAACATGAACAGGTTCTAGTATAAAGTCTTCATCTCTGTCCTCTCACTAAATACCATATAACTATGGTTATAAACAATTACTGATAGCTATACAAGCAGATATGTGTTACTCAGGAAGTCACCCCATCATAAACACATAAATTAACTGTTTGAACCCCAAATAAATAGTTTCAATAACCTAAAGGTACAAAGCAAAATAGAATTTTGTCTTCATGTATTTTAAATGAGGGTCTCATTTTGACTAATAAAGATATTTTCTCTGATCAAATTTGACAAATATCCATCATTTGAGCTTGTACATGGTGTAGGAGTATATATATGCTGATATCATTTAATATCATTCCCAAAAAATATTATATATGTGTATACTTGGTGGAAATTTTTTATTTTTTAATGTTATTTTCAATTTCATTTAAATTTTTAAAATTAAAATTATTTTTTTTACTTTTAATTTCATTTTTATATTTTTAAAGTCAATATACATAACATATTAAAATTTCATGTATATGTCATTAGTAATAAAAAATTTATATCAGTTTCAAGTTTTTACTGACAGGTCATAGTACACAATTAATTTTACTATATGGTCTCTACATTTGTTTCTCAGTACTGAACTTTCCACTGTGTGACAATCAAATACAAATCATATGTTAATCTAAAATACCTTCAAAGATGACTTTACGGTTTAGTTCTTGTCAAGGGTTGACCTGCATTTTTTTGAGAGGCTGAATTGTAAACAAAACACCAGGCAACGGAACACAAATTTCACTTCCGGATCATCACCATGACCTTATTACTCAATGTGCACTGTCGCCGAAATACACACAGACAACCACACCATAAGCTCACATTTTAAAGAATAATCAATTGCCTTTAAATCCTTACCAAGAATGCCAAAATCTAACTCTAGTATCACCACCAAATTTAGACCGGAAAAAGAGATCTAAAAATAGACTGGAACTACATTCGTTGAACCGGATTCTATTAATTGTGTAATGATTCCAGACCGCGGTTGGTTCAAGGCAAGTAGGATATCTAAAAAAACTGATTGGATGAAAACTAGTTGAATAGCATCAAACCTTTAAATACCTAACCTTTTCAAAATTATCACCCAGGGAATGGGCGTGTGTTTGCACCGTGAGCACCATGTGTTCTCAAAAATGCCTTTAGACATAAAAAAATGCATGTATAAATTTGAGAGAAGGGGTGCATCATTTTTTTTTGTTTCTTTTCATTTCCATTGACTGGTCAGATCAATCGAATATTTTTAAGTGTAGCTTTATAATATCTATCCCGAAAATATGGACCTTTTGTCATGTTTTTTTTAAAAAATATTTTTTCCCCATTAATTATTGAATTAGGCAGACATAAGCAACATTAAATTTGTGCAGAAAAACTGTCACCTGCACCTCAGCAGATTAGACAAACATCTTTAGAAGAGGTTGCGACCCATGAAGACTAAACTGAAGAAAAGGGTTACAAAAATTATCGAATTACGTTGTATTTACCATGCATCTTCTTGCTCCTGAACACATAAAGCGATTTTTTTTCTTCTTCTAAAATAGAATTTTGTTTATCCAAACATTCATTGTGGAAATATATTGCAATCCACTATGAGTGGCGGTTCGTGTCACAAAAGGGCAACAGTAACAAGCAATATTTTTTTTTCTTTTATATACTATAAAAAAAAGTAACGCGCTGGAAGTATTTAGTTTATTAGCCACGTGCTGTTTTATGACAAGTGTTAGAACTGACCACCTGCCTCTAAATAAGTTTTGAAAATAGAAAATTTGCATGGAAACCTAAAAGTTTACTGCTTGATTTTCAACCAAACCCTAAGGAATTCATTATTATGGATAGCTAGTTTGAAACGTTGAATCTTTCTTATATTGTGTATGACTAATTCACTTTTGTCTGCAGACGAACCAAACACAAGTCGGTAATGACTTCTCTTATTTTTACTTCCTTTATTTTTCTCGTTTATCAATGTGTAGAAATATTTTTGCCGGAGGGTTGTTGGTGCGTTGTAATAGATCAGTGTGGTATATATGTAAGGTCGTGTCGATTAGGATATGAATGAGTTTCACATTACCAAATATAATATTCCAATGACGTCGCAATGAATTGCCTCTGAGTAGTTAGATTCACACATTCTCTCTCTCTCTCTCTCTCTCTCTCTCTCTCTCTCTCTCTCTCTCTCTCTCTCTCTCTCTCTCTCTCTCTCTCTCTCTCTCTCTCTCCGTGTGACATAAATGCAGTTAGTAACCAATCCAGGTGTGCGTGTGTAGCAATCAGTGAAGAAGAGGAACTAAGTTTAAATGACCTATAGAGTTCACAACTTCATAAATGAAGAGTATGAGCTGAGCTTGTCAGTAGTTCAACTCTGCATGGTCACTCACATCAGTGTGTGTGTGTGTGTGTGTGTGTGTGTGTGTGTGTGATTTGGATTTTAAATGTAGCTTTAACAACGTTTCAGTCATATTGTTACGATTTCTGCAGTGAGACAGTGTATAATGATGTCTAACACTGACTCGTCATATCAGAGACATGTAGTATCATGTCCCACCCATTCACATTATCCTGACACCAGGCCGACCAGTCCTAACTCTAACGTTTTAATGATTAGCATCAAGCGAGACAGCTTTAAGCACCATTTTTTTTAAATAAAAAAAAAAGCCTTTGGTATGACTCGGCCAGAGTTTGAACCCGCGACCTCTAATCACTTGGCCATCGGATCGGTCATTTCAGTTTAGTAAAAGGGATGGTCAATTATATGACATGTGCAATATCATCGTGTATGATTCCCTTTGGTCCGACTCTCAGCTATACTCGATATTTTGTACTTCTTCATTTGTAACTATTGATTTAAGTATTTCTCCAGTGATATTGTATGCTATAATATTTGTCCCCCGATCATTGCTCAATACGCAGCTGCCGAATTATATACCTACGATCAATGATTTGAGATGTATGTCATTTTCTTTAGTCGAAATGAAACATTCAGTTCATTAAGGAACGCCCGACGAAAAGGATACCGTTACTTTTGTAAAGTGGTTTTTTTTTTGCGTGTGTGTGCAAAAACATCAACTGCAGCTTTCTAACGAGTTACTTTTGTATAGAATATATAAGGGGAAAATCTCGGACGCAGCGGTTGTGCCGGGCAACAGAGGTCTTGGGTTGGGGGAAAAACCAGACGTCTGAGGTCTTGAGACACCAAATCTCTTTGGGTCTTCATCATCGCCCCTGGAGCCATTTAATTTTAGTATGCCATTAAATGTGTTACTTTTCTAACTGGTACTATTACTACTTATTACATGAACGGCCTCTTATGCCCCCACCCCCACCCACCTTGAATAGGCAGTATTTACAGAAATGCACCTGTCATTGATTACAAGTAGCATTTTAGACGATTACCTGACCCAGGTTTGACTGAGAAGTCTTTACTATAGATTATTTATACCAAAATGTATACGCCCTTAGTGCCAGATGTCGTTTTCACTCAGTTATACCTGATACTAAACTGACAAACATACATGTTATATAGTACTGCAGCTATGACGTACAACAGACCTAAAACTTCGTACAATATAAATTGTTGACTGCAAGATAAGCATTTTTCAAGCTAATGATTAAATCTACAGGCTATTGCATTTGTTCTGATTATGTCTACTATCAACACAAATATCTTCATTTTTTTTTGTTGATATGTATATACAAATATTCAAAATGGAATATGTACACATGTACATAGCCATGTACACTCATGTACATAACACATCGTAACACGGATGTAAATAGTGTATCTTAATCGTATTTCAAAACTCTTTAATGCATTACTGTGTCTATAACAAACATTGCAATTGCTATGGAAAACAGACTTATTTTGAACGTATCTAATGTAATTGAGATCTCTGTATGCAAAAATGATAAGTGGGCGTAGCAGGTAATATATATAAAATTCATCATTAACGAAAACACATCGGGTCAGAAGGGAACGAGAATAGTACATTAAGTTAAGGACGAAAACTCTTTTTAGATAAATTAATTAAATAAAAATAATTATGGAAAGATATTAATATCAACAATATCAATTAATATTGACAAAACAAAAAATATACAAATAAAACTTAGAACTAAACCTCGCTCTTCTAAAGATTTTATGATGGATGTAGTGTCTGCCCCGGTGGCGCAATCGGTTAGCGCGCCGTACTTATAGACAGTACCTCTCCTGTGTTCTGCACAGGGTTAGGCGATGCGGAGGCTGTGAGTTCGATCCTCACCCGGGGCAATTTTTTTTTTTTAAACCAGAATTTTTTTTATCCATATTGGAAAAAACGTGTCGCTACATACACATATATAACTAATTCAACCCTCACGGGATTCTACTGTCTGCTAACGGTAACAAATCCATATTTATTGTGTGTCGGTAATTTCCCAGTTGACCTATGTATATCACTCTAAATCGCCATCATCATCAACTGATTTCTTCTTTCGGGGACCTCACAGACATCTTCCGAGAATTGTAGCTATTTTACCACGTTGAATTTCTATGACTGCCATCATATTAAGATCTATCTACAATCTATTTCAGGCGCATCGCGGGCACGCAAAACGTGGTTAGGTCCTTGTTCTACATAAGGAAACCTTTAATGAAATGACCATCTATTCCCCTACAAATTCCTTTAATGCAGTGTATAATAGAGTAACCCAATAGAGGTATTATTTTACAATAATTTATTAACTGATTTATGACTTTGTATAATATTTACGTCATGTGAACTTTCCAACAACTAAAAAAAAAAAATACATTTTGACCTTTCATCCGAACATCATGTGGGCACGAAAGAGGACTAAATTGTGTAAAAGATGATGCATAATACGAGTTTAGCAACTTTTAAATTAATAAGAAAAAAAAACAGATGAAATTAATAACCCCATCAAATGTATATCCGCATGGGCATAGTAGAAAGAGAATACTTTTGTTTACTTTTCCAACTAACGTAATGATTTTCGTCATTTCAAAACGAAATATATTTTCCGCGTAACAAAAAGAGCTTCTCGATTCATGGAATTAATGATACCAGATATTCTTTATTAATTATTGATACCAGATCTTCTGTATTAATTAATGATACCAGATCTTCTTTATTTCCAAATGTTCTTTTCAAGATAACCGTTTTTGTTTTGGTTTTTTTTGTGTAACGAAACATGTTCCTGGATATAATGAAGAAAAGATAATCGTTATAACTACCCCCCCCCCGTTATTTCGAATAAATCTTTTCTTTTTAAAATTTCGAATAGATCGTTTCGAAATAGCATCACTATTTTTGCTATTTCCAAAACATTTTTCCAAATAGCAAAATATTATCATTTTTATTCGAAACATATTTTCTCATTTCTAAAATGAAGCAAAACAATTTTTTCCCTCGGACTTACCCCCTGCCATAATTTATGTCCTTGGATTTTTCTCATTGATCTTTATTTTTGTTATTATAATTACGTCTTTTATAATCATTTATCCATTACCCATTGCTAATCAAATTATGTATAAACATCACAGTCAGTAATAACACACACACACACACACACACACACACACACACACACACACACACACACAAGCGAATTCTCTGCAATTTTGAGAAGTACTGGGTTAAATGCTTTAAGATAAAAAACTGTTATATTTACCAGATTAGACCAGAAGCGAACAGAACCTTGATTTTACTTTTCAATATTACATTTTTTGCTACTCTATAAGGTATATTAAAAAATGCTGAAGAAAATTACATAAGTAGGACTTAATAAGTGTTGAGTTTAAATTTTGTTTAAGATGTTTGTGAATGTGAGCGAAATTACGTTTGTATAAATGGAATTTAATGAAGGTGAATTTGATTTAATTAGCAATCAATACAGTCTGAGTAACGTTATTGAAAGTTTAACCATTTTTTGCTTACAAGATTAAAAAGCTTACGTATGTTCTTGTAATACGATTATTCATGTTATGCTTTACTAAAAGGCGAATGCTTAATATTGTACAACACGATTTTACCAATGAAATTCTTTGATTGCGCTGTATATATTTCCATAATATTACAACAGACAGGTGTTTTTCATTAAAGGTTTTACGTGTACAAAAGGAAATGACAAATAACCATTTAGCAATTTAATTTATTAACTTCATGATCACCATCCATTATTATTATTATTATTATTATTATTATTATTATTATTATTATTATTATTACTACTACTACTACTACTACTACTACTACTACTACTACTACTACTAGTACTTTGGGGCCCCGGATGTGTGAATGGTCTGAAGCATCTCATCTTTGTACGCTGTCGGTTCGAATCTCATTCTCAGCTAATGTGGTTAAGTGAGAAAGCTAGCCAGTAGCTTCCCGTGGGTAAGTGGTTCTTACTAGGGTTTTTCAAGTTCCGTGATATAAAAACGAAAGCACCGCATATAAAGTTTGCAAATCATATAATAAATGTTATCATCTTAAGACAGCTGTGGCGTTCCATATTAACCACGCGACAACATTATTACATTTTAAGATTCAATAGTGGCACGGCCATGACTGTATCGTCTGCGATGGCCTTATATTGGAACCTGTAACTCACATAATATAAATTCGTGAGAGTTCTTAAATGCAACTTGAAATTATTATAGAATCTTTACAGAAGCACGTGTCTGTATTTCGCAAATTTATTTTTTTGCGAATCCTTTCATAGAAAGAAGCGTTTTCGCAAAATACAACCTCACAAGACTTAAGTTACTGTAATAGAATAAATACGTGCGTCTCATCACAGGAGTATTCAGTTTTACCAATAAAGCACGACGAAATTTCGTCGTGCTTTATTGATAAAATTGCAGACTCATGTGGTCTCATTAATTTGACTACGACGTGATGTGATGCGATCTTGATTTTTAACGTAGCTTTAACAATTTTTCAGTCATATCGCTACGATGTCTGCAGTGTGTCAGTTTATAGTGATTTTTTTAGCACTGGGGCATCACTCCGCAGGCATGTAGTATAATGTCCCACCCAGTCACATTATCCTGACACCAGGCCGACCAGTCCTAACAATAACCTGTTAATGCTGAGCGCCAAGCGAGGCTGCTGTTAGTACCATTTTTGTAAGTCTCTGGTATGACTCTAGCGGGGATCGAACCCACGACCAATTTAACTATGACGATTTCCTGGGTAATCCTTTATAATTATTCCATATGAATCTGAATAGAATCTATTATTTGACAATGGGAGGTAAGGGATAAAGTTTTCTGTACTAGATTTAATTTGTTGATTGTAAAATTTTCATTTATTATTATTATTATTATTATTATTATTATTATTATTATTATTATTATTATTATATTTTTACAGGTTTGCATATGCTTTACAGCGATAATTTTTTTAAAAATTTTTTTTATACAAAAGTTTCAGCGATAAGGTTTGTTCAGAACGGTTAACACGACCATCTCATAAAGTCCCCATATTAAAAAACAGCGGAAACTAAATTCGTGCATAAAAAATAAAACAAACAAGTTTATGTTGTTTTACTACACTATAAATGGCTGTTGATGTAATTAACACTGTGATATTTCACAAATAAAGTCCGTTACGAAATGGGTGTCGGATGAAGGTGGTAGATGAATAGATGAATCACAACGACCAAATTGACAGTTTGTTGTAATATGATAATCGAATCAGTATAACTACTAATAATTATACTATCTCCCCAAATTTTGTAATCATTAACAAAAAAAGGAAAAACAGAATTTAACCATACATTTAGCCTCAATTTCCATTACGACTCCAGCCAGATAATATTTTGGGCTATTTTTATGGACAATAATATTTTTAACAATGCTGTCACGATTATGATATTTTGCTTTCTTTCTAAAAAATATATTTTGTGAATTTTTTTAATAAAAAAAAATCAGAAATTATCAGTATGTGCTTACATTTATAATAATTTGAGTGCATACAGCTCACTTTGTCTCAGCTGTTTGTGTATCCCTTCCCTAACTGAACCAATCAGCTGTTGTTTGCACTCTATTGTAGTCCTCAAGAAAATCATTATTAGTAATTTCTCTGACATTTTTGGGATATTTGCTAAGCAGTGAAGAAGGTTAATTACATTAGATTGAAAGTAGCATTAAAGTCTGAACAGAAAATAAAATGTTTATTGATTTCAAACTTTGCTTTGTGTAGGATGATAAAGCAAACTGATGTGATTCAGCTGGTCCCAGAAAGGTCACTTGCACTAAAATTTCCCGTCATCTCATTCATAGGCAAGTATTTTTAGTAAATGCAAGGTAACTAATGCTGATTTTTTTATATGTTGTGTTTACGTTTAAATCAGGTATAACACAAATAGTCATCTGATCTTGTAACTAATGCACAGGGTTCAAATGAAAGAGATTTACAGTAGAATTACATTGTACAGTTTGAGCAAACTTTAAAACATAAATTATGTGATTTCCAGCCTGGTCTCTCAAATTAACCACTTTATCTTTGATTGCAAACTATATTTTGCACTCATTTTTAATTTCAATTATAATCCATGCCAAAATGATGGCTTTATTTTATAATTTTGGCAAAATGTTATGCTTTCCATCATTACCTACTATCACTGTTAATACATCTTGATCTGCTGAAAAAGGTGTCAAAGGAAGGTCAAGATCAAAGGTTGAGACTTTTGTCAATGATGAGACAATTTCTGAATTATTTCTTTATCAGTCACTGATTATGTTTATGATATGCAGCAATCCAAATCTTGCATTATTATAGGTTACACAGTAATCCAAATCTTGCATTATTATAGGTTACATAGTAATCCAAATCTTGCATTATTATAGGTTACACAATGATCCAAATCTTGCATTATTATAGGTTACACAATGATCCAAATCTTGCATTATTATAGGTTACATAGTAATCCAAATCTTGCATTTTTATAGGTTACACAATAATCCAAATCTTGCATTATTATAGGTTACATAGTAATCCAAATCTTGCATTATTATAGGTTTCACAGTAATCCAAATCTTGCATTTTTATAGGTTACACAGTAATCCAAATCTTGCATTATTATAGGTTTCACAGTAATCCAAATCTTGCATTATTATAGGTTACATAGTAATCCAAATCTTGCATTATTATAGGTTACATAGTAATCCAAATCTTGCATTTTTATAGGTTACACAGTAATCCAAATCTTGCATTTTTATAGGTTACACAGTAATCCAAATCTTGCATATAGGTTACATAGTAATCCAAATCTTGCATTTTTATAGGTTACACAGTAATCCAAATCTTGCATTATTATAGGTTACACAGTAATCCAAATCTTGCATTATTATAGGTTACACAGTAATCCAAATCTTGCATTATTATAGGTTACACAGTAGCCAAAATTTTGGGGTCAAGCAAAGTGCATCTGTATAGGATCTGTAGGTTGAGGGGATGATGCTCAAAAAAAAAAAAAAAAATGAAAATGAAGTCATATATGAAACTTCTGCATAAGCATGGTACACAGTTTTTGACCATAATTTCTTCTTTGCATATAAAACACTGTGCTCAAAAGTTCCATGTGGTTTGCATTACCATCTTGAGGACTGGTAATTGGTATTCCAATTGTTAAAGACCAGGCTTGTTGGAACATTTCTTTCCCACCAGAGTATTTACAAAACCAACTGTTAACACTTCATTTTAATAATCTTACACTGTTGTTGCAGTAAATTTATTTCTGCAGTGATAGTTACTGCGAAATACTAACCAGTGAAATCTAGGACATTTTGAGGAAATGCTGTTGTAAAACAAAATCTTAACAAATGTTTCAAGGATTTTACATACCTTTATCTTTTCTTTCTTTTCAATTTCATAGCATTTTAAAATTATTATTCTGTCTTGTTGAACTTCATGTTTTCATTTATTTGGAAAGGTTTTTCTTCCAATGGGTTCTGAGAAATCCTTCTTTTTTGTTGTTTTCACCACCTAATAACAAAGTTGGAGATGGGGAGAGTAGCATAACACTAACTCAATGCTACCAGTAATAAATAGTACTGAATAAACCTTAGATTTGAACCTTATGGAACTGATGTTGCCCAAAACCAAGATCCAAAGTTAGTTGATGCAAACAAGACAGCTCAAGAGGGGTGTATAAAACAGTTAAGATTAAAAATTTGGGACAGGTAGTATTCAATAAATGAGTGTTTGAGAAGGTCAATTTTGAAGATAGAAATCTTGACCATGGCATATAGTCCTCTAATGGGAGTGCTACCTCTGCAATGAGAAGTCTACAGTACATATAAAAAAATGAATGATGACAGCACTGACTAATATAAACATTACATCAAGGGACAAATGGGTGGGCTCATTGATTTTTGCTGGATTGGAGTCTGCATGATACAACCAGCTTATAGTCATGCTTCTTGCTGCCCATCTATGGTAAACATCAGCAGAAGTATTATTTTGCATGTATATAATTGCAACGTTGCTGTCTGTAGATAATCAGTGTTGATTCCTTCCATTTAGCTGGAGAAAAAGGCCAGGTCCATAAATGATACTACAGATTGTTTAGACACATTTGCAATGCTTGCATGCATAAGTAAGTCATCCTTTAGTGCAAATTTTTCCTTCATGTATGACAGTGATTTGATCAAAAATGCCCTACAGTGCATTCTTGTCTGTAACCGTGTTTCAGTATTCATCTTATCTAGAAGTTTGTTAGCTGCCTCACCAAAGTTCAAGTCCTGAAAACGAATGTACAAGCTTTCAGCTTTTACATCACTTGCTGTGATGTCCATCTTGTCAACAATGTACATTAGTTTAATAACAATAGAAAGGAATTCTTTGTACATGAATAGCAGAATGTCTCTGGTCTTATGAATTATGGGCTTATGCTGTAGAGCTTTGTTGGGTCTGTCAAAACTGTTCTGAATCCAGTTTAAAAACTAGCAGTATGCAAGGGTATGTCTGAGTTTATGTTGTTTTAGTTCTTTTCAGCCTGGAATTGCTGAGACTCGCAGCAGGTGATGACTCTATTTCCTTCTGCCTAAACTAATTTCAACAATCGCAGCACCAGCACCTGGCCCTGCCTTCTGACAAGCAGCTGCTGAAGTCTTCTGTGTTTTTGCCTTTTCTTCTAAATACAACAATTTAATAATTTATCATAATGTAATTCTAACAAAATCAAACTGCGAAAAATGTTTTGTTCGCTGTACACAAATAACTTACACCAATATTCAAGGTTTCAAGAACAGGACATATCTGGGAAAAATTCAACGTTGCTTGATATGTAAGCTTGTTGTAATCAATTTTATTTACTTCAAATACTTACTCTTGTAAAAATAGTTTCTGCTCAATCACCAACAAGTCATCCTTCTCTTTTACCATGGGGGCCCTGAGTGGCCAAGTGGTCTAAAACACTCTCTGTTACAGATCACTGCCATCAAACCTTTGTCTGCATGGGTTTGAGTTCTAAGATTCAGTGAATGAGGATATGTGAGAAAGCTTGCCAGTAGCTTTTCGTGGGTTGGTGGTTTTTCGGGGATTTTCCGTTTTTTTTCCTCCAACATTATTACTGGCCGCCATGCATAACCTATCGTGTGCTGAAAAATTGAGTTAAGCCCAACAAAAACAACAACTTTTACCATGGAAAATTCCAATAGTCTCGGGCTGCTAATATCTTTTTTTGCACCGTTTGTGCTTGGCTGTTGCAATGTTTTTATTAATGACATCTAGACCAACACATTGTATTGAGCAACATTGGCAGAATGCATGATAGGTTCCGCAAGTGGATGAACGAATGAAAGCAAACTGCTTCCCCCAATCACTCCAATATTTTTGATCCCATTTCTTTATCTTGGCTGGTGAAAATTCATTAGTAACTTTTCTTTCTTTTTCTCCTCTTCTAACATATCCATTATGTTGCTGAGAATTGCTGATGGGGTCATATAAAGAGAACCACAGTGAGACAATCTATTTATATTGGTGGATGAAAAACAGAAATCAGGCCGGATATGGTAAAGTACTAAAAAACATACCAGACACAGAAAACCCAGATACAGAAACAGGGAAACTGAAAATAACATTTTTGTATAAAAAAAATTACGTATTTTGTTTCTCAAGGAGCTGAAAAATCTGGATTTTTTTCTTAAAAATTGGGGAATTGGGAGATAGGTCCAAAAATCTGGTTGGCAGGTATGTATATTGAATATGAGATGCACTGTTTTCATTTAGGAACAACAAGATCATAGGGTGAATATGCACATGTAAAGTTTCATGACAAGAAGTTTAGAAGGAGCAGCAATAACTTGTGCTGATGGATGGATAGATGATGGACAACAGATGACAGACAATGAACAAAAGATGATCACATAAGCTCTTCTGATCTATGACAACTCGAACAAAAAGAACCCCAATATTTTCATTTATGGTTTTTGCAATGTGAACTGTAAAATACAAACAGTGACTAAAATGAATGGATAACATAAGAGTTTAATGATTCAATCATTCGATGGGATCCTATATCATGTGAGACAATAAGAATAGTCCCTGAATCTGAATAGCTGTTAGTTCTGAATGAAAATATGTTGAAGGTTGTAGTCTCAGAATCTTCAAAAAGCATAAATGGTGGATTTTATTTTTCAGTAAACAGCACATTATATATTCTTTCAAATCTGGACAGAATAAAAGCACTATTGATCTGTATGCAAAAACTGGTCCTACTCATCAATCCTTCTCTGCTAAGGCTGCAAGGTGAGTATCGATTTCTTCTTCTGTAAGTTTTCTAAAAACGAAAAAAAAAAACACATTTGAAATCACATGTTTCACAGTGTACCAAAGTGAAACTTCCCAAATAGGGCTGTCATCTGGTACCCGGGTACCAGACTGTATAGAAAAACCCGGGTATTGAAACGTAAACGTACCCGTATAAAAATTAAAATCGCCACACTCGACAACCACTTCAAACAGGCATGACAGCTATGGCTTTAATTAGAAACCAGATCTCTGCTTAATATGAATAAACAATACATCAGACAATCTGTTTGGATTAATAAAATTCATTGGCATTGTGCAACAGGACAAACCGTTATCACCGAGGCATTATATACCAAGGTTAAAACATAGCATTGTTCTACAGGTAATAAACCTCTTTGACCGTGGGTGCTAAATGCTCGGTACATTGTGTGCTCTTTTAATGATGGGTACCTTTGATTTCCGATCACACATGTCAAAGAAATCCCACAATTTATAGTATGAACAATTATCACCTAAACACCTTGAAATCTTCGTAATGCCTCAAAGTAATTTTGGAGCAGCTTGTTGTTTTTCTAGTTGACTAGCTCAGTTAATTTTGAAAGTTGGCCATCATACATATACCAATATTTCTATTTTCGATACTACTACGTTTTTGTCGTAACTATCTTAAGAATTATAATTCCAAAAAAATAACACTTATGCGACTGTGTGGTCACGTGGTATAACTGGGTCACACATGCATGGATAATTCAAATCTGCGGTCAAAAGCAGATGAATAAACATGGTCTTTTCTAACAAAGACTTATACTTTAAAAAAGGTGAGTTTTCTAAAGCATTTAATGTGGCTGATCACTAAAAGTTGGATTATACCTACCATCTGTGTACAAAGGTCATTCTAAATAAATTTATTAATTAAATAAATTTATTAATTAATAGCATGTAGTCAGATCATTCGCAGCTACAGCGGTGTGGACACATCAGACCGAGTAGTGCATTACACGGTTAACCTCTATCGCTATAAAAAATATTAAAGAAATAGGGATAACAATTAGTTGGTCTATGGTTGTAAATGTCATTCATGTGCTAACGGGTACCCAGTAAATTTTGCAACGGGTACCCAGATTGGTTTTTCGTGATTTTTGACAGCCCTATTCCCAAACATGTTAATGTATGTGGTTGTTGTAGGTTTAACACCATTTTTCAGCACCTGATAGGTTATACATGGCAGCCAGCATATTTGGTGGAGGAAGAAAACTACGACCTTGAGGAAGCTACTGGTAAGACTCAAACCCACATGGTGGAGTGATGTGAGATATTAGTGATATATAAAGGCAAGCACCTTAGTAGACCAGTTGGTTATCCAGGACCCCTCCGTTCACTGTTGGAACCCGTTATTGAGATACTTAAAAAAGTATTTCTACCAATAAGCTATATACATCTGTGGAAGCCATGTTAAAACTGATCAAGTTCTTTTCAGCTTTTTGGGCGATGGAGATGGGGATAAAGCTGTGTTAACATTTTTCTGCTTTTAGTAATGGCAACCATATTTAACTAAAGAATAACATCATTTGCATAAAATCTGAAAAGCATTCAAGCAAGCTGAAACACTTTTGTTTAAGATTGTTCAAATTCTTTAAAATGGTTATTTTCAAGAAATTATTAAAACTTTTCTGTGTTTAGCAGCTACATCAGAATGCTTTGTGTACAGTTTGGTCTAATTCTGCTTAGCTGTTCTTAAAAATTAGTTGTTTAAAGTTTTTTCCCACAATTGTAGTAACACTAGCCATATCTGATAGTGAGGGACAATGGTTTGCAGAAACTTTCAAGGTTTTCACCCAGGACGCTTTTTGTCAAGTACGGTCAAATTATTTGCAGCAGAGTTGTTAAAGTCATTTAAACGATTTTATATTTTTAGTAATAGTGATGCTTTTTAATGACAGATCAATATCATTTGTGCAAACTTGAATGAAATTCATGCCAGAATGCTTGATCAAATTTGCCTAAATTCCATTCAACAATTATGGAGAAGTCATTTAAAGTTTTTTTTTTTACTTTTAGTAATGGTGACCACATTTGATAACAGATCAGCATTATTTGTCAAAAACTTGAAAGGCTTTTATGCCAGCAAGCTCTGTGCCAATTTTGGCTGAAATTGGCTTGTCGGTTATTGAGAAGAAATTGAAAATAGCAATTGCTAATGGACAGTTTTTGCCATTTTTAGTTAATGGTAACAACATTTGAAAACAGCTATTGTTGACAGATGGTATAACATGCACAATGGATGAATATCATAAGCTCATGTAACCTAATGGCCAAGTGAGCTAAAAAAGTTTTAATGGACTTCCAATTCAATTAGATCACCTACAGATACATTCAAGAATGCCTACAAAATTTTATTTGTCAAAATAAAGTTGCTTTTACTTAATTATGTTAACCAAGATTTTGTAAAAAAGTTGAAAAATGTTCGAAAATTTAAAAATTGCTCTAATGGCCAAAAAGTCTAATCAAGTTATAAATACATATACCAAACTTCAATTCTCCCCAAAAAGGTTAAAATAGAAAGTAAAACCAAAAGTTCCTCAAGCTGGCCACTGCAGCAATTTATAATGGATTTCTTAGCAGCATCATTATCATACAGAGGCAACTGTTGAGTGATAAATCCACACTGATATGATCATCAATTCAACAATAGTGATAAGGTTTTCAAGACTGGTAACCCTGCTTGATTTGCAATGCAGTACAATTTAATTTAGGACCAAGACATTACAAGAAGCCTTGAAAACCCTACAATATAACCAGACCTGCCACATTAAGTGGAATGAAAATCAAGATGCCAAAGGCAAAACAATCAGGATCTGGAAAAAAATATAATCAGAATCAGTGTGTGTGACCATATATTTACAAAAACTTTACAAAGGAATTGACATCTCCACTGTCTCATGCTATTTACTTAGTGTAAAAGTGTCATCAAGGTCCTAATGTGAAAATCAAACATTTTTCCATTTTCATCTTTTATGCTGATATTTAATGTCAATTCAATAAAAACATTAAATGTAAGAATAAAAGATGAAAATAGAAAAAAATGACAGATTTTCACTGAGTGACTAGTGGATTCCTCATGACATTTCTGCATCAGTTTTGTACACTTTGCACAGCCACATGAATTCAAAATATATTTTTAAAAATTTTTTTCTTCTATAATCAGCATTTTTTGATTTTTAACAAAAATTAGGGATGATCCAGAGTTTAACATAATAAGTGGAAGGTCTCTATTACTATTCATTTTCAAAAAAAAATAAAATGATTTTCAATATAGCAACTGTGGTGGCCATACTGGACATCAGATTAGCACCAGTTTCATTTGGGACCAACTAGACATAAAACAACTTTTAGTGGAAACCCAATGATGATATTACCAACCAATCAGGAGAAGTAGCCATAACAAGATGTTCAAAATGGCCTATGTGGCAGGCATGTTGGACATCAAATTGGCAACATTTTTATTTAGGACCAACTGAACATTATAAGGTTCTTTTGAATCCAAGTCCTATGCTGATCATTCAGGAGAATAGATAACAAGATATTTGAGCTGGCTAATGTGGTGGACATGACAGATGTCTAAGTTGTTCATTTAAGACCAACTAGACCATGGGATAAATGTGTGTAAAAGTTCGTACAGTTTCATGGCAATCCTCTACAAAGTTTAATAAGAATAGCTATAACAAGCTTTTGCTAATGGAAGGATGGATAAGAATAACAGACCATTCCATAAGCTCTCCTGGTCTATCAGTAAAGCTAAAAATTGCAGTATTGGTCTGAAAATTTAATCAAGTCATCTACAAATGAAAAAAAAAAATATTACAACAAATTGCATCTCTTTGCAGATGCAGGTTTTGTGTAATTTTAATAGCAGGCATCTTGGGGCTGATATATATTTAAATGAATATGTATATATATGTGTAGAACAACCTTGTTCTATAATTAATTTATACCATCTACAATTTGAAAATCGAACTTGTTACCCACTGAAGTAAGAAACAACCATTCAATACATAATTTTAAGGACTATTTGAACCGCAATATACAACCACTCCATGTTACTAATACACTGGTGATAAGACTGTTTCTGATCATGCATACTAGGCTAAGAACAAATTGTTGTAAAGTACATACTTGTGTATAAGCTGAAATAATAAGGAGAAAATAAAAGCCTGGAAGAAGTGTTGTTGGCTTATCCATGGGTTAAGGTCTAAAATTTGTTTTTGACTACCATAATGGTTGTAAATCTTGGCACAAGAAAATAAAAAAAATAATTCTGATGTCCTACGATTTATACAAATGTAAAAAAATATACATTTTTGGTGTTCCGACACTTTGCATGTGCATATTTTCTGATGTTTGAAAATGATATGAAAAAACTGCAGGATATCAAAAAATTGTAGATAAAGACTACATTGATCACAGGCTTGGCTATAGTGTAACTAGGATGACCAAGAGATTTAAATAATTGACTAAACTCACAAACTTTTGAAATACAATTATTTAGTTCATTTTCAACTGTTATGCTTTGTATGCAAGTTTATGCATATTTTCTGTATAACTGATTGTACCAGCATTGAGATCACTGATGCTATATCTTTTCTAATTGTTGGGGAAACAATGCTAATAAGCTTATGCTTTCTACTGAATCCCCACAAATCATATGCTTGTAATTGCATTTGACAAAGTTTCTCATAAATACTGTTTAAACTAATGTCTACACTTCTGAACAAGCCTTTCTGAATGGTATACATTTCAACATATCTATTCTCATATTTTCCAGTGCTGAACATGGATAATATCTCCTTCATTGTGATCATAGTGCACACACTGAAAAACAAATCTCCAATTTTAAATTTTACTTGAGCATCCTTTTACAAGATAAACCCTACCTTTGCTGCTGTGAAAGCTAGTGTCTCACAAACAAGCTGATATATCTTTAAAAATGCAAATTAAATTAAACACTCATTTCTTCCAGGAGAAAACATAACTTTTTACACTATCTAAAGATGTTTTTGCAGAATGAAGTTGCTTCAGTATTCAAAATATACACTTACTGCTTTAACCTTTATTTTTCAAAATAATATTTGTAAATATTCAATGGTGTTTTCTTGCACAATTTAACACCCAGGTTCAGAACTTTGTGTTATATATTTAGCAAAGCCTCATGTCTACCATGTAGTTTTGACCCTCTGGCGAAATATTCCTATCCCACACCAACGAAGGATTCTATTGCTCTTCCCTAAGCTTTCCTGGCAAGACCAAAAATATATGAAGATTTACCTGAATTTTGGTTGATCTTTGGTGACAATGCCCACCTCAATCTCTGAGGCTTTAAAATCTGCAGACAAGACCGTGGACAAACATGTGATAGCTACCTGTAAAAGAAATTAGAACAAGCTAGAATTAGAGATCCTAAACTATCTGTATTTGCTGTACATGTCTGGTATATCAGAGGTTTTCACTGGCATGTAAGGATTCAGCCAGAGGAGTTCCCAAATATCATTACAGCATCTTGTCTTTAATTTGTTTACCTATTGAGCTGACATATAAATACTGTAACAAAAATAAAATTTAAAATATGTATCCTGTTTTTAGATTGTTTCTTTGTTGAATGATCAATGAAGATACTGCCAACTTTTGATTAATTCAAAAGTTTGCAAAGTCTAATGAACAGTTTCTTTGCTGGCCAATCAAAAGTGTTGTTGTCAACTAAGTTGATTTGGTCATTAAGTTTTCCCAACTGTCTGAACACTCTATAACCACAAAAAAGGCTTGAAATCTTATATCCTGGACTGCCTAAACCTTATTTTAAATGACTGTCGTGGGGCTGGTACCAAAAGACATTAGATCAGTCCAGTGTACCATGTGAACTGTGTCAAGACATATCCCACAACATCTTTAACAAAATATGCAAAACCAAGGACTAAATTTGTGAAATAAAGACACCAGTTACATCAGATAAATTTTATTACCATCCAAAAGAAAAAATCCAATCAAATAAAACTTTACTAAAAATTCATGTTAATTAGGTGTTAATTATTGTTAAAGTAGTAATTCAGCTTGTTATCAATTAATAATTTATTTTAGAAACAGTACAGTGGAAAAAAATACTGTTGTTAGGTGAAACTGTAAACTATAGTTTCAGAAAAATGATGATTTTGATAAATAATCAGTTTGAGAGGGAACCAGTTAATCAAGAAAGGGCAACACCAACACTAAGCAGCAGCGAATTCAATAGAATTAGAAAGTACCTTAGTGAAAAGAGTTACAACATGAATTTTAACTAATCTTGCATACATTTTCCTTTACTAATGCTTTACTTTAATAGTCTTGGCATGAAATAATTTGCTTGTTTTCTGTGCCATAAACCCCCCAAACTTTTCAGAAGAGATTCATTCTATGCTGTTCTCACATGGCCACTGCACTTGACCATATATAAAATCTTTAAAAAAATTTTCCTAATTTGTTCTATTATAAAACACTTTTTGATCAAGCACTGACACAGATAACAAATGATTTGGAGCATGAGAAAACCACCAGTGTTTCCCTTGACGCACAACTAAAATGGAGAAAACTGACTCACAAATTTTTTTCCTGGGTGTTTTTTGATGCAAAGGATTTGCAAAATACAATCAGGATTTATTTAATATCCAGTGTGTTGGATTTGGGACAGCATTGTGTAAACTTCGATCATAGACATATTCTGGTTTCCTGTTTTGCATGCTTCCTGCGTTGCACTCTGCTATACTGTGCATACAAAGCAGAGAACCAGACTACCATAGGCAATATTATGAAAGAGTAGCTTCCCCTAATCTTGTGAGCTCTCACGCGATTCTATCGCGCTCAGCAAGATGTCGTCCAGATGTTTAACCTCAATGCTTGTTGCACTAAAATTAGACCAACAAGTAAGTCTTCACTTTTTTCTTTTTCTGACTGCAGAGACCAACGCCCTCGGGCAATAGTCCATACTGAAGTTTTAACATTATTTCAGCTCTGATATATCAGATGCTTGGTAGTAATTAATAAAGGATCTGACGCTATAGGTCAAAAGAAATGGGATTTTAGTTTCCAGACGCATACCAAGGTCAGTTGAAATAGATTTATTAATTACTACCTAGCGTCTGATACGTCAAAACTGAAGGAATATTAAAACTAAAGTATGGACTATTGCTTGAGGGCGTTGGTCTCTGCAGTCAGAAACCACACTAAAATGTGATCTTGAGATTAAAACGTCGTGCACTAAGAAAGTGAAAGAAGCAGAACACGAAAGAGTAAATGTGGGTCTGACTTTAATGAAAAATGGAGAAAATATTCCCTTGACTGGAATACGGCTGGCAAATTAATTGGGATTACTGGTGTGACTTCTGATCTCGTGATTGCAAAGACTGCACAAGTGAATAATCCTTTCGTTACAGCATTTAAAAATTTTAAAAAATCTTCCTTTGATCACCACAAGATATCTTTTGAATATATTATTACCCAAGACATTCTTTCAGAATAAAGACATAAGTAAACTTACAGAGACAAATCCATTATTTGGATTACAAATTCAGGGGGTCATTGCAGATTTTGTTAACTTTGCTGCAGTGAAAGAAAGATCTAAAAGTTCAAGTTAACTTGTTAAAGAGAAGATGAATCATTAGACTCTTTGATTTTTGGTTAAAAGTGATTTAGGACAAAGTACAATGAAACTGATGACAGTACACATTTTATGACAGGCAGAAAGTTAACTGCCATTTGCTTAAAAAGATTTATATAGATTTTTGTATTGGTTTATACATAATGTGTTGGTCCATAATATTGCTACAGAAAGATTATAAAGAGACTGTTAAATGTATGACTTTAAACTAAAAGGAAAATTAACTAATAAAATTATTTTTTGAAATGACAATGCATTTGTATGTTAATTGTGCGTGTGGGTTTATTTGTATTTGAGAGAGAGAGAGAGAGAGAGAGAGAGAGAGAGAGAGAGAGAGAGAGAGAGAGAGAGAGAGAGAGAGAGAATGTTGTGTAAGTTGAAATATCCTATTTCAGCTGAAAATGTATGGATCAGATACAAAAATTTCAGTTCTTTTTTTACCCCCACATTTTTTATTTGACCCTCCAGTTCTGACACCAAAGAGTTTTTTGACCCTCAGTTTTACACTCCTGGGGGATACACTGAAAACAACCAAAATGAAATTTCTGATGACAAACATCTGCTCCTAGCAGACTGGAATAAAGAAAAAGTGTCACACTCCATAGATCTCTTTATCATTCTGCCTGTACCTCTAGCACATTTATTTGCTCAAATTTAATCAAAAATGTTAGTAGAAGTTCTCTAATATCAGGTCAATTTGTTTTTGACTTGTTGCAAACTTAGGTCTTTTTTTTAAAAATTTGAATCACCACCCAGAATATGCCCCCTCAGTTCTAAAAAACATGAGCTACATCCAACTCTGAAGCCATTTTATTCCATACCTTCCTCCCCATGCTAAGATGCAAAGACCCATAACATTAATTACATTATATGTTATCTAATCTTGCTTTAATTATGTGCATAGTTTGGTTAAAAATATCTTCAAAATGCCAATGTAATTGTAATTTATTTTATATTTAACATCTGATAACCACCCAGGTTATCCTGAGAAAGGACCCTAAAACAATAACTGTCCTGCAGATGGCTAACACATATGCAACATATAAGTTTAGCGAATTTCCATCAAAATCTGTAGAAGGGAAACAGAATTATCAACAGACGGATGGCTGGACATACAGAGGGCTACTACACATCTCCTGCTAACAAGAGGGGGATAATAAAGCATGGAGATGAAACACTGCTGACAAACAGTATTAGGTTGAGGAATGAAAGCACACGATGATGAATGCACAAAGTAAAAATTCTGCTTTTGCGCTTCTAAGCATCAGCAACTATGATTTTCGTTAAACTAATCATGTAAGAATATACATGTAAATACAAACTTGGAATAGGGCAATAATAAGCATATTTATTTCTACAATTTGAATAACAAACTGCCAGAGATATGCTGATTAGCAAAGAAAATAAGAAGATTGAAAAAGAAGTAAGAGGTAATTATTATATTAAACTGTTTACAAGATTATTCTCCAAAGAAGTTTAAACAATATAAAACTTGAGCTAGCTCTTACAATTATCACTGACAGTAATGTCATGCAGTGAACAGCAATTCTGTGTTCAGCAAAATGTACTCTCCCCCATGAAAACATGACATTAAAATTAAAAAATAATCCATACAAAATCACAAGATGGGAAAATAACCCATGGAAATTATATGGTGTGATTTTTCCTTTAATGAGGAAATTAAGCAACAATCAGTTTTTGTTTTAGATGCTTTGGCAAGCAAAATAGTACATCATTAAACAGATCTAATACAACTGTAATAAATGTACACCACTCCTTCGATAACTCGCACTGGATAACTCATGAACCCGCTTATAACACAGTGTACAGCATGGCTCCCAATTTTTTCCAAAACAATATATTTTAAAATGTGCTGAATGTGAAAAACAACATCTATAAGAATTGGTAAATTGAATTTTCATACATACCATATTTTGTGCAAATTTTCATACATGAAAAAATAATTAATAATCATTAATTTTTCTAGAAACAAAATGGGAATACAGTATTTTTGATCTTTTTTGTAAACGTAAATCTTCATGGTGATAATTTTATATCTGATAATTTTACCAATTTTTCAAATAATATAAAGTGATATGTACGAAAAAGTATGATTACATTTAAATAATTATTATTTTGATCACTGGGCTGTGTATGAAAAATTTAAGGGTACGAAAAAATACATTAAATATGGGAGCTCATTTTATCATTGGAAATGGCAATTATTGCCCGTAATGATAGAATGCATATTGTGAAATTTATAAGTTTTAATAAGATATCACATATTATGTTTGTAGTTTTCTGCAAGAAATCGTTGTCAATATACTGTAAATAAACAGGCTGGTGAAACAGGGATCAACAAAAAATTCTGGCTAATGCTAACAGGTAACAACAGAGAAAGAAATAAATGCCAATTACATGTCTTACTAGGTGAAATTCACATTCTAATCCTTTAATTTCATTTCAATGTAAACACTATAATGCAACATATTCTCTTCTCTGAAAACATCAAAAGAGTCGGTTTAGAGTAAACCGACCATCACATGGAAACCCCTGAGTACTTCTGTGAGAACCTAATTACATATCTGCTTTGTTTTGATCAACAACTTCAGGAAGTCTTTGTTGCATTAAAAAATCAATTAAAAGAGACCTGTGTTGTTTTATCACCTTGAATATGTCTTTTGTATCAAATCAAGCAAGGGATGTACAATTTAAAAAAATTCAAAGGCATGCTAATAGTAGCTTAAGTTCTTGTGGTCATTACCCTTTTCAAAAATCTTTGCCACCATGATTGACACTAAGATGGTAATTGCATGCATGTCAATAATGTGCAGTATGTCCTTTTGCACATCACTGTAGAGCCACAGCTTTCTTAACGTAGGTCAAATTTTGTCACAAAAAATACTGGCCATTATTAAAGCTGTTAATTATTATGGCAAACATTCACAGCTGAAAAATGCTGTACAGTAAAACCTGTCTTGAAAGACCACTGCTATAAGACCACCTTTCCTGAAAGACCATATTCTCAATGAAGAGTTTTATTGATTATATAGTTGTAAGACCTGTCATGAGAGACCACCTGTCTTGAGAGACCATCATTGTTTGGCAGAAGGGGTTGTGTTTCAAGCGAGGTTCTACTGTATTATTTAATTCAAGTCAACATGACACTAATGGGTCATTTTAAAAGTAACAATATCATGATAATCCTCTTGACACTTCACTTGTTTAATTATCCAATGTATTTGAATAGGGTAAAAGACCAGCAGATCACATGACAAGATCACTTACTATGAAAACACAGTATATTGTGTAAAAATTGCAGAGCAATTAGGCAATAGTATAGTTGCTTAAAACATTCTCAAGAGAAAAGGGCTCTGTAAAACATGATATAGAAAAACTGGATACATTTTTCATGCCTAGTGATTCTTTATAACTACTGTGTTCAAATTTCCCATCAATGATAGATGTGCACTGAAATATCATTATGTCAGTTGTGAGAACTCACTGACAATAGTACCTATTTATTTTAAATGACATTAATAAAATTGTATGATAACAATTCCACAAACCGGCCTGTGATTTTTAATTAAAATTGATTAGCAAGGTCTTTTTTGTTTACTTTATATGTAATTAATACTCTAATCTATATAAGCACAACTCATGAAAGCCCAATTGTTTGATAAGACCACTTTCCTGCTTGAGAATGGGTGGGCTTTGAAGCATGAAAGTAACTAACTCTTGTTTGAATTTCTGTGATCTTTTTTTTTTCACTGGAAGAAAGAGGTAATCATTTTTTATTTTGGAATCAATACACATTTTCTGCCTGAGTTTGATGAATTTGAGAGTACATCTACTGCATGGATGGCATTCTTGAACAAAGCAAATTTTTATTTTAAAAAATGTGACAATTATATTTCAAATTTCAAAATGCCTAAAATTAGTTCAAAGTGACTTGAATTTATTTCAAGGGTATATCTTTCATTGAAAAGACAATGAAACCAAAAGAATTACAAAAGTTCTTAAATAGAAATTAGACTCAAGAGATGTAAGAGCTGCCCTTACCCAATTATTATTGTACCAAAAGGTTGTTAAATGGTTGCAGGAATCGTAATCTTATGGTTGCTATCATAACAGTAGGCAACATTGCCATCTTATCTGATTGGAAATAGGTAAAAGCCAAACTATGTCAGTTACTGGATGTGCAAAGGCTGCTCCTTTCACTACATCTTGAAAAGATTTAAAATGAAACATTTTTATGAAGTTGGTTACTAAAGAAATATATGATTGGTCATGGGTAAGAGAAATAATCTACATGTTTGTGAGCAGGACAAGGAAATCCAACTCTTGGGTACTCAGACATGTATTAACATAATCTGGTAAGTCTTGTTCATAATTAAAAATCTTGTACCCTTGGTTAGATTTTCCTATCCTGCTTACATAGAACAGATTATAATAACTGCAATGTGTTAAGTTGTAGGACTTTCAAAAATCCTAATATTTCTTTTGCATTAATTCATTTCCAAAATATTAATTTAGTTGATGGCTTTACTGCTGAAACTTCCAGGATATGTGATGTTTGTTTCTCTAGTGCAGCTATGGAAAAAGCAGAAGTACACTTACTCCCGGCAAGAATGAACTTTATCTCATTTGTGTTCCAGTGTTCATTTGAATGCATCATAAAAGTAGGATTTGCAATCATTTTGATTCATTTCACTACAGACACACTTTTACACAAGATAAGTACAATCTGCTTTTTTTCTGCATTTAACTGCCTAAAATGCTTAGATACATAGACCATTTGACCCAGAATGACCTTGAAGCTCTTCCATGTTTGTTGAGCAATCTTGGCCATAATGGTTGTCAGAATGCCGAGTCATTTATTTATGGGCAGAAAACACTTCTGTAAACTAATGGATTGCTATCATATCATACTTCAACAGCCTCATTGTAGCTGAAGTCCTGCTTCTTCTTGACTTTTTTCTCCAGAAAGCTGCTGGCCTCAAGCTGTTTAACTCCAGCAGCTGTGGCCTTGTATCCACAGAAATAACCAGCAGGGTCAGTCTTGAACACTTGTGGTCCAGTCTCCTCATCAAAGCCTATCAGGATCATACCTAAACACCATAAAGAACTCAAATGAGACAGCTGGTTGCATGAAACTACAAATACCAAAGGTATAAAGCCAACATAAAAATTCTACCTAATAAACAGACTTGAAGTCCTGAAATCTTCTTGCATTTCACACTTCATTCACGCATTAATGACATCAAAATTTATATAAAATTCTGAATAATTTTAAAAGACATCTTACTTTTTTCTTAGTTGCTCATCATTTACATAAACAATATACTCAATATACACTACAAGGGTTTAAAACTTATTATAACATCTCAATCAAGACTACAATCAGCATTCCCATTATCCTTTCAGATTCACAAGTCCAATGCAATAATATAACAAAACTGCTAGATTATTTTAAGAATAGTTGGCTACAATGTAAAAATTTCTAAGAGCAGATATTTAACTTGCACTGCTTATGTCCTTTTAATGATAATCTCTGTAATGAAGGGCTTGAGATCAGAATTAGCCCTGAAAATGGGTTCATTGCATTGTTTAAAACATACAACTTTGCTTTGGACAAGTTTGTGCTTGCCATACAAAACTTGATGTACCCAAAATGGTATGTATGGGAAGGTAAAGTTGTGTGGCTGTTTCAACTAGCTAAAGATACAGAACCTGGCATACCCATAATATAATGTATGGGTATGTAAAATTGTGTGGCTAATTTACCTTGCAAGAGATACTGAACTTCACATACCAATAATAATTTGTAGTGGTGTTAAGTTGTGTGGCTAATTTACCTAGCTAGAGATACAAAACTTGATGTACACTTAATATGTATGGGTTTATAAAGTTGTGTGACTATTTTAGCTAATTAGATATACAGAACTTCACATACCCATAACAGTAGTTGTGTGGTTAATTTACCTAGCAAGAGATAAAACCGGATATAACTATAACAGTATGTATTGGTAAGAAAAAGTTGTATGGCCATTTCACATAGCTAGCACAAGCTTACACCAAGTAAAATCATTCATTTTCTAACCAAACATTTCATCAAACACCTGTGCCCATAATATACAGGATGAATCTGAGGAAAGGACAGGGAATGAGACAAGATGAAAATTTTATTATAAAAGACGAAGAGCATAGACAAAATTTAATAGTGACTGATAATTATTAATTATTTGATAAAAGGAAAAAAAAAAACCTATAAAAAATACTGTGTAATGCAGGGTTATCACTACCACAAAAAGTGGGTGACTAAGTCACCTAAAAATGTAAACTTCGCCTTCTTCTGTTTGGAAAGCAAAAACAACTTTGCCATATGAATTTTTTTAGAGGTATGTTGACTGAAAATACTTTTTGAGATATCCCATCACTTTGTTGGGTTAGTTCTAGTGTTGTGTGGTAGTGAAATGTATTCATCAAGAAATCATTAGTTAGGTCTAGTTTTGATATCAATTACACCTACAAACTCTTGCACATGCACAAGCATGTGTTTTGATAGCTGATGGACCATTAACCCTTTCCCGAAGTAAGTTAGTAACTATCACAGCCCTAGACCAACAAGTAGGTCTCCACCTTTTCTTCCGTCAGAGAAAAAGTGGAGACCTACTTGCTGGTTTATCATGGCCAGAATTCCGCATCTTATCCTTGATGAAAAAAAAAACAACATACAAACTCAAAAAATTGAACAATAGAATGTGAATAGTAGTTTGTGTTTTATGACCATTATTGGTGATCTGGATATTTTAACTTCCTCTTATACACTATTTCATCATAAAATTAGTTTGAAACTTAAGTGAGTCGGTGGAATGGAAATAATGGTGGACATCACTATGACTGGGAAGTAGACCTATCTGTTTATTAGACTGTTTTCATAAATCATCAGGCAAATATATTAAGAAACATATACAATTCATAAAAAGCAAAGCCTATGTATTATGCTATAAATGCAATTATGTAGGTCAGACAATGCTATGTTGTGGAATTTAGGAGAAGCGTTGCAAGGTCAAAGATGTTTTCTGATTTGACTGATATTTGTTAAAATATGAAAAAAGCAGCAAAGCAGATAAAATTTAAAAATGCCTAAAACAACAACAAGTATGTAGACAAATAAATAAACCTTAAATTTGCAATTATATCAATTGACTGTTGTAATAAAGTTATATAAAGTGTGTTGATTTGGTTGGAAAGGGTTTACTTTATATACCTACTATAAAGGACCCATTTCTGTAATGTTATGAATTTTAGTGTGTTATGTATGAATAGTTACAGTAATGTTTTCTCTGTAACAAAGAAATGATGTCAAACAGTATGATCTTAAGACACAAACTCATTTGCCCACAAGTACATGGTATAGGAGTTATTTCAAACTGGTTTAAAGATCTTTGAAAGTGCCATTATTGTGAACTTTGAGAAAGTATTTTTAAAATTTAAAAAAAAAATGATTAAGGGTAGCCAATTAAGCATTTCTACTAACTTGCAATTACAATAATGTAATCTGGTTACTCAGCTGAAATGTGTTACAATGTGGTTTCTGTTATTCTCTTTTAGAGTCATGTGGCCAAAATAACTTGGAAAATTTTCTACTTAAAAATAAAGTACTGTTTAAATTGAATGTTAAATGCAAATATGAATAATGGGAAACAGAGGGCATAATTCAAATAAAAGTGTGTGCATGCACGCCTGCATATACACACATTTCTTGTTTTGCGTCCACTTATTCCTGTTGAGCTCTCACTTCTCCCTGTTCTGTCCAAAAGAAGTCATTTCTCCCTAAAATTCTAGTCCAGCTTGACCCCTGGTAATGTATACAAGAAACAAACTTTTAACAAGACAAGAAAACATTGGACAATATGTAGAGGTAGGTTTATTTCTGAATCTTGTCTTCAAGCTTGGATTTTATCATTTAAGAATTAGAGTAATACATACAGCAGCCAAGGGGTCTCATTTCAGCTCTCTGTGTGTAGACCTGTGAGATGTCTGCTATCCTCTTGCACAACATATCTATAGGTATCTCATAACCATATGTGTACTTCCATTTAGCTGCCTCATATCGTGCTCTCTGAACCTGAGATCGACTGTCAGCTAACAAGAAAACAAAAAACAATGCTAATGCTAATAATAACAAAAAATTCTGAAAATAAAGTACATAGCATGAAAATATGAGACCTCCCTGCATTGAGAGGTCAAGCATCCAGGACTTCTATTTTCTAGTCTGGGACTCTGTTTTCAAAATTGATCCTACAGTTATGCTGGACCCTCAGTATATGTAGAAATCAATTTGCAACCAAAATATATTTCAACAATTCCTACCTGATTATAAAACATAATAAGTCCATCTACTACCTTGCATGTTCTGCTATTCATTAAAAATACTAAAAAGTCCTCTGCTTACAGAGATGGAAGTACATCAAATTTGTTCCCATTTGGATAGAAGAGATAGGTGCCAAATCCAAACATACATACATATGTTATTCCAAAACTCTGTTTCTTCTAACTTTACTTGATCATAATATTTTAGGAGAATAGAAAAGGTGTATACAGATTTTTTTAAAAAAAATATTACTTCCATTTTTACACTTTTCTATAACACCAAAGTTCCTATCCAAATCAAACATATAATAATCCATCTGATCACTGGACATATTACTAGAAACAAGTACAACTTTGGAAATTTAAATAACTGTGTATATACATTATTAAGCTGTAAATGATAAATTTTAAACCTTTTTATACACTACCTAAATGCACCTTGTCTGTGATGACGAAACAATAGGGAATTAACTTTGTTCCTTGCTTCTTGTAAATATTTAAAATTCCAAAGAAATTACAATGATCAGTCGTAAATCTAAAAACAGCAATATGAGCAACAAGGTCTGACACATTTACCTAAAATTGACAACATTTACACATGACAGTAAATAAAAGGTCTTGATTAAATGCAGATACTCTGGATTGGGAGACTCATCAAAATCTAACAAAAAGTTGTGATTAGGTATTGTGCCGCTTATTTTAATGAAGGATATGTGTACATGTAATTTGACAACTTCTCACAGACAGATGAAGAAATAAACCATAAAAACTTGCTGCAAGCTGTTCAGTCATCAGGACTACACTATGCAATAACTTCAGTTTAAGGCCAAATGAATGCAATACAATTCTAGATTTTAGTTTTGTTTACCTAGCCTTTAGTTGCCAAAATTGACATGGGATACCTAAGTCACACCACAGGACTTGACTTGTTAACTCAGTGATTTTTTTTTTACTTAAATCTTGAATAGTTCTTATGACACATGCAGGAGGAAATGTGCACAGCCTTCTCCAATAACAGCAATGCTCTCAGCAAAAAACAATATTTCAAACTGGTGGTCATTTAAAATTTCTTCACAACATATAACCAACATATAAAGCAAAACAGAAAAGGCAATGTTACATAATTTTTAAACTAAGCTTCAAATTTCACCTAATTTTCATTGATATTAAACATGGACATTACAGTCAAACCCACTTATCTCGACCTCGGTTATTTCGACAACACACACTTAGATCGTTTTGGTCCAGTTCGGGAAAATCCTTTATTATGCTACATTCTGCCCTCTTATCTCGACCTCTGTTAAGTCGATAACCCTGTTATGTCAGGCATAAGTTTCAGCCCGAATGCAACCTTTTAATGTCAATTTTGCAGAAATTATACAATAAATGGTCAGCAAAAGTTATCGATTTTCATGCACAATTTTGTTAAGTTACGGCGATAGTCACATGTTTATTTAGCATTCTTTCTATTTTTGGTTCATAAGAGTAGCTTAATCGATTTGTTTATTAAGAATATATCATGTTAATTACATAAAATATTCAAGGGTTTAGAAAGACAAGAGTGTGCACAAATTACAATGTAACTATTTTATGAAAACACAGATTCATAGATGTCAGCTACATGACAGCTATATATTTCCCTTTTGTTTCTTAAGGTACATTTCAGATCTGAATCATGTTCGGAAATACATATATATAAAAGAAACAACGATCAAGGAGATACAATTAAATTAATAATCAACGTGCAAGCAGAAAATTGCTGATCGCCTGAATATTCAAAAGTCATGAAATTGTTCCATATGCATGTAATATCATAACGATTTATTTTATAGCATTTTATGACAAAGTAGCCAAACATGTCAGCAATATTTTCAAAATATCTAGGAATTATGAACATCATGATCTGCACTGCATTTTATTTTCTAGCAAATATGAAGTAATATCAGTCTGCTTTTTTTAATCCTACGTTGATTTGTAACGAACACTTCAAAAACACTTATGTTTTCTTTCTTGCTCGGCTCCGGTGACACCTGCCACAAACAATTTCATTTTTTAATGTATTCAGCCATATCATGAAACTGCATATACATGTACTGGTCAAGAAAAAATATGCAAAAGAAATTTATTACTAGGCAAAAAATCACCTTATATAAAAGCTTGTATATATGCACAGGAATGAATAATCTCAAGCACATGACTTCTATACAATGGCAGTCAAGGCCCCATAATTTAGTTTTCAGGCTTGAGCTCTTCTTAATTTTAGTTTTGCTATCTTATTTGTAATATATATTCTTTCGGTCTGGCAGAAAAATTGGCTTCCATTGCCTTAATTTATTTTTAAAATTCCCATGAATACCTGTAAAAGGGAACCACATTTGGCTGAAAAAAAAACCTCAAAAAGAATTAAAGAATCAGCACACTTAGAAGAATCCAAAGTTGGTTTCCAGGGCAGGTTTGCTTTGCAATAAAATAACCTTTGTATCTGATATCCTGCGAGTAAGCTCAAAGAATGAGTTTACTGCTAGTTACAGAATATGTTTATTTATTGTCATCTGGAATCATAATTGTTACAAACTCGCATTGATGCCTGCAGGGTAAGTAGTATACTCAACATCATCTTGCTTTAATAATAGTCTTTGTAATCCATGCTAGAAAAAGGATTGTCATTTGCATTCACAGTGAATTAACATGTACATGTATTTTCAAAAACATGATACTGTCATATATTAACCTGGATATAATACAATCTTGGTTATTTTGCACCTAACACCGTGTTATGCATGAATGGCGGGTGCCTGAAAGCATTCTGTTGATGTTTCTCTCTCACTCTCTTGTTTGTGATTTCTTGGATCCATTTTTCAGTCATGATAGCATATTCAAACCTCAGAGTAAGCCAAACATTATTTTTTTTCAATGCATCATGTGTTATATGTTATAGGTGATGCACGCTATAGTATGAATGCATACACTACATGTGATATAGGGAGTTCATATATTTTTTCTTTAATGAATTGCTCTTGATGATAAAAAAGGAATAAATAATAACACCTAGTTAGTTTCTTTCATTTTATTATCAATTAAGCATTTTTTGTATTTTATTGTAACATGCAATGGGAGGGGATTCCAGTTAAACACAATAGCAAGAGATGGGAGCAATGGTCAAGGACATCTTAAAAATTAAGTTACCAGTTCTTATGAACCCAAATATCTCGGGACCCTGTTATGTCAACAATTTGTTTTACACCCCTGACATAATCATGATAATCGGGCTTTTATTTGAAAAATGTCTTTATTAGAGACAGCTTTCCAAATATTAGAGACTTTTGCAGACTGGACAAGGTACTGACCCAGATGTGTGTAGATGTATTAAGCAACTGTACATCTACTGACTTAAAATCTCTGATAATATCAACAATTTAAACTGGAAATCAGTCAAATTATGATATACCCAAAGCATTGGTTGAAAATAAGTTACTGACTCTCACCAATTTCCTTTTCCACATGGGAACAGTGTCTTACCCTGGATTTAGCCCTGTCTATGGTCTACTAATGTACAAGAAGCAGCTTCATACTTTGTCCAAGATACAAACATGATGGCACATATCAAGGAGAGACCCATTTTTAATGAAAGAAGATTTGCTTTGGCAAATCTAGCACCTGTAAACAAACTGGCATCATCACAAAGCTGTTGAGACACCTAGGAAGATAGCCTGCCGTGTTTCTGATATCGGCTCTACAAACTACTAAATTTCTGAAATGAGAATTTTTTTGAGTGTCATAAAAGACCAGCATCTACCGACTGAATAATGTCTTAGAGCAATTTCCCCAAATGTAATGCTGGTAGCAAGTACACTGATCTCATGACATGATATACTTGTGGTTAATTTTTTGTTGGATGAGCAGATATCTCATCAAATCCAAGACAAAGAATCTGAGTAGAAATTTATATCATTTCCTCTTTTTTTTGAGCAAGAGAGATTTCCTTCTTTTGAGCAGTTCAATATTTTGGGCACCACTTCAATGCCCTGACACAAAGTTACCTACCCATTCCAATGAAAAATGGAAGGACAAGGTCACAATCTTAGTCTTTGTTGTTGTAACATGGTGCACTCCAATAAAGGTGCATTTCTTCAATGTCTTCTGGGTTATTTCATGACACAATGGAATTGACCACATGATGTTTTAATAGTAATATCGGATCAGATAAAAACAACTAATTCCAGAACAGAGTTTCTGATTTTTACTGAAATTCATGAGGGAAAGAAAAAAAGTGTAAGGACTTGAGTTACCTCCTTAAAAATCATCAGGCATAAATTACCCATGAAAAATCATGAGGTTTGTGCCAATATTTTAAGGTTAGGGAACTCTTCTGATGGGGTTTAGAAGACAACCTTGGGAAGACAGGTTGGAGTTTGAAAATAAAAGGTTGACTTTCATGAATGGTGACTGCTTGACTATGAAATCTGGAGAAAAATTGAACTTTTATGGAGTAACTGCAAGCAGTTTGAGTCAAACAGTGAGACAAAAACTTCAGTAACTAATTTTGTCTGCTAAGGATAGGGTTACTCAGGAAGCAGGTTTCATAAAAGAGGTGAGTCAATGAGGTTTAAGACAGGTTTAAAGGGTGAATTTCAACCATGTCAAAAGCAAACACCAGGCTCCAATTCGACAAAGGATTTAGGCCTTGACTGAAAGTCAAATTGGCTAGAAGGTTGGAGAGATATATGTTCTGTTCCATGTCCTCCCTTCATGCATGCGAGACATGTTAGAAAAAAATGGAATAATTTTCCTTTGTAAAATTGGGATAAATATTTCCCATTCAGAAGATGAAAAATGCATTGCATCATGTCAGTATTTAAGTTAGTTCAGATTTTGTTTAGTAAGTAAAATTCAAAGTGACATCAGCTTTCCCATGATCTTGATAGTGCAAAATGCATACCTGCGGAATTGTGGTGATACTTGCTGGGAACCTACCCCTCCACTAGATCAATGTAAAGAATATTAACTTACCAATCAAGATGGGTGGACAAGTATAATATATAAAGACCTGTACTGGAGTGAGAATTAATAAATCAATTTTTCTCTTGAAAAAAGTGTTAAAATTTTGAATTGTATTGACACAGATCTACTTTAATATGCTTACCAATCATGCCAGTCATGACACAGCCAATGTTCTCTGTCAACTGGAACAAGTGGCTTACAGTGTCAGCATCTAGCAGTTTGTCCTGAAATATCAAGCAATATAGTAATCACAAATTGGCATCACATTACTAACTTGCAATTCTGAAATAAAGCATAATTTAAAAAGAGCCATTGCTATTAGTCAATTCAGTGTGCAAACTCTAAAAGGTCTATTGGTATAATGGTGTATATTATATTACTTGTCAATAGGCAAGCTCTATATTTTTTTCAGTATAATGTTGTTCTTAACATTATTGCATGCAGTCAATACAGTTGTCAGGCTCTCTAAACTCTGTTGGTACAATGTTGTCCTTTACATTATTGGTCAATACAGTGGGCAAACTCAATACAATCTATTGGTACAATTTTGTCCCTTATATTATCAGTCAATGCAGTGGGCACGCTCTATAAAGTCTATCAGTACAATGTTGTCCATTATGTTATTAGTCAATACAGTGGGCAAGCTTTCTAAAGCCAATTGGTACAATGTTGTCTCTTACATTATTAGGTAATACAGTGGGCAAGCTGTATAAAGTCTATCTGTACAATGTTGTCACTTACATTATCAGTCAATACAGTGGGCTGTCAAAGTCTGTGCAATGTTGTCCTTAACATTATTTGTCAATACAGTGGGTATCTCTATAAAGTCTCAGTACAATGTTGTCTCATTATTAGTAAATAGTGTGCAGCTTTATAAAGTCTATTGGCACAATGTTGTTCTTTACATTAGTTATTACAGTAACAACTCTGTCAAGTTTATTAGCACAATGTTGTCCTTAACATTATTAGTCAATACAGTGGGCATCTCTATAAAGTCTCAGCACAATGTTGTCTCATTATTAGTAAATAGTGTGCAGCTTTATAAAGCCTATCTGTTCAATGTTGTTCCTTATATTATTAGTCATTACAGTAGGCAAGTCTGTCAATTTTATCAGTACAATGTTGTCTCTTATGTTATCAGTCAATACAGTGGGTAAACCTTATGAAGTCTATGGAAACTATGTTGACCCTATGTTATTGTTACTAACTGATTAAATCAGTTTAGTCTTTTGCTTCACTCTGTGCTGGCTGACAAAGACAACTTACAACATCCTTTAATACTATTAAATACCCAATTTGTCTGGGCTTGTGTTGGATGAGAAGCAATTATAATATGGCTGCATATCAGTGAAATATTTTTGTGGGGGTGTGGGGGGAAGGTAAAACTAATTGCTATGGTTTAGCTTACTCTTTTTAAGATGAAGAATAACCTCGGTCATATGATGAGAATTTATCTTTCAATAGGGGGACATTCTGGAATATACAATTTTGAACATGTGACCCTGGCTCGTGTACAATAGTCCTCATTCTATTTCAAATCATAGTCTTAAAACTAATGGACATTTATGCAAGTCTGGAGGAGGGACTCTGGCAATAGCAACAGGTAAGTATTACATCATTACAAAAATTAGTTTTATCATACTCTCCAAAAAATGTAGATTTTAATATGAATAATATATGAACTATTTTGCAGCTGAAAAAGTGGAATAATTTTCCTTTGTAAAATTGGAATAAATATTTCCCATTCAGGAGAAGATGCCTGTTCATTGGGAAGATGATATCTCACAAACTGGTGAAGGACAAGGGAAGAAATACTCATCTTTATTGTAGAAGAGTAGACTTCTGCCAGACATTATCGACAGCTACTTTATGTACTATTACTATAAGCCACAAAAGAAAATTTGCCCTTGCTTTGGTGAGCCAGTGAGCCATCTTAGGTTAAAACTCCAATCACTTAGGCCTCTGGAGTAGTAGTACAAACAGATGAAACAAAAGACAAGTTCACAAAAAAATAAAATAAAACAATTGTAAATAGAAGATTCTGCTGTTGGAATTTACATCCAAAATTAAAAATATATGTATTTTTGTAGATTTCGGCATCCCATAAAACTCTGCAGACAAAATAGATGGTGATTTCTTCATTTCTACACTGCTAACACAGTCATTAACCAGCCTAAAATAAAACAAAAACAGCAGTAGTTATCCCCCCTCTGAGGGACACCTAGGCTGATAACACAAATCCTGCAGATGGTTATCACAAGGGGAAAACATTTACACATTTCATCAAATTGTACTCAGTAGTTTAGGTCGAGACTTGGTAATGGATTGATAGACAAACAGTCAGTCAAAGGTCATTCCAAATATCGAAAAATATGTGGAAATATTTACAAAATTACTGCTTACCAGAACGTACAAGCTTTACCCTTACTCTTAACAATGGAAGTGATAAAAGATAAAGTCTAGTAGTGATGGGAATCGGTCATAATTTCATAACTGATAATCGATTCCACTTAGCCAAATGATAATCGATTAAAATTGGTTATTAAGAGCAACTTTTACTTTTTGTTTCTTATGCAGTTATATCTTTGCTCAAGAGTTCAAAATGTTAATAAATGTACTGGAGTAATTACTTTTAATAACATTTATACTTTAATCTGATAAAAAATATTACATTTTTCTTCTAATATGTTATTTTTGTTCTACAACTTTGTTAAATAAAAGCAGCTTCTTAAGGCTGATCAGTTTTATGTAACTAAAAATCTGTTGCAATCCCCAAACCCCTCCAAAACCCTTTCATTTATACATATGATGTTTCTATCATTTAAAGAAAAGGACATGGTTTTCTTGTTTGTCATTATTTACAAATACTACAAAAGGGTTTTACATATAAACTAAAACAAATAATCATATTTTAAAACAATTTATTAACTCTACAGCAAAATTATGTTATCATGACTATATGTTCATAAATAAGTTTGCACCTACAGAGTATGGTATGTTTTATATTTGTAAGTAGTGAAGGGAATAAATAATTTAGTTCAATGGTAGTAGATTGGAAGTCATATACAGCTTACCATTTGCACTGGAGTCATATTAATCTCTGCATTTTGCATGCATCTGAAAAGAAAGTCTCCCTTTGCACACAATCGATTATAGAGTTTCACAATCAATTATTTTATTGGTTCGCTCAACCAACTGATTATTGATTATAATCAATAATCGGAACAACACTAAAGTCCAGTGCACCTTTTACACACTTCCCTTTGCAATGTTTATCCCAGAGATCTAAAAAACAAAGAGTGTTAATATACCGGAACTTTTCTCTGTGTGACGACCACAGCACAGTCTTTTCCTCGCATTGCTACAGATGTCAGACCTCCCTGATTGATGGCTTTAAAGGCATATTCTGGAATGGAAATATTGTGACTTGTTATCTTCAAGGAAACGTTGAGAAAGTGAATACTGCTACTATATGTAAGACACAAAGCTGTCATCCTGATCAAATAGTTTTTGTCATCAAAAGGAAACAAACTAGATGTCATATGCTGAGTACAATGAATTGGTTAGTTCACTTGACAATTTCAAGCAGTCTATCATGGGACAAGTATTTTATTCACTGTGATTGTCCCTTGGGGAAGTGGATTTTAAAACAAGCAAACCAGACAGGTTACAATGTGTCATAGGAAATACATGGTTTCAAATAACATGGTTTCAAATAAATGTCAGAGACTTTGGCTCAAAATTAACTTTATTCAGTACCTGCAGCAAAAATAAGGATATTTTCAATGTACATTAGCCAGGGTTCCTGCAGACTTAGCAAAAACAAATTCCATGACTTTTCCAAAACTTTTCCAGGGCCATTTCATAAAACTCAAGGACCGCACTATCTTGCATTATAAAGCAAACGAATATAAAGAATGGCATCTTTTAATCTAAAATAACAAATAAGTTAACAAATATTTTTAATATGTACATTTTAAATTTACCTGGGCTAGCACACTTTAACTTTATAGTCTTTGTATGTGTTCCTATTTACAATATTAACAAAACATTACTTTCCAGTTGCTTTCTTTTATTTAGTGATCTACACCAGAAATCATGTGATACTTCCATTATGGGATCTTACTCTTGTTATATGAATTGAAACCATTTATTGATTGTAATTTTATCATTTTATTTATTTGGTTCTCGGTGCTCTATGGAATTTGAAGTAAGCAATTTCTTTAACTCCACTGTTACAAATTCCATGACTTTTCCAAAACTTTGCAAGGTTTTGATAAATTCCATAACTTTTCAAGGCCCTTGAATTTTATTTTTTAAAATTCCAAAACTTTTCCAGGATTCCATGACCTGCAGGAACCCTGATTAGCATATTTTGGATTTTCAATACAAAATATTGCTGGCAAAACAACTTCCAATTCATTGGGATTTCTTTCAGCTAGCAATATACTGGCATATAAGAAGTGCAACTAGCAAAATGCTAGCTGCAAGTATCAATTTTGAGATCGGGAGACAAGACTGAAAATATAATTTTTAAAATATGAATGTCCTAAAATTGTACAAGAAATTTAACCAAAATTTAACGAGGCTTTTATTCTTTTAATATTAAAAAAATTAACAGTACAAGTGGTTTTGGAACTTGACAAGCACTTTTCAAATGCATCTTCTATATCTGAAAATGACTTTTAAAAAAGTTGCAGACTTTATCAATGTGTGTGGGACATGCATACAGATGGACCAGAGTAACTAGATATCTTAATAGTGTAAATGGAGAAAAAAAAATAAGCAGAAGAACATAGCAAAAAGCATCTTAAAGCAATATTCTGCAAAGATTTCTCCTTTACTATTCTTGTCCATTTTATTAACTGTGAATTGTTTCTTTTATTTCAATTAATGCGCAAAGAAAATATTTTTCAGGCACATGTAATAAAAAGTCACAAGCCTTGACTCAAATTCCATGTGCCCAAAAGGGTCTTATTTTATATTTTTTACTGTTATTTGTCACATGTTATTGCTATCTTTTAGGCAGTCTCTCCTTTTATCTCCCTTAAAAAACTCCAGTCATCACTCATCATGGGCAATCTTTGCTACCTTTATTACTTATAACACCTCAAAACACAGCCTTGCATTTTTCATACATTTGCCAGATTACAATATGTAGTGTACATGAGTTAGATTTAATTTAATCTGACAATCATGCATTTTTGCACTAGATACAATTATAGCTGGAACAGTTCCAGTCCCCAGTAGACTGGTTGTTTTTGGTTCCTGTAATATGTGGATGGAACACAATAACAATGTCTAAGTTGACAAATTGGTAGATTTTAGCAATAAAACAGTAGGTGTGGTAGACAGTCTTAAAAATGGTACTACCATCAGTAAAAGCACATGCATGTTGAAACTAAATGAGTACTAATTATAGGTAACCCAGGCAATTTGTTCCCATTCATTGGTCAGTTCTTCACTTGGTATACAAGTTTACAGCCTGGGATAAAAGTATAGTAAGCAGATAATGTTTATAAGGGTCTTCTTGGGGATAAAGATTAATAATGTACTAGCCTTTAAATAACTTCAAAATAAAAACTTGCATTTTTTCAGCACAATCTAAGTTTTCTCCATCAAATTAAGATTTTAATCCCCACAAGCCCAATGGGCACTTCAATTAACATACAGTTAGGGCCTGATCTATAATTAGAGTCCATAAGTCGGATTTTTTTTAGTAAATGATAAATAATTAGATAATATACCAATTCCATTACTATTTTTATACTTTCTTCTATAAATTAAAGAAATCATGCCAAGTTAAAAAGAATATGGATGGATGGTTGGATGGATGGATGGAGACACTCAATCCCAACTTATATCTCAATGTTTCCAAATGCCAATTTGTGCAGATTATGTCAAATATGACTTGCAACAATGAACAGTTCCAAATTCAGCATGTTAGACACTTGACAACAATTATCTATACTTATTTGATGCAGTTATTTGGTATTTTTGTTTTCCTAATTCAAACACAAAAACAATAGAATTGTGTGTTTAGGAAAGAAAATGATAATTTCTTATCAGAATCTTACTCTTTGTTGCACCAGGGATCTTTATGCCATCACCATTAATCCTGATGTCAGTTCCTCATATACAAGAACTTAAAAAAAAACATGTAGTCTAGACCCTAAATAGAACCCATAATAGAACTTTTGTGAGCCAGTTCACCATCCGATTTCAGCAAATACATCTGCTAAATACTTTTAATCATATGAAAAATGTTGAATGTTGTTGGGTATGATTCTGAGTGAAAAAATTTATATCTAAAGGAAAGAAATAAAAAATAACAAATGAATAAATGAATGGATAATACTAAAACTAAAACAGCAAATCCAGAAATGGAAACAAATTTTACTGGTTCTACAATCAATGAATATTTCTTCTTTGTAAACACAGATACTTGAATTTAAAAAAAAAATTCCAGACTCCACCTCTCTCTCTCACTTTGTGTTTCTGTTTAGATAATGTTGTGTATATTAAATCTGTATTATTGGTTGAGTTTTCAAATGACAATGTTATTTATATATGTATCTTGCATTTGACATTGCACAAAATCAGTTCTTAGTGTACCTGACCAGTGACATTTATTTTGTAAACAGCAGAATACATAGGTAAAATTTTCTCTGATTGTGAATTAAATATTCAGATCATTATATTTACCTAAACTTGTATTATAACATAGTGTTGCAATCTTGCTTCTGACCTTAGAATCATTTAAAATGGAAAATTCCATTAGGTAACAAAGTATTTCCAGAACTGGTAATTGAGAAGTAGGTTAAGAAGATTACCTAAGAATTACTAATTCTTTCCAAAACATCTTAGTATATTGATAAACACATTCATTGTGGGAACTTATTTGGAATACCACTGGAAGTTAATTTAATTGAAACTTCATACATTTGGACCTTTGATATAACTTTTAGGTATGTTTAGTATTTAATTCACAATACTGTCTTTTTTTAAAAATTTTCAAGGGAATAAAATATTTGTTGAATTTTGGAAAACTTTTTTGTCACTCTTTTCTGTTACTTAGTTTAAGACTATAGAATCATAACAATAACTATAAAAGAATGACTAAGTACATCTTTAGCTACAGTAAAATAAAACATGTAGGTAATGTCTAGTCTGTTGAGTTATTATAAATAAGAGTGTACAAACTTACTGCCCCATGAAAACATTGAAAATCAACAAAACCTTGCTTAATAATTTATTGTCAGTGAGTTTTTGGCTATCCTTAGGGCAAATACATAAATAACAGAGACAACCTATATAATGTGAAATGTACAGTTATTGTCATTGAAATAAATTAGTCCTGCCCTTTTTTTTGTTGGTGCATTTTACTTGTGAAACATATTTAAACTATGCAAAGACTGGACAGGAAATTTTATAAGTGACATTATTTAGCTGAGCCAATCATTTACAGCCTTAAAATTAGATATCAATGTAAGATTTGTCTTTAAAATTATTATAATTCCAATATAAATAATAAAATCAGTTTATTATGAAACTAATAACTAAAATTTACAGACATTTCATAATATATCCTATACTTGTATTTTTGCCATTTTATTTTGATGTAAAATGTCACATATTAATCACTGTTTTAATTAAGCAACATTTATGAAGTTTTAATTTTGTGATAAATTTTAATTTAATTTAATTGTCATGTCAAGTCATTTAGTTTACCACTTCCTATTTCCTGTGTGGGTTCAGAAATGTAGTCTCAGTATCAATGTGTCCTGCAGCATGTTGTAATAGACAACTCGAAAAATTTCTGCAGCAGCAAAATCTCTAAGGAGGTATGTTTCTCTATCCCACCAGTATCAAAAAACTTTGTTATGAAATGTCTCAATGAACTTGATACTAAGAAAGCTACAGGACTTGATTAGATTGGTTCATGACTCATTAAATCTTCTGCCTCTGCTATTGTAGATAGCATAACATTCATAATCAATTCAAGTATTGCAACCTCATCTGTCCCCAAAATAAAATGGAAAACTGCAAAAGTAACTCCTATTCACAAATATGGTCCAAGGATGATGCTGACTCATTCATATCATATTTAACCAAACACTTGCTGTTAGACCCTAATCAATCAGACAGAAACATTTATGTGAGACTACCTTGATCTTCCTAACTGATAAATGGCTTTAAGCACTTGGCCAAGGTAGAATAAGAGGATCTGTATTTGTAGATTTCAGGAAAGCTTTTGACATGGTGGATCATGAAATCCTTTTGAAGAAACTGAAAATCTACCAATGTGATGAAAGCACAGTTAGATGGTTTACTTCATACTTTAGTGAGAGAACACATGTTTATATAATTAATGCTCTATCTGAATCTGAAACAAATAGATGTGGAGTACCACAAGGCTCAATTATGGGTCTGTTACTGTTTAAGTTATTTATTAATGACCTACCACTTGTACTAGAGGACTCAGTATCATCTACAGATCCCTATGCAGATGACACAACATTGTCAGTCATCCAAAATAACAAAGTAAGAACTTGAAATTTTTTTACTGAATGCCCTAAACAAACTGGACAACTGGCTGGTGCACATGCAATGGCATGGTGGTTAATACTGGTAAAACTAAAATATTAATTATCTCGACATGCAAAAAAAAGAACAAAACTTGATAGCGATGAACTATGTCTGACATGGAAGGATGAAAGGTTACAAATGGCCTGTCACCATACTTGGTGATAATAACCTATCATGGACTGAACATTTCAAACATATCAGTAAAAAAGTCAATTCAAGTTTATGGCTTCTCAGTAGGATAAGACACTTTCTCCTGGAAAAGCACAGAAAACCTTTTTACAACAGTTACATACAACCCTATTTAGACTACTGTAATATAGTATTGGGTAATTCAAATGATAAAAACTTAGCAAAACTGGCATATCTCCAAAAAAGAGCTTTTGAATTAATATCAATCCAGAAAAAAAGCAAGGAAAATTTTTAGCTGGTAAGTTAAAAATATTACCTATTAAAGACCAATCTGTTTGAGAAAAGCCAAATTAATGTACAGGATATCCAATAACAGTACTCCTGAATATTTACAATCACTATTCAAGTAAATGTTACCCGGAAATACTCCCCACATGCGATCCATGTCTGCCAAAAAATACAAAATTTCCAAACCAAATAAGAAATTATTTTTAAAAAGTTTCCAATACTCTAGAACTTTGCTCTGAAATAGTATTCAAATTGATATTAGAAATGCCCATTTTATTTCCTTTTTCCAAACCCAGTATATACAGTGGCTTCTGAGAAGCAGCAAAAATAATTAAATTCCTTTGAATGAGGGTCTCAAGGTAGATTAGTTCTTAGTTAATCAAGTTACCCTCTTTAAATTTAAATAATAATAATAATAATAATAATAATAATAATAATAATAATAATAATAATAATAATGGAGTCAACCTTTTCTGACCTGAGGAGCATTCTGCCATAATGTCAATGCTGAGATGGTTTTAGTTTTTTTAATAAGATCTTGTATTATATGGTTTGTATGCTATTTGTATGCCCACCATATGGCAGAACATTTTATCATGCTATGTGCCTGTTAACATGTTAACAGTACATTTGTGCAGGATAACAAGATCTTTAGCATCTATAATGACAATATCATATATATATATATATATATATATATATATATATATATATATATATATACACACACACACACATACAAACACACACACACACATATATATATATATATATATATATATATATATATATATATATATATATATATACACACACACATACATACATACATACATACATACATACATACATACATACATACATACATACATACATACATACATACATACATACATACATACATACATACATACACACACACAGTCGAACCCAGTTATGTTGCCGGCCTAGGAGTTTGCCAAAAAGCATCAAGATAATCGATGATGGAGATAAATGAAAACCAATATGGCATCAATATAATAACATGTGCTTGAAATTTCAGTATGTACACGATGAGTGATAATAAATGAGAATGTACATGCACATATTTTTGGATGCTTTTTTACACAACAGCATTGCCATTTGTTTGATGAAGCAATGTGCATGCTATAAAAATATACATACATGTTTGTTAACAACAACAGGCATATGTGCACCAACCAACAACAAAGATTTACCAGTATACAATACAAACCACCATCAATTCTCGATACAAACCTTTTTTATATTCTCCAACATTGCAAACACAAAGATTGCTCACAAAATCACAAAAAAACGTGCAGGGGGTGTATGTCGTTTAAGCTAAGCAGTGTCAAAATTAAATTCATTTCACTCTGATAGCTCTGAAAAGTATTGTAAACAGAATAGCTACAACATGTTATCCCTTCAGACAAGATCAACAAGAGTGAAGGAAATGTCATTGGAGTGAATGACCAACCAAATGGACCTAATCACATGCTACATGAACTCAGCACATGTACATCATTTTACTGGTAAGTCATAAGCTAGCATAAAGGTAACCAAATACAAGAAATACATGTAAATTAAAAAAATTGAAAGACTATTCTTGCTAAATAGTATCTCCATTCCCAGGAATAAAACTTACACAGTCAACACCTGGCAATATTGGACTGTATATATTACTGTAGTTAACACCTAATATAGTGATTCTTTCACTCCTGTATTTTGAGAAATAAATAATTTTTAATTATGCAAAAATTATTTATTTGTTGTTTGCTTTTTCTTCTTGCTGAGTTTAAGTGTCTGTAACAACTAACAAACAGAAGCATTGGCCATTCCATTAATTTTATCTGCTCTATTGGCCTCTTCTGAAGTTGGTCAGATGTAGGTATAGTATGGTAGCATAATTGACTGTAAAAACATACCATACTGGGCCATATGCCAGCATAAGCAGATTATAATGTAACAATGCACTGCTAACATGGGATTGTCATACCAACAAAGGACCATTTGTGTACTGATTAATTACAATGCATTACTTAGTTAAGTTTGCAGCTTCCTTAAATTTCTCCCTTTTATTTATCCAGTCAAAAGCTACAATTGTTTGTACAAATTAAATAACCAAAAAGTCTGTCGCCAGATAATTTTTGTCACCCATAAGGGGAGAAAAAAAAATTGGTCATGTGGATTGAGATAATAGAAATTAATTGGCAAATTTGGCACTCTTTTGTGCTTGAGATATTAGGGTTCAGGAGATAAAAGAATCAACATAACCAATGAGAAAATGCTAAGGCAAAGAGAGAATTTGGCGTTCCACTTCAAAAACATGACTTAATAAGGTTGGTGAGGTCTCTGAGGTCGAGATAATTGGGTTAGACTGTACTGTATATATATATATATATATATATATATATATATATATATATATATATATATATATATATATATATATATATATATATAAATTGAATTCTCTTATTGTAAATATCAGCACAGCTAAAATAATCAATTGATCAACATATTTTTCCAACTTAGCATGTGCTTGAAACAGGACTGGCAAACCTCTGAATTTGCTGCTCAACATTGCTTGCATACAGAAGTCTACTGCATAGGTAATTTCCTATGTCCCAGATAAAAAAAATTGGCATCCAAATATGAATGATTAGGTATTTCAGATATATATAACTTCTATTGTTTTTAACTGCATAGTACTAAAACTGTAACAATATGATTTAAATTGACATTTTCAAAAGATATTTGCATGTCCAGTGCAAAGTTCTTGGCCTCATTTTTTCATTTTGAACATGTATTTCATGGACCGAAGATTAATGAATTTAAATGTCTCAAAATCCAGATATAATGACATGCTAAGTTTGTGTAAATCAATAATTTAAAACAAACAAATCAAGTTACTTTACAGGTATCATTCAAAATACATGTACATGAATTCTTCCGATATATACCCATATCTGACTGTTATCATGTGCATATTAATGTAGCATTTTTATGATGGCGCTTGTTAATAACACCATCCAATTGGAGGAAGTAGCCATAAAAAGATGCTGAGAAAGGTTGTCAAGGCAGCAATGAATCAGCATTTTTTTAATACTGGCCACCATGTATAGCCTATCATGTGCTAAAAAATGGTGTTAAGCCCCACAACAATAACAACAACAATCAGTGAGACATGTTTAATTGTCAACCCTGTGTCATACAACCATACCTACAAAAGGAGAAGTAACAGTCATCATGACAGATAACCACTAATTACATTTACAGAGATTTTAAAACTAGGAGTCAAGGACTAACATTTTTGTAAAGATTGAGTCCCACCAGCAAAAATTGCAGCACCAACCCAGAAGATGTGAAATTTGCATATTAGAAGAACTACTTGTTGCCAGTTTTATTTCCACATTCTTTACAACACTGACAAATAGGTCTTATTTGTTTATCAGAGTGTAACTGAATTTTGATAGTTTTGTCAATCCAAGGAAACATCTTATTCCAAACACTATGCCAAGCATCACACACTTCCCTACAATTGGCTAATGTCGCATTTATACTATTAACTTCAGTCTCTTTTGAATCTCATTAGAATCTTTGTCAATCTGCTTTTTAACTCAAAATACTTATCCAAATTTGCAAATGACATTTTGTCCAAGTCTCAACGTCTTGATTTCAATGTCACATGCACTACTTTTTCAGCTACACTAAAATATTACACAATTATGAATGCTAAGGTTGTTTATTTAGTGTACTTTTATTTAAAAAAATCACATTTAGATCTCTGGGTTTGTCTGCCTCTAAATTCAATCACTAAATATGAGCACATTTCCCACCAAGCAGTCAGTCAAACTCTTTGAACTTACCACCCAGCTATTGCATTATATTCTTTTGATGTACTCTTATAAATGACTACTTATATGTCTCCAGGTCTTTCTGCCTCAAATTCAATCATTGTAAATATCGTAGCATTTTCCCACCCATCAGCTAGTCAGTCTTTAAACTTGCCACCCAGCTACTGCATAGTATTTTTTTGATATAATCTTATAACAGCAAAATGTTCATCAGGGAGATTATCAGGCAAATAATTTCGTCATTGTAAATATCAGCACATTTAATCAACCAAATCAACACATTACCCATCAAGAAGGTGCTAAAGCAAGTCTGGCAGGTCTTTGAATTTTGCCACCCACATTTTGCATGCATACAGAGGACTCCTGCAGAAGTGATTTCCTGTGTCCCAGATAAAAAAAAATTGCATTCAAATATGCGCAATTAAGTATTTCCAAGACCTCTGATGTAGATATATGTATCGGAACAAGTACTCTGGTGCCAATACCATGCTATTTCTGATTCTAGAAAAAGAAAGATACCAAGTTTTTCCATCAGACTACAATAATGGAGGTCTGATCATCATCATTTTCAATTTAAATGTCATAAATATTTTAATGAAAACCCAAAGTCACAAAACATCATAAAAATTATATACTGGTATAACAAAAGATTTTTTAATTTGGACTACATCACTGTCATTATATAATTTCGAATCTTAAGAATCTCATCTGGAACAACTAGATATTGGAGTAAAGACCCCATGTTGATGTGGCCATTCATTAGAAGATGTAGCGATAAAAGCATTTTCAAGATGGTGGTCATGCTGGAGGTATGATTGTCACCATTTTCCTACAGGACCAACCATACATCATAAGATGTCTATGTCAAAGCCCCCATGTCAAATTATCATTCCTTAAGCAGTAGCTACAACAAGATTTACAAGGTAGCCACCATGTTCAATGTCAGATTGGCACAATTTTAATTTAGGACCAATTATAGTGTTAGATCAAAAGTGAGTAGCCAAATAGACATGTTTTCATATTCTGTTGGCCTACATTTCAGTTGGCTGGAATGTGATAGAAGGCAGGTAATGCTGAAATAGTTAAAGGGATGATAAGAATCTTGAATTAAATGAAGCTATCTAAATACTTTCATCAATATTAATATATTTTTATTTGTTTCATTAAAGAAACATATTCCAGCTTAATCCAATTTCAGCACTTCTTCCATCTTATTCCAGTAAACTGAAATGTGGGCCAATGGAACTTGAAAACAGGTCCATTTGCTTGTGTAAGAATTTTTTTATTAGAAGAAAATGAGACATCAGAGTATGTAAACATTATGACTTCAATTATTTGAAAATTGTCATTATGGGCTGCAAGATGTGTGAGATTTCTATAAAAATTTGAGTTCTCATTCCGATGTTAGTTAATATTGGAAAACATTACACTGTGGCTTTATCTAGGCAGTAAGGCTTAAACCCCCAGAACATAAATATTGGTAGTCCTACAATGTAAGATCTATCAAATATTATTTATGTTTTAGTGCTAAGTCTTACTACCCAAACAACCAACTTGTTCCAATATCGGATTACATCAAATGAGCAGTCCAAGTTTCAGAAATATCTCACACTTCTGGCAGATCATATCAACACTCTTCCACAAAATATACCTACTGTGCTGTTTTTATCCTGGTAGAATCAAAATCTGATACTAGCAAATGGATGCATTTTCATGATCCACAGACATACATTTGAATTGTTGAAATGTGACTGTAGAAGAGGTATGCCAAAATGTGTTCAAACAGGTTCATGTTGGGGATACCTTTCTTGAATGAAATGAAACATTTCTTACAGTTCAAATAAGCATAATATATTTTAATTCACTTTGTTAAAGAATAATATTGCAACTTAACCTAGTTTGGGCTAGTACTAATATTAGTACCCTTAGTCCTACGTTGTGGACAGGGTTGTTCTTATTATTGTTGGGCTTAACTCCATTTTTCAGCACATGATAGGCTACACATGGCGGCCAGTATTAATGGTGGAGGAAGAAACCGGGAAATCCGTGGAAAGAACCACCAACCCACGAGAACTACTGGCAAGCTTTCTCACATATCCACATTCGCCGAATCTTAGTCTCGAACCCACTAAGACAGAGGTGAGATGGAAGTGATCCATAACGGACAGCGCTTTAGACCACTCTGCCACTCACGGCCCCTGTGGACATGGTACTAACATGAGTCTATGTGTTTAAATGGAGCAGCCAGGTGTGTAACCACCCAGCTCTTTTCTAGCCTAATATAAAAAATTTTGAACATGTTCTTTGATATATAATGAAATAAATTGAGTAGTCCACTTAATTAATACTGGAATTATCACAAATTATTGTAGAAAAAGTGGCAAAATCTTGTTTACCTTTCTTATCCGATATTTTTGTTTATCGTCCACCATATTAGTTCAAATAATGCCTACTTCCGTTTTCAGCCTTGTTTGTGTGCCATATAAGGACATCAATGTCTTATTTGGAAACGTAAACAGATCATAGTAAAAAATATAGTGCGGTTTGAGTCTGAAATTCTGCACATTAAAAGTAAATATGGTTTACCGGTGACTTTGAAATTTCACCAAGAAGCCATTATTTTCTCAACAAAATCTGTGTTCTGCAATTTATGCAAGTATCCATTCTCCATCTTCTCGTATTATGTCATTCAACAGTTAATACCATAGCATAGAATATCCATATAATGTCTGGCAAGCCTTAAGTAGAAAAGGGGTCATGGCAAGAGTCGCATTATGTCATGGTGGCCACTGTCAGGTTAGTTTAACTATGTCAATTTATTTTACCGTGTAAGGGCTTAATAAATTCAAAATAAGCCAAACTTCTTTGAGAAAATGATTATACTTATTTAGTAGATATCTAGGATTATTTTTTGCAACATTACATGATATGGGATCAGTTTGTAGCCTCAAATACAGCAAAACAATTTGAGGCGACAAATTTGTAGCTAGGTTTTGGCATTCCTGGCTTTGATTGCCTTCAAGCCAACTGAAATATAGGCCAAATAAACTTGAAAATAGGTCCATTTCTTTTGTGAGAATCTGAATTTATCAGAGAAAGGACATCTGAGTCTGTAAAGTTTGAATTAAACATTTTGATTTTACTTTGTGGAAAAGCGTCGTTATTGGTTTCTAGTTGTGTGAGATTTTCCTTAAAATCTGATTTTCGGTACGAGGTTAGTCAACATCAAAACACGTGCACTGTAAGGCAGTAAGATCCAGGCGCGCAAAACATAAATATCAGCGTCGAGGTCTTACACGTAAGACTAAAATATATGGGTCGATCTTTTACATTAGTCCTGTATAATTTGCCACTTGTCAAGGTAAATATTCCTCTAATGCCGTCTCTGGGGAAAAACTAAAAACTATGGGAAGCTCATACTTGTGACTATTTTGTTAAGACAGTTTTAAATGGATTCTGTGGTAAATATATTATGCTCGAAATTTGTTTTCTATCCCCACTCAACTGATCGATGTCATTCCATGCCTCTTACCGACTTGGTATAACCTTCCTTCGGGAGAAAAGATAGTTATATGCCTGTCAAATCCTGCACTGCTTCCTCTTGACATCTTTTAAGATAAGTGTGTATCTATTATTGTATTTTATTAGTATGTATAAATTTGCCGGTTGCTAAAACTGATTTTTAGCTGTGTTCATGCCGGATGTTACAATTGAGCAGACTGGTATAGACTGTTGTCGTTATTATTGTTATGTTCTCTAACTAAACATAATACGAAACTAGTCTGCACCAACATTCTGAAGGTCTCGGATATATACCATAAGATTTGTATTCTGGTTATGCGCAGGTGCCCTGACCGTTTTAATGTGGTCCGTTTAAAAAATAAAACGGTCTGCAAAGATCAACCAGGAAAGAGACACTCCAAAAAAAGTGTAAAAAATAACATTGTAAATGAATGAATGAATGAATGAATGAATGAATGAATGAATGAATGAATGAATGAATAGTCTGTCGTGTTACTGTTATCCATAGTTTTAACATTTTTGGATATCTTCTTGCTACATAATGTGTTTTACTGCTCTGTTGACACACTTCAGTGAAAACATGAAAACTAATAGTTACTGGTTTATAATAATAGTCTTCAATTTCTAAAATTACACTTATGATCGAACAGTACTTCCACTATGTTTATAATTTAATGTATTCATTTTTGAAGAAGTTATGGTAAAGTATGTAATTTCAATGACAAGAATATATAAAAGAAAGAATTGTAGCTTGAAATAATTTTGGCACTAAGATATTCATTAAAATTCTGGCATTATAGATAGCTGGAACAATTTACTCTTGAAATGAATTGCAAAATTTTATTCTTAACAAAGTTGGGCAAATTCTGTACTTGTAGTTATATCTTATATTTGTACATAAGATGGTATGGTCTTTTGTTTTAAATGTTATTATATTTTATATTTTAATTTAGTTGCACAGACTACATAGTCAGAAGTTATATCTTATATTTGTACATAAGATGGTATGGTCTTTTGTTTTAAATGTTATTATATTTTATATTTTAATTTAGTTGCACAGACTACATAGTCAGAAATAAAGAATTCATATCATGTGTTATCTTAGACCAAGCTATAGTTCTGTTTCTGGTATGAGAAAATTCTTCAAATTATTTCATCATAGAATTTCTCAATTTATTTTTGATAAATCTGGGAAAGAGTTTTAGCATGTGATTTGCAGCAAATATTTAGTCACAAAAATAAAGATTTTATTCATTAAATTAGGTCTACAGGGATAAATCAACCAAGACAGTGATGTCTTCAGGTTAAACAAATAATGCTTTTCTGATTCATTAAATGCCAGTAACTGTGAACTGTGTATCAGTAAAATTATGGATAGGTTTGCAAGTAAGAGAGAGAGAGAGAGAGAGAGAGAGAGAGAGAGAGAGAGAGAGAGAGAGAGAGAGAGAGAGAGAGAGAGAGAGAGAGAGAGAGAGAGAGAGAGAGAGATTTATTTTAATTTTAAAAAAAATAATATTGAGTTCACTGACACTGCTGCTGTGGCAATAGAAGTGGTGGTTGTAGTGCTGCCAAGTGGAGGCATACATTCTTTGACAACTGATTTTAACATATATTCAACAATCATCTACTTGACCATAGTCTTTAGCTACAAATAAGATGTGGGTTAACTGCCTGGGAATATAAAACATTATGCAATTCTTTTACAAAATAGTTAAATCCTAATCACACTTCCCTTTTACACATGTAATCTAATATATCCTGTATAACATGAAATATATTAATAATTCATTGTTTAATAAAAATCTGTAAAATGCATTTTTTTAAATTTTTAATCACAAAATTTATTTTTAGTCCATGTTAATTGCATGGTTGTTTTTGTTGTGTCTATACAAATAATGCATCTAAATTTTGTTTAAAAATTGTGTAATTTTTTTGCATCTTATCAAACTATGACAGCTATCTAAATGAAGTAATCATTCCTGAAACTCATTACAATTCATTATCATGTGCATTGATATTCCCATCATTAATCCAGTCACATATGTTGATCTAGCCATATATTTTCAGATAGTGATATATCTTCATATTTGCAAAAAAGATTTTTATCTGCATATCTTTAAATTTACTGAAATTTAAGAAGACTTTAATAAGAATGAACTCTCATTTTGACCCGGACAAATGTAGCAATAACCTTTGGACTTAGTATATTTAACTGGTTAATTTATAGCAAGCTTAAACTTCAGCCACATAACTGCATATTTTTAAGTTTAGGTCTCAATTTCAGCTTAATTGCTAAAATATCCAGACATGTTCATTTTGACTTAGCTTAAAAATATAATTTTATGACAACAAATAAATTTGGGGTTGTAGTTTACAATATGGAAATTTATATTTACTTGTATGCACCATTTATTTGTATGGTAAAGCATCACTGTCCCTTATCATGATCATAATGATGATCACCAATCACCATTATAATCATCATCATGTTTCTGATTTTTTTTTAAATGGTTCTTTTTTTTATCTCCTGTTGTGCTGATTTTTTCGAATCTTAGCTTTGCATGGCTTTGTATCGGGATTAAAGGTATCACGGTACCAATTGTACAACCCCAGGTGGGCGGAGCTTAAGGTGTAGGGAACATTGCATTCAGAAATAAACGACAAAACTAGATGTGATTGGTGCATTATGTAAGAGTTGTACTTTCTGTTAGGCTTTAAAAAAAAGTTGAGCCACTTGGCAACATGTGAAATTATTTTAATTCATATCTAGATAACATTTTGTATTTTTAAAGATTTTTTAAAAATGTGGTACATATGACTGAAAATGTGTCCGGTGTAACTAGATAACTCTTACCCCTGTCTAGTTCCAGCTGAGTTATCTCTCTTAAATGCAATGAAGTACCTATTTTCGATGTTAGCAAATTAACAATCTAACATTGTTCTCTGTGACAGTGTGTGACATGCATGCTGAGGTAGGATAGAAAGTATATTTATTTCGCAAAACATTAGCATTGAGGTCTATGGAAAAGCAATTGGTACCGTGATACCTATAGCATTTCTATTGGAATATAAAGCTAGCAACTTATTTGCCGGCTGACTAAAGTACCGGAAGTTGTCATAGTAGCCACGAGTCAAGTTAGCAGGGACGACACTCAATCACAATTTATGAATGCCGACTGTCATTAGCTGTCAAACGCATAACACAGGTAAAGTAATGAATAGCCTATTGTTTTTTTTTTTGGGGGGGCACCGTATATAGTGATTATAGTGATATATAGTGATTATATAACAGAGAAGAAAGACCGTAGTAATGGAATCTTTGATGAAAAAGCCAAGTCACAGGAGGTACTTTTTGACAATACGTTTTGGTGGTATGCATAGGTAATGTGTAGGTTACCCGTTAGCACTGGTTGCTATATTGTTTTGAAGAATATCGATAGATTAAAATGTGGCATTCTGTCAAGATGCTCACTTTATTCCAGATGTTTGGCCCTATTTCTTCATGGTATAGTTAGCTACAATTTCGCGACCCGCAGCCTCAACATAGTTGAGGCTATCTCGTCGACGATGGTAGCCTGGTAGGGGTTACTTTAATTTTTATTGGTCAGTTTGATATTGTATTAACGGAACGCTTACGATAGTGTTAAACCCATTCCCCCCGTTTAAAATTACAAAGCCTCCATGGTATAAAAAATGCACACAACTTGTAATTTCATTCATGTATAATTTCTAATCCAGTTAGGTAACTAGCACAGTTGTGCTCTTTGTGTTTCAGACCGAAGAGGAATTGTTTTACTAAAATGTCATTCATGCCTTCATGGGCACGTCTATTTTTTTCAGACTACAGAATTGTTGTGCTTTTATCTTTGATAATTTTCGAAATATTTAATTAATTTCTGCATCTTTGGGAGTTACATACCTTTGGACCCATTATGTAAGAGTCAAACCACTTGTCCTTTTTTAGTTTGATCCACTTTTTTTTAAGAAATATTAAAACCTGACACAAAATTACATGTGACAAAACCAGTACTAGATTTACAAATTTTGATCAGTATGTTGGCTTCTAAACCAGCAATTTTTTTCAGCATGCACTTTAGATTGTTCGAGTTGATTGAAAACTAAATAAGTGCATTGTGTTTTTCAGATGTATTTTAATCATAGTATAAAAAAACATTAAGTTTTTATCACAATTCAGTATATTGTCAAATTATGAAATGATAGTTGTTTATCTTATAATTCATAGCAAAGATTTCTTTAATAACATCCAATAGCATTTTTGGTTTTCTTTACAAGATTATGGTCTGGTGAGCCACTGAGGGTATTCACTGTGATCTGTGATTGTTAAGTTTCAAACTAACTCTCAGTAGTTGTCTGGTCTGAAATTCCCCTCATCCGCCAATTCAGATTGTATTTTAGATTGAGAATTAAAATGTTGTAATGCCAGGAATATTATGCTCAGCCTGAAAGGTTGCTGAATGCTCTCCATTTTTGGATGTTGTTAACTTAAAAAGTATTCCTGTGTCTCATTGTCAATCCTTCCTTGTCTTCCTGTCTCAGATTTTCAAAAAGATATTGACAGGTTACTATTCTAAATAATAAATAAAATATAAAGATTAATTTAGCTCGAACCATTGAAAAAATACATAATGTATTTGTACTTTTATGAATAATTTTATACTAGCATTACAATTAATCATCTTGTATTGTTAACTGATTTATTTTATCTTGGAAGTGATCTTAAAATTTTTTACATGAAAACTTCAAATAGTTTATGTAATACAGAAGAACCATTTGAAACAAACAATGCAAACTCAGGACCTTTGATTCTCACCTCTGCATGTTTAAACTCTGATATCCATGCAATCTTGAACTTGTAATATTTCTTAGCCAGGGGTTTCTTAGCATTTGGAAAGAACACAGATGTTTCTTTCTCAATTGAACAAAATATGTAAGAGTTGTCCTTAAATAGTCTTTATTAACATCTTGAATACAAAAACAACTAAACATGTCAAGAAAAAAAAATCAATGCTTTATTTAATATACTGGCTGTAATTTGGTATCTACATTTTATTTCCCCTTATTGAAAGTCATCTAGTTTTCATCTTTTATTCCTTTGTTACTTAAATGATCCTTCAAAATCCCACATTTGGCCTTAAATGCCCCCAATTTCCAACAATAGGATAATTATTAGCTTGTTGAGTGTACATGTCATCTGACCTTTCATGATTCTAATCTTGTTTATTTTGCCAAGATTTTGTACTGGTTCTAACTGGTTTCTCAAATGTGTTGATACAACACACAAAGGTACAGTACTTTTTAATTTATTAATTTTTTGAAAATATTTCTTTAATTTTAGGTATATTTGAATAATAAAATGGTGTATGTGGTAAATATCCTTAAACTGGTACCACTGATAGAATCACATCTATGCAAACATTGGATGCAGATGACACATTTTTTATCTTCTATTTATGTTTAGTCCAAGAAATCTCACCCTTCACTGAAAATAGGTTGTTACATGAATAAGAAATGGACAGTGAGTTTGCTCATTTTACACATTGAAACTGTACATTTGGTTTGAAATGCAGAAAAGATGACAGTGAGTGTTTTGGATCTCTTGGTAGCAAATCAAGTTTTACATTATAAATTAATAAATGCAATGACTAAATATAGTGCATATTTTATATCATTGATTCTTTTATTTTTTAAATTATTAAAGGGTGTAAACTATGAAAGAATTGGGCAGATAGTATAGTCATAGGGATCAAGAGTTGGCTTTCTTTCAGTCATCTGTTATCAAAAGTTTCTTGTTGTGCTCCTATACTACTAAAGAGATTGCAACCAAACATTACATACACATTAATCAGAATGTATAGTTAGTCCTACATGAAAAAGGACTCCAAATATGGCCACAATACAGTTATTTTGAAAATAATTGTCATCCATGTTACTCTGAACGATACCCACCACAATACAAAATGTCATGATAAAACGACTTTTACTCCCAAACCATCTGACACTCATGTTTCATAAAACAATTTTCAGTAATACTAAAAGGAAACAACCAAAAAGCAACAAGAAGAAAAAAACCCACAGCCATCATGTTTATATATATCTCTAATTTGTAGCATGTGTTAGTGGCTAACAATCCTGCATAGAATTAATGTTACACTATCTTTGAATCAGTCTATAAGACATGAGGATATCGGGTTTAAACAATCACTATTCCATAAATTAATTTACCAACAGGGTGATATTCTAAGTCCTTTGGGACTGTCCATTATGTTAATTTGCCTAGGCAAGGTAGAGCAACACAGTTCATTTAAGTATATAAGGTATATGAAAGAGATGCTGGATACATGTCAGAAAACAAAATTTATTACACATCATTGCCTTTAATGAGCATGTCTAAGTCATCCATATTAAAGAGTTGCAAACAGCAAAATTTCTTTGAAGTTGGATTTTATTCAGTATAAAAAGATATTCTCATCACGACAATGTACATCACTTAGAAAGACGACTTGCACTGCCACCAAATATATAATTTATGTAAATCTATTCGTACTGCTACCTGAAATGCAAATTGTATTAATTTTTTGCAACTTATTACCTTTATTTCCATATTACATGTTATTATTATTAGCAATTGTAAATTGCTATGTCATTGTTATTATTAACTTTAAAGTGTTATGTCATTGTTATTAGCAATTGTACAGTGCTATGTCATTTTATTAGCAATTGTACAGTGCTATGTCATTGTTATAAGCCATTGTACAGTGCCATGTCATTGTTATTAGCAATTGTACAGTGCTATGCTCCTTTCCCTCTGGTAGAAACAGAAATTTTTGAATAAATATTGAGTAAATCTCAGTGCTGAAAGAATTGTCACCCAGTTGATCAACTTTTTTCTGTTATTTTCTGAAGGCAAAAAAATTTTTCTTGTATGCTCAGATGTGTTCACTAGTTAAATGTATTGAGTTTGAGAGATGATTTTTTTGATATTGTCAGCTGTTTACTATTTATGTTCTTCAGTGTTTTTTGTACATTCACACAGTATATATGAGTAACATAATGCTTTCTTAATTTTAATAAACAACGCATACACACATTTGTACAGTAAATCAAACCAACATAATTCATAATACGCATACACACATTTGTACAGTAAATCAAACCAACATAATTCATAATAGCATGCAGATAAAACATACCTTCACATAGTATATGCGCTACATAATTCTTTCTTAATTAAAGAAATCAATGTATACACTCATACTCAGCATAGGCACAGTAAATCTGAGTAACATAATTCTTTTTGTAATTCAAGATATACACTTAAAGGGTACAGAAAGCAAAGTGGATGAATTGATCCAAAATCATTTGCATGACACATCAGCATATTTCCAGCTGACTGCAGTAATTGATCTGTATGAAAATGATATTTCTTTGCTAATGTTATGGGTGTCTATTTAAACAAAATTCTAGACTTTTAAATTAAAACTGAACTGTCAAAAAATTTTATCAATTGAAAAGAATATAGCTTTGAATTGTGTGCATACCATATCATAATAATTACAATCCAGAAATGACAGACACTTATCATAGTGTGAAAATTGCTAGCAAGTGACAGCCATGTATTCTGTACCCATTATCTGTTGACTGGATATAGTGCATATAGACTTTTCAGTTATGGGCTCATGGCAGCAGTATGAATAGTCTTTCTAGAAGCTGGCATATTGCAGGGTCTTGACAATAGACACTTACACACACACACACACACTATATATATATATATATATATATATATATATATATATATATATATATATATATATATATATATATATATATCCGAAACAAGTCTATACAAGCTGGTTGTATTTATAGTTTTACCTCATGTGGAGACAGCCATGTAGAGGTTTACAAACACAACATTTTTGTGTTTATTTGTTTGTCTTATATATGTTTTGTATTTGCCTTTGAAAAAGACTCATTAAGAGTCAAAATCGCTCAGGCTGGTTAGTTACTAGTTTGTTACTGTTCATCGTCAGTTTATTGCATCTATTTTAATCAATCCCTGACACACGTGATCCTTTGGTGGATCTAGTGATCCCTTGGTGGATCCAGTGCGCTTGAAAGGGTTGTTATTCTCCATATAATTTGTATTCTTTATATATATATATATATATATATATATATATATATATATATATATATATATATATATATATATATATAAATAATGCAGTTTCAGTTGCCAAATAGTGTCCAAATGTGATTCATTTTTTAAAGAAATTCAGGAAGCAATGAGCTAATAGTGAAGCAAAAAAATCCCAGCAAAAATAAATTTCAGAACTCAGGTTGACAGAACCTGACTTTATGAAGCACATCAGAAAGGGGCAGCATTTAATTCTTTGTACACCAGTGTCACTTGTATTAATTTCAACCCTCTTATTGAATTATTGACTGCAGCAAAAACTGCATCAAATTAGGTATATATTTTGCCATCCAATGGATTTTAAGAACAGCTACTTTGTGTATGTTTTTGTTTTAATGTCATTGTGGTTATGATATGTGAATGTTTGCATGTATGACTGTTTAGTGATGATATTTGACAATGCCAAGTCTAGCATCCATTATTTTCCAAGTAAATGTTATTAAATGCTTTAAAGAAAACAGTTAAGTTATTTTCTTGTTCAAACTGCTCCGGTGGCCTAGTGGTTAAAGCATCCGCCTTGGATGTGGGAGGTCGTGGGTTAGATCCCTATGTCGAGTCATATCAAAGACTTACAAAAATGGTACTAACAGCTACCTCGCTTGATGCTCAGCATTAAGAGGTTAGTGTTAGGACTTGTCAGCCTGGTGTCAGGATAATGTGACTGGATGGGACATCATGCTACATGTCTGCATCATGATTCCCCAGTGCTAGACATCACTATAAATTGCCACACTGCAGACATCATAGCGATATGACTGAAAAATTGTTAAAGCTACATTAAAAATCATAATCACATCACATCACACTCTAGTTTTTCTGGTTTGAACTTCCAATCATTTGCTTTAGGCTTATATGAAAAAATAGCTTATTTTCAGTTGGTTGACATTTTGTTTTTGTTTATGTACACTGACTGCAATGGGACCACCAAACACTGAATGTATGGTTGTATTGACATAAGTTTTCTAATCAAAGACTTTGCATAATGCATAATAGGTCCTAATGGAAATGATGCCAGTCAAGCATCAAGCATAGCATCCATGGTGGTCATTTAAAAAAAAAAATCTTGTTATCACTGCTTGTCTCAGGGTTTCACTAAAAGACTTCATGGTGTATATTTTCCATAAATGATAAAGGTTGTGCTTAAGATGGCTTAAGTATTATCTGTCCAGCTTAGAAAATCACCATTTTTTGAAAAAATTATATCACTTTAAATGAATACTCATAATAATACATTATATCATAATATACAATACATCATAATATACATTATCTGTAATTCTAACTGCTTATTGGCAGACAAAATGTTAAAGTTTGAATTGCATTATCTATTATGAAAAATTAGCTCACTGGAGATATTTTTATTGTAATCAGTAATATAACCATCAACCAAAGGTTGATTAAAATCAGATGATTTAAATCAATTAAAAAATCATCTGATGATTTAAATTTAAAAAATATGTTGATTTACTACACAGGTTTTGTCACCTTTAATTTGTTATTAACAATTTACTTTAATAAATACCTTTTTCTTGTTTTTTTGCCAGTTTCAAAATGCTGCTCTTATGCTAAAAGTACAGAAATCAGGAAAATATTTTACAGGAAAAGATTATGCTCTTTGCCTGCAGCAACTGATTAAGGTAACAGAGGCAACTTAATTAATTTTGTTTACACATGAAGCATTTACACAGTAGCTCCCCCCCTTTTCCCCACCAGGTCTGTAATAGGGATTTATAATTGTTAATTCTGGAGGTTGTTCCTATATTGTTGGGAAGAGAAATCTATAATTTTGCTGCTGCATACCTTAAAGATTGCAGCCCATGCCTGGATGTTTTACTGTTTATAAACCTACAGGAGTATGAAGTCTTTTAAAACTGCCAGATCAATTAAATACATGTATGTTGGAATTTTGAATACTTGACATTAGAGGAGCTCCTAGATTACAGCATTTTCATTATAAAAAGGTAAAATTATTTAAAACAGCCACAAGAACAGATAGTTTAGCTTTTTTTAGTTGCCAGGCAACAAGAGAAATAAAGTCCAAAATATTGATATTTTATGTTTTGATTTCGCCTTTTGAACAATGTAAATTTGAGATTACTTACCTGTAATATGTGTCACCAGTATGTTTGAATACATGGACACTGTGTTGTGACACAGCTGTGCATTTGCTATTCAGCATTCATAAAGGGGTTCAAAAGGTTTGAAATAATTTGGATTTTTCAATTTTAGTGCTTAGAAATTAGCAAAGAAATAGTTATTCTAATGGTAGTTTATAAAATATTTAGCCTATAACAGTAGTATTTGTATAATGTAATCATTTGCTGCTGTCAATAGTTCAGTTGGGTGGTTTAAAGGTAATGCAAGTGTCATTTAGTGTTCATTTCATTCACTAATGACTGGATGATTCTGTTGTCCAAATGTCTCTGCTGCATTCTCTGAGTAAATCCTGGTCTGAGTTCTTCAGGAAAATGGTAACATTGTTTGAACTTGATATGCAGTTTGATGCCTGTCTGTATAGAAAAATGAATGTATGCACACACTGGTATATCACAATTGGGATGGATCATATCATTGGGGAATGGGGACAACATAATATTTTCAAGTTTAATACTAGTGCGGTCTTTTCAAGTAAATCAGCAGTAATAAATGTTTCAGTCCAGTTTGAGTGTTAATGCTTTTTTTTTCTCAATGCAAATCAACTGTGCAAACCTGAGTGTATTCTTATTATTGTCATTCAATCACTCTATTTCATGGCTTGAATTAAATTTAAAAGCATGGGTCAATCAACTGTTTGTATTTTAACAAGATTAAGATAAAGAATATAAAGGGAACTAATCTGAAGGTTCAGTTCAGTATATTGAATATACTACAGACAGATGGTGATTCTATTTTGATGGATGTCATATATATTTCAGAATGACTAATATCGATATGATATATGTATTATGTGCAAACAATTAAAATGCTCCCCATTTGTTGCTGTGCTTTACATTTTTAAACTATGTCAACTTTAATTTTTGAAATTTATTTTAGCTGAGTTTGCTTGCTTTGCTGATAGCTTATTGCTTCTTGAATTCCACTCTTCAGAAGTGAATCACACTTGGGCACTATTCTAATAACTGAAATAATCATGTTCTCCATTTTATATATATATATATATATATATATATATATATATATATATATATATATATATATATATATATATATATATATTATTCTTGGCTTTCGTTAGTCTCGAAAGACATGGAAATAGTTTGTAGTTGTGCAGCATCTTCTGTGGCTAAAAAGCCCCATAGCCACACATGGGAGTGGCAATCCTTGCTGTAGTTGCTGCACTTGAAGTTTGAGTCAGGTCTTGGTTGGAACTGCATCATCTTCCTCTGAGAGCGTTTCTCCGAGCTGTTGTAACTTTTCCTCGATGGCTTTCAGACCTGTGAACAGAGCATGTCACCAGCTCTTTCCAGGTGTTGACCTAGATCCCAAGAGTTTTCATGTTGTGATTGTAGACATCCTTGAAGCGAAGATGTGGCCCTCCTATTGATCTTCTGCCTGAGGCAAGCTTAGAGTAGAGAAGGTCTTTGGGGATCCATCCATCATCCATTTGATGCACATGGCCCAGCCATCTGGCGGAGGAGTGTGACAATGCTGGGAATTTTGGCCTGTTGAAGCACCTTGTTGTTTGTTACACAATTGCTCCAGGTGATCCCGAGTATCTGAATATATATATATATATATATCGTGAAAATCCAACTTCAGAGCTAGGTTGCTGCTGATCACAAACTTTTAAAGTTTAATAATAAATTATTAAACTTGGCTGCAGTATTCTCATTCAGTGTAGTGATATCAAATAACATCTGTTCATCAGCATGTTTCTGATGGACTTAGATGAATTGGGTTGTTGTATTGTGTGTATATTGCATATGCTAATTAGTAAAATGGACTCTTCAACAGAAGAATTGGACACAACACCATAATTATTTTGAGCCAATTAAGTAAGAATGGTCATTGTCTATCTCCACCACCTTACTGTTTAATTGTTCTTGCATCATTTGTATGTCCAGATGATAAGTTTAGCTCACCTTTCAGCATGTCAGTTTAATTTTGTACATATTAAGATTACAGGCATATATCAAGGTGGTCAAGAAATAGAATTGTTTTTTTGTTGGGAAAACATTGGGGCTAAGCTCCCTGAAACATGTAGGGGGGGTGATTTATGGGTCTGGAATTTTCTTTGTGGCCCTTGATAAATCTAATGATCAATTGTTTTTCTTAGTTTTGTATAGCTTTATGTAGGTAAGTGGGCTTTATTTCTACTTTCCAGTTCTCTAACCCACAAGAGTACCACCACTATATTTGTTTTTGCATTATTGACATGGCTAGGATCCAACAGATTGTGTTTTGGCTTTATTGTTAGCTTGGTCATAACAGATTGGGAAAATCTTTTAACCTGTAGAACATGATAGTATAATGTAACTATATTTTAACATTTGTTGTCCTAAAAGCTTTCACTTGTATTCATTTAATAACTACAGTTGTTTATGGATCAAGGAAACAAAGTTTTCTTGTCTTGTTCCACTAATTGTGTTTTCATTTGTGAATCTGGGGATGCTTTGTGATGTGATTATTATGATTATTTTATTCATGGAATAATATGTATATTTGAGTATTGGTGCCCACAGGATTTTTTGCAGCGGAGGGGGTCAGGACTTTGTGCATGGAGGGGGTCAAGATATTTTCAGGAGGGGAATCAATCAGTCACAGTAGGGAGAGTTAGTATATAAAGTAGTCTGAAACTGAAGCTAATATTTATTAAGTGTTTTGAACAGAATCTTGTGACATTTTTAGCTTCATTTGCAGGATTAAACTTGTCAGAATATATATATATATATATATATATATATATATATATATATATATATATATATATATATATATATATATATATATATATATATATATATATTGTATGATTTCTGGGGAAGGGCATCACATAACCCCTTGACCCATGCTGCAGGCACCCATGTATTTGAGTTGTATTTATGCATTGGAGGCATTACCAATACTGGTAAAATGTTTTGCTTTTGTTTCCTTGTTCTTTTTATTGATATTTGGTATTTAGTGTGCAGGAGATTTGTTAAGCCTGTCTTGGCTTTAGATTATTATAGCAATCATTTCTGATCAGTTCATCAAAGAGATTAGCATCATTTTTTTTTTTTACTTCCCTTTTATATATGTATTTTCTAGCTTAATAAAGGGTGGCTTGACAAAACAGGGGCCTCATCTATAAGAGTGAATGCTTTACAACTTTAGGTAGGTTGTTGCTGTTAACTTTCCTGATGCAATATATGTTTATAACCATTTGTATTAACACCATTGGTCAAAGACTAGAATGCCTGAAGGGATGGTCTGTTTTTTAACATTTATCCAACACCCTCCATTAGAACAAGTTTTTTTTCATAATTTTACTAAACTTATTGGAAGATTGCTATAGTCTACTTGGTCCTAAATGAAGATGCTAAGACATCCACAATGGTATCCACAGTGACCATCTTGAAAATTTATAATTGCAACACCTGAATTGAAGTTCATATTTTCACAAGAGTTATTATCATGACTAGTAGATTCTAGATGAAAATGAGTCAATTTTCTTATGTGCAATATATCCAACACAAGCCATCATGAAAATCTAGTATTTAATTGGTGTGTCATGAGAAGACTTTTTCTGCATTTATTTGGGATCTGTAAAGATAGATTGTATTCTTTTCTATTTCACAACTGGTTTTTGCAGAACATGAACATTTTCAGGGAAATCACTTAGCCTTTGCACAGGATCATACTTCTTTGAACAAACTAACCTGACATTAAAATCATCTCAAATCTGAAGATTTTACCAATGTGATGAAAGCACAGTTAGATGGTTGTTGTTGTAGGGTTTAAGGCCATTTTTCAGCACATTTTACATGGTGGCCAGTATTAATGGTGGAGGAAGAACCCTGGAAAACACAGGGAAGAATCACCACCCATGAGAAGCTACTGGCAGGCTTTCTCACTTATCCAGTTAGCTGAGTCTAGACTCAACTCACACAGAGATGAGATGGCAGTGATCCCTAACGGTCATTGATTTAGACCACTCACCACCCAGTTAGATGGATTACATGATACTTAAATGAGAGAACAAGAGATGTTTATATAAATGATGTTCTGTCTGAACCTGGAACAATTAGGTATTGAGCTCCACAAAGCTCAATTCTAGGTTCATTTTTTAATGACCTCCACTTTTACTTGGTTTAATCAATTTCATCTGCAGATGTCTATGCAGATGACACAACATTGTCAGACATCCAAAACATAAACAATGAACTGGAAATCTCTTTACAGGATGCTAAAAACAAACCATAGTGCAATGCCATGGTATTAAATGCTGAAAAAAACAAACTAGTGCAATGGCATGGTTGTAAATACTGGAAAAACAAAAAGTACATGTATAATGCAATGGCATGGTAGTAAATACTGGAAACACAAACTATAATGCAATGACATGGTAGTGAATACTGGTAAAAACAAACTGTAGTGCAATTGCATGGTAGTAAATACTTGTAAAAACAAGCAGTAGTACAATAGCATTGTAGTAAATACTGGTAAAATTAAATATTACTTATCTGAACTCTGCAAAAAAGAACAAATCTTGATAGTAATGAACTATGTCTGACATGGAAGGATAAAAGATTATTGTGATAGTAATGAACTATGTCTGACATGGAAGGATACATGGTTATTGTGATATTAATGAACTATGTCAGACATGGAAGGATACATGGTTATTGTGATAGTAATGAACTATGTCTGACATGGAAGGATACATGGTTATTGTGATAGTAATGAACTATGTCAGACATGGAAGGATACATGGTTATTGTGATATTAATGAACTATGTCTGACATGGAAGGATACATGGTTATTGTGATATTAATGAACTATGTCTGACATGGAAGGATACATGGTTATTGTGATATTAATGAACTATGTCTGACATGGAAGGATACATGGTTATTGTGATAGTAATGAACTATGTCTGTCATGGAAGGATACATGGTTATTGTGATATTAATGAACTATGTCAGACATGGAAGGATACATGGTTATTGTGATAGTAATGAACTATGTCTGATATGGAAGGATACATGGTTATTGTGATAGTAATGAACTATGTCTGACATGGAAGGATACATGGTTATTGTGATAGTAATGAACTATGTCTGACATGGAAGGATACATGGTTATTGTGATATTAATGAACTATGTCAGACATGGAAGGATACATGGTTATTGTGATATTAATGAACTATGTCTGACATGGAAGGATACATGGTTATTGTGATAGTAATGAACTATGTCTGACATGGAAGGATACATGGTTATTGTGATATTAATGAACTATGTCAGACATGGAAGGATATATGGTTATTGTGATAGTGATGAACTATGTCTGACATGGAAGGATACATGGTTATTGTGATAGTGATGAACTATGTCTGACATGGAAGGATACATGGTTATTGTGATAGTAATGAACTATTTCTGACATGGAAGGATACATGGTTATTGTGATATTAATGAACTATGTCAGACATGGAAGGATACATGGTTATTGTGATAGTAATGAACTATGTCTGACATGGAAGGATAAATGGTTATTGTGATAGTGATGAACTATGTCTGACATGGAAGGATACATGGTTATTGTGATAGTAATGAACTATGACATGGAAGGATACATGGTTATTGTGATAGTAATGAACTATGTCTGACATGGAAGGATACATGGTTATTGTGATAGTAATGAACTATGTCTGACATGGAAGGATACATGGTTATTGTGATATTAATGAACTATGTCAGACATGGAAGGATAAATGGTTATTGTGAAAGTAATGAACTATGTCTGACATGGAAGGATACATGGTTATTGTGATAGTAATGAACTATGTCAGACATGGAAGGATACATGGTTATTGTGATAGTGATGAACTATGTCTGACATGGAAGGATACATGGTTATTGTGATAGTAATGAACTATGTCTGACATGGAAGGATACATGGTTATTGTGTTAGTAATGAACTATGTCTGACATGGAAGGATACATGGTTATTGTGATCTTAATGAACTATGTCTGACATGGAAGGATACATGGTTATTGTGAAAGTAATGAACTATGACATGGAAGGATAAAAGATTGCAAATGGTCTGTCATGATAGACTCTTTGGTATTTTGATACATAATAACCTATCATGAATTGAACAGGTAAAATATATGAGAAAAACATTAATTCATGTTTATGTCTTGCAGTAAGATAAGACATTTTCTCCCAGATTGGCATAGAATATTATAACAGTTACATGTGACCCTATTAGATTACTGGAATACAGTATGGGGTAATGCAAATGATAAAAACAAAGCTAAGCTAGCATGTCTTCAGAAAAGAGCATTTGTGGTAATATCAGTCCAAATAAAAAGAAGGGAAAATTTAGCTGGCAAGTTAAAATATTACCTACTGAAGACCGAATCCAGTTAAGAAAAGCAAAGATAATGTACAAGATATCCAACAACAGTGCCCCTGTATATTTACAGGTCATTATTCCAGGATAGGCTACCTGGTAGTACTTCCAGCTTTGATCCATGTCTACCAAACAGTATAAAATTACAAAACCAAATAAGGAATTGTTATATAAAAGTTTCCAATACTCTGGAGCTTTGCTCGGGAATAGTGTTCTGGTTGAGATTAGAAATGCCTACTGTTTCCTTTTCCCAAACCCAATATATTCAGTGGCTTCAGAGATGGATATAAGATGGGAATGAAAACTACTATATTTGTATTCATGAATGCCTCTTGGAATCATTACATGTATTACCCATCAGTTTTGTCACTAACTGCATATTGCATGTATATATTGATTATGTGGGTTCAGTATGTATCTGTCGAAAGGAAAGAAAGTAAGTCTATTGTCTCTTCATGTATATACTCCTATATATATGTATGCATTTGTATATACTAGTTCTTTATTTGAGGGTCTCAAGGTAGATTAGTTCTTATCTAATTGTGTTGCCCTCTTTAAATAAAGTCAGTAGTAGTAGTAGTAGTAGTAGTAGTAGTAGTAGTAGTAGTAATAGTAGTAGTAGTAGTAGTAGTAGTAGTAGTAGTAGTAGTAGTAGTAGTAGTAGTGTGTATTTTTTAAAAAAAACAAACTATGAATTCTTACAGACATGTAGCCAGTTCAAATATCTTTTAGAAAAAGGCTTGTTCCTGTGCCATTCCACAGATCAAATAATTAAACCAGTCATTGATAACAGGTTTTAACTGCCAGAGACAAAGAACATGCAATGATTTATGTTGCCATATTTTTGTTGTCCAAACATAGGGCACACTGGGAACATTTGAACCACAGTAATAAAATGAAAAATAAAAGTGATAATTGTCTATCTAAACCAGTCTGTATGTGATTTGACAGTGGTACATTGGAGTATTTTAAAGTAGACCAAGTCATTTAAAATAAATGGGAGCAGTACTCATGGATAATTATTGCTGGTTAGTCATTGATAATCAGCACTTAAATCATTTGACAGAAAAATTAGCTAGATTTCAGAAACAAAGTAGTACTTGATTATTCAGCATTCTGTAATGGCCATCTTGTATATATATGTTCCCCTAACACAATTTGTTTGATCATCCACAAGGTTGATATTTTATAGTTTCAGTGTAAAAGAAATTTAGTGTCAGTTGAATTGATAGTAAAATAAAATGCCCACTCCACATCTTCTCTACAAAGAGCTGAAGTGAGTTAGATTGTTGCAGGGCAGATAATCATGAGTGTACTTATCTTCCTTCACAATAAATTTGTCTAATATTGAGTTATCTGATGTATTAGAAGTTAGTTGACTTAAATGCAATAACTGAAGAGTAGTATCTTGTGTAATAATTGACTTCACTTGGGTTTCTGGCACATCCTACTGCAAACAACACAGGCTCAGACCCCTTATAATACAGTGTGCCAGAAAATCAGGATCTGTTTTTTTTTTGCTTGAAAGCATATCAAATAAGTGACCATAAATGAGTGTCCACTTTCTAAGTCCCATACACTAGCCATTGTTGTGCTGACATGCCATTAAAACCTCTATGTGTGCATATGCATGGATACATGCCATATACTCGATTATAATTATATTAAACTGCAGAAAGAGAAAGATAATGTTTTGCTATAGCATAATGTGCCTGCAGATTAGGGTCTGTGGTGTGTGTTCTACTGATTACTTCGATCAGACTACATAGACTCAGATATGCCAGATCAATATGCTCCAGCAGATCAGGGTCTGCACATTGGCTCATATTATAAGCATGTATTTATATAAGGTATAGTACTTTTTATCATGATTTGTATTTAAAAATTTCCCTTTTTAATGTGTGGTGGAGTTATTATATAGATCTTGTATGTAAATAATACTTGACAGAAGTACAATAAAATCTATTCCTGAAGTCCAGGATGTTTGTGTGTGCATTAGTGTGGCATATTTTAACTTCACTGATCACTGATGGCACTGAAAATGGATATTTACATTCAGTGATTTGACTGGAGGAATACAAATTTAAATTGTTCACATTTCAGTTGCTTAATAAATAGGTAAGCTGTAGGGACACCCGAAGAATTATTTTCAATGTAGTGGTTAGCTATTATGATTTACAGATGCAGGCCAAATGTATGTTTAGAGGTGAAATTTTTTGGCAGGGGTGGCAAGTGTCTCCCCTTGTCACTATGAGTGGGCAACCATGGTAAGCTAAGAAAAAAATCACATGGGATTTTCATTAACTCACTGAATTGTTGACAACACTGAAGTATAAATGGAAGTCATATAAAATGGAATTCAGATTAAGGATGATTACTTGTGAAATGTTGTATGGGATTTATTATTTTACCTGACTATGGGTCCCCCATTATTACTTAAACCTCTTTGGGTTAATATACATTTTTTATGCTACACTTGATTTAATATCAGTCCCCAAATAAGGGTAATTATATAGAAAAGTAATGGAAAAAAGAAGTCACCCATTGCTATAATGAGTATAGATTTGCACAGGTCAAAGATCATAGATTCCTTACTAGTAAGAAAAAATGTAGGTTGGTGAGTAATTTTTTTCTTTTTGACAGAGTTTTTGAGATTGGCTTTCTACAACAGATAGCCTGCACATTTAATTTATGGCAGGTTGTAAACAGCTTTTGATTCCCAAAGGTATTGTGTACATTTCATTTACTTGTTTGTTTTTTTTTTTATGCTGGACTGTTATTGTGATTATTAGAATTGTATGGGCATTTTGGTTTTTTAGTGTTTTATAAGATAGAAGTCTTGTCCATGTTATTACATCCAAGTTTGTCACAGAATTTCAGTCATATTGCTATGATGTCTACATTGTGGCAGTTTATAGTGATATCTAGCACTGTGCATCATGCCACAGACATGTAGCATCATGTCCAACCCAGTCACATTATCCTGACACTAGGCCAAGCAGACCTAACACTAACCCTTTATGTTTGTTGCCAAGCAAGGCCACTGTTAGGACCAATTTTTTAAATCATTGGTATAATTTAACTGATTTTCATAACTGTGGCCTCCTGCATTCAAGGCAGACACTCTAACCACTATGCCACTGGACTGGTCATACAGTAAAGTAAGTGTTCATTTTAATAAAGAGAACACAAAGTAGTGTGATGAAATACCATATATTCATGTTTACTTGTGTCCAACTGTAACCTGTGGGGGCATGGATTAGTTTAAATCACCCAACCTCTTTTTCAGCTTTTCCCCCAATGCAATGGAAAGTTGAAACTTGTCTGGGGAAAAATGCAATGACAATGACACTAATGAGGTGCCCCAAAACTTGGTTTTTAATGAAGTGGAAAAACTTTAGACTTTTCTTTGATGTGAAACAATTCTGTCCATAGGTCTTTAGAAAACATCACCTTCTAATCATTTGAGCATGTATGAATGTAAGAACCCTCAGGAGATCTAACAGGAAATAAAAATGAAAACTTTTCCATTAATGTAAAATTAAAATCCCTGTAGGCTATCAATAACAGAAACATCTGCCTATTCCTTAACTACCCAAATAGGCAATGACAGTGACACTAATAAAGTGCCCCAAAACTTGGGTTTTAATCAAGTGGAATAACTTTGTAGACTTTTCTTTGATGAGGAACAACTCTGTTTATGGGTGTCCAAACATAGGGGCAAGTGCAGATTTTACAGCTAAAATTTTTGGCATAGGTCTTTAAATTGATAACTGACCACTACACACATGTTCCTGTCCCAGGGGAAAATTTCTGCGGGGGGGGGGCACCTTGTCTTTACTTGGCATCTACTTATATAATTATCTTTAGTCAGTGGAAGGACTATCAGCTAAGGCATGGTTGGAGTTGTTGCATCATGTTAAATAATGTATGTCACAATATTCCCACTATATGTGTGTGTGTGTGTGTGTCTTTGAGTCAAAATATTTCTGAAATTATTGCTTTGATGTTACATTTTTTACTTGTATTTTAGTTTATGTAATATGTCAGTAAAATTTTTAAAATTAATTTTTAGATGCATTAGGAATGATTTTTATTACATAAATGATGATGTGGATATCTTAGAACCAGTTTTGGAAATGTCCAGTAATATAAAGATCAGACAAGTTGTGAAGTACATTCTTGGATTTCTATACTCTCCTCAGGTTTATCATTATCAGTTAGTATTGATGTTTCATCTGTAAAAAGCTTAACGTGTTGACAAGAACCTGTATGGTCTTTTTAATTATTTTGGACGAATGCATACATAAATTACTAATTTTTCAGCAAATATTTATTTATAGGTCTATAGAAAACATCACATTCTAAACATTTGAGCATGTATGAATGTAAGAACACTCAGGAGATCTGACAGGAAATAAAAATAAAAACTTTTCCATTAATATAAAATTTAAATCCCTGTAGTCTATCAATAACAGAAACACTTGTCTGTTCCTTGACTACCCAAATATACAATGACAGTGACACTAATGAGATGCCCCAAAACTTGGGTTTTAATGCAGTGGAAAAATTTTGACTGTATAGACTTTGATGAGGAACAACTCGGTTCATAGGTATTGGAGCATGTGGGCTAGTGCAGATTTTACAGCTAAAATTTTTGGCATACGTCTTTAACTTGACAACTGACCACTACACACATGCTCCTGCCCCACCCAGACAAATTTCTGCTGGCACCCTTGACTTTGCTTGCTTACCATTTAAAATATTTGCTGGAGATGGGTAGCTAGAGATTTTATTCAAACAGGAATACAATTTTTTTTCTTTTACCTCAAGATAGTTAATTTATAGAAAGTATTAAGGTTGTCAATAGTTAATTTGTAGAAAATATTAAGGTTGTCTTTTCTACAAATAAGAGTAAGAATATTTTTTCAAGCTAATTAGGGGGCCAGAAATCATTTTGAAAATATCCCATTCCCTCCTCCACCTCTCCTAAAAATTAAATGGTCTCTTTCATGTTGATATGAAGATGGCAGAGCATTCCTTTTGAGTAGATGCAAACGATTGGTTTGGGACCATTTTCATTATAGTAGGCCCAGAAGACTTTAAACTATTGCTTTAAGACACCACATGTGCACCCCCATCTCCACTAGCCAAGATTTTGATAACCCTATCTACACATTGGTGGATGAAATAGTTATATTGGTGCTTTGTCCTAGTGGCATCTATTGGTTTTCATGTGTTACCTCCCTTACTATATGATGCCAACTAACCAATAGTGTGGTGCATTGTATATCAGCCGAAAATGGTGGCTGCAATTGACCTGAAAAGGATGCTTTATAAATTTAACATCGAAAGTATAACTATGTACCAGAGGGAAGCCATTACAGGTGTATTTGAGTGAAAGGTATTGTGCAAACATGGACTGACACTGGAAAATTGCTTTCTTATCAGTCCATTCAAGTTATGTGTATCCTTTGTCTCAATCACATAGGAAGAGTGTTCAAATTTGAACCATTTAATTTTGATTGGATGCAGAGGCAATTCAGACCCAATACTTAGAAATATCTGCTCTAAATACCAAGGTGTACATAGAGTTATCAACCTTGGCTAACGAAGATGGTGCACCCCACTGATAGTTTCATCCTACACCCTTAGCAGCTTGTAACCCACTTCTGATTTTTCAAACAAAAAGCACCAAGGATATAAAAATGTACAGAACTTACTCTTTTCATTCATTGTTTTATTTAAATTCATTTTTATCAAGTAGTCCTTGACATTGCAATCTTCTTCTCATTTTAAACAAAAAAGAAGTTTTTATTGTTAAAAGCGAGAGTAATCGATAGCATTTTCTAATTGCCATGGATAAAAAGTTCAGCTTGACCCATTTGATTTACCATGTTATGCTCCAGCTTATTAACTACTTTGCTTTTTGAAATACAAAAGCAGAAGATAGCAATGACAATTTTTTTTAAATGGTCAGGATTGGGATGTTGTTGTGTTGGTTAGAATTGCACCCCTATTTCAGTCACATAGACTCTTCCTCACACTGCCAAATGTATGCATGTATGGTATTTAGCTTGTGCACACTATATACAAAAGCCATTGAGTTACCTTTAGTTGATTGATAGCTGATAACTATAGAAATAAATTCAAGGAACAGAATCTTGTAAAGTGATTCAGTAAATATTTTGAATTAAATTAAGGTGAGTTTTTGGGCTGTTGAACTTTTAATCAGTAGATTTATTATTACTGCACTCATCCCATGATAAGTTTGTGTCACTGATCAGCCCATTTGACACTTTCACAATATTTTACTTTAAGAATGTATTTTTCCCAACTTCTGAAAACATTTACAATGTAGCCCACCTGCCAAGTTGATAATTGGAAAAAAAACAAGCTCTAATTTTAGGCAAAAGCATTAAAGACTGCTAAATATCAAGTTCTAGGATGGTTTAAAATTTTAGAAATATTACAGTGAAATTGTAAACCAACACAATAAATTAAAACTTAAATGGAGATCATCAGGATATTCAGAAGGGTTAAGTTGCCCATGCATTGCTTGTTGCTAAGATACATGTTATCTGCTGTTAAAAACTAAACTGGTAATAAATCAGTTCCCCCATATCAGTGGTGTACTCTACACTTGAGTAAGTTCTTTTCATACTGTACATATCTTTTTAAAGATGTGGCTGAGGTATAAATAGAAAATTCTGCTGTGTCATTTATCCACTGACTGGGATAAAATTTTCTGAAACAGAAAATTAATTTATCCTAGAATATGCAGCTGAACAATCCACTGACTGGGCACATGACTGACATTTTGTTGCCAGGCCTTGCCCCTTGAACCTGTAGCTGTAGACACCCAAGTTTAAAAATCCAGCCTTTCAACACCCACCCCACATACATGCACATAGATTGATCCATTTGACATTAATGATCCATTATTTGAGAGTGATGTAACCCCTTTTATTACAAGCCTTGTATTACATATATTACATAAACAGCAAAAACATGTCTTGCATTAGCAGTGTTGATGAAAATATTAATTACAATACATTTCATCCTTTGTTTCTTAATTGGTTTCCTTACAAAGTAAGTAATCTATTTCAATGTTAATTTGCTTACTGGGAACATATTTTGACGTACACATGTACACATTGTAGTTGATACAAAGTTTATTCCTTCACTTGTGATGTATATGTACAAGTTATGAATGCCTGTTGTTTTTTTTTTTAGCTTCGTAATATACAGGGTATACTGTCAGTCATATGAATAGTCTGCATTGAAGCAGACCTTTATTAAAGTTAAAATGTTTCAGTGCCATCAGTGTGACAAACAGAATGTTGTACAGTGGGTCTTTACCTAGATACAGTATCTTTGAAAGACACATTAGATAAATGAGCTTGAGCAGTTTGCGGAGCATTGAAATCATAATTTTTAGTGATGGGTAACTACCACCTTTTTTATTGTGGGGGTGGGGGATGTCTGGGATTTTCTTTTGAACCAGGACTTTTTTCATTATAAGATTAATTTTGCCCCATATAAATCAGGGCAAAATGAATTTTTTTCAAGTCTTATTTGAAGGGGATGGAATTTTTGCTTTTAAAAAATTCCAGGTTCCTCCTACTCCCCAACTCAGATTATATGACTGGTCTCTAAGCAGATAAAACTGGCCATTTTAAGAAAAATAAATCAATCTCATCTCAAAATTGAACCACAATACAAATTGATCCTCCAACATTAATCTTCAACAAAACCTTAATGTACCTATTCCATTTTCAGTTATTAATTTCTTCTACCTTATTGAGTCTAGTAGGATCTTTCATTGTTTTCAGACATTTGAAATAATTTTTTATGTCCAAAAACTTGTGGAAAAATTTATTCCTGATAGAAATCTCCAAAACTTGGACCTAAATCTGCTATTATTTGATGGTCTGATAGATCATGGCCTTACATATTCATTTCAGATCATAGATATTATGTTGTAGAGTTCAAATGCATTATATTATGTTGATTGTATTGACCAGCTGTTGTTTCTTGTTACATTTCTGAACAATAATTCAGGTTCTTTCCCATATACTATTGCCATCTTTCAAAATTGCTTACATTTAGGGAAGGGAAGAAACATATTGATTATGGCTTTTTAAATGTTAGAGGTAGGTCACAGAAAATGAAAAAAGGAAACCTGTTACACAATAATTTGCCTACCAGATATGAAGGTTTAAAATTAATACTAATCCACTAATCGGAGATCAGTAAATTTGCAGACAGATTACTAAAATTTCAGCAAAAATTCCATCAGTGGCTTTCAGGAGTCAATAAGTGGTCCAGTGTTGAATGTATCTGTTGGTTAATTGGTCAGTTTGTTGTGTTAAATAGCATCTCTACCATGCACTTGATGAGGTACAAATGCATGCAGCTCAAATGCCATGTGGTCTTTATGCATCAGGTGAATAAGGGTGCTGACTGTCAAAATGGCATACTCACCAAATTAGCCTGGTACCCTTGCCCAGTCTATCAGTTTCAATATAGACAATATAAAATCCAAAAAAGGAACTGGGGTATTAGGCTAATACCAAAGCTTGGTCAATCAGAAAAGACTGTATTGGCCAGTTCAACAAACTAGATGAACATGCAATTACAGACATGCAAAATACCAATCCTCAGCACTGCACACATTTCATTTATAAACAAGTGTTCTTATATAGTAAAAATGAAATAATGCTACCCACCCCAAGACCTTTAGATTAGATCTGATATTTGGAGCAATAATAAATTGAAATATTTTCTGCACATGTATTTATGTACAGTAGCAATACTACACAAAGTGTAAGGAAAAGCATTATGAAATTAAAAAGCAAATTGGATTTTTTAAGAAAATTCCACACAAAGTGAGCAAGAGGAATAAAAATGTAATCTCATTGCATATGTACACCAATCCTCTGTCAAGCCTGCTAAGTTGTAATACAGTCCACCAGCTAGTGGAAAATCAGTAACAAGTAATCTTCCAAATGCTCTATTTTACAAACATTTTCAATAAATTTTCCAGAACATGAGCCAGATGAAAATTATAAAAATTTTACTGACATTTAATTTCAATAAAATCTCCAGTCATAGTGGGAAGGGAAGTGATGATGAACTTAACTACAAAAGTACTCCTTGAAAGAAAAATATTTCATGACCTTTTTCCACTAATGAACTTGAGGAAGAAGGAGAAACGTTAGTGTGCATTAAAAAAACCCTACATAGCCTCAGTCAAGAATTTCCATAGAAATCCTCCAACCAGTGTGAGAAATGATGACAAATTAAATCCCAGAATACTTGTCTTGTGACTTTTTAAAGAAAATTACTCTAAAATGTACTAGATGAAAAAAGCAGTGCTGATACCTCTCTAGCCTATGCAGTTCTGAATAATCTGGGATGAGAGGAGATGACAAACTAAAGTCCCAAAATAACTCAATTTTGACAACTTTTCATGTAGTTTCCCCAAATATGGATCATTGGAATGATGTGATGTGATGTGATTTTTAACATAGCTTTAACAATTTTTCAGTCATATCGCTACGATGTCTGCAGTGTGGCAATTTATAGTGATGTCTAGCACTGGGGAATCATGATGCAGACATATAGTATGATGTCCCATCCAGTCACATTATCCTGACACCAGGCCGACAAGTGCTAACACTAACCTCTTAATGCTGAGCAACAAGCGAGGCAGCTGTTAGTACCATTTTTGTAAGTTGGAAAGAAGTTAAACCTTATTATTTATGAACACCCACCCACAGATCTAGCTTAAAACATTTCAATACAATCCTTGAACCATTATATGACGAGAAGCAATAAAATCCTAAATTCTTGAAATATAAAAAAATATTTAAGAAAATTCCTCATAAATGATACAGAAACAAACTTATTGTTCGTCTATGCCAACCACCTACTACCATACAAAATTTATCCAAAACAATCATGCTAGTGGCGTGGGATTAGAAGAGATGTGCTGAGTTCTATAATGATTTCCTTTTTTAAAAAACTTTCAAGGAATAACTGCAGCTTTTGGCTTGCAGTTAATGGTAAAACCTTATTGCACAACTGTGTCAACAACAAGCCTAGACTAAGGTACAAAGTTTCGTGAAAATACTTCATGAAGTTCCCATGTACTAATACAGATTTATGCTTAATTGGATTTATTTTTAGATTGTTGCCGATAAACTTTCAGTGCACATTCAAGAGTTTATTAATAAACATTCATTGCACTGTGAGGTGACAAATTGTAAAGATGTCAAGATTTGTAAAAAGGTATACAGAATGTCAGAAATTAGATGGTGACAAAAAAGAGCTGTTGTCAACAAAGTTGTGTAAATCAATAAAATTTAGGTGAGATCACTTAATATGTTATGAAGATCAAAATGTCGTACTTTAGAACCCTGATATTCCATGACCAAGCTTTGTCATTGCTTGCTTTTGAGATGCAAGAGACATTTATTGATTTTGGGGGTCAGAATGTCAAAGGTCAGGGTCACATTCACAGTGACTCCAAGAAGAAAATGGTTTCTGCATATCTGAGTTTTAAATTGCATACTTTAACCCAACTTGGACGGCTTGCATTTGAGACAAGGAAGATGCATATTCATTATGGAAAACAAAGAGTTAAATGCCAAGTCATGAGAACTGAGATAAGTAGAAACCATTTACACAATGCTCGTGTTCTACACCACATGCATTGACTAAATTTTGTAGATAGCTTGGATTTGGGACAAAGAAAAAGCTTATTTTGGGGGTTAAAGGTCGAAACATGATACTCTATTGCTAGATATCTCTATAAACTGCCTCACTGTAGGCATCATAACGATATGACTCAAATTATTGAATTATTAGTGTGCTTTTTGTATTTTAGAGCAATGCTTTTTTTCAGTCATTTGTGGAATTGGAATCGTTTCTGTTTTTAAAATATTTTGTTTAATTATCATGTTTTCATATTTTGCAGGGCTTTGATGAAAACAGCTATAATGTTTTTATCACTGGTGCTGCTGAACTTTATTCTGCCATATGTTTTGGGCGAGGAATCCACAGGGCCTGGGGACAAGGGGTCATTGACAGACTTCTGGTTTGTCCGTTTGGCTCTCAACCTTCTTGGCTATGGCACCATCTTTGTACCAGGGTATTTCTTGATCCAATATTTCCGGAAGGTTAGGTTTAATGATACTGCAGGTTGGTATTATAATCATAATTGTCATTGTTTTTATCATCATTATCACCTTGTAATATTTCTTATGATAACCAACACCACCACTGTTATAATCTCCATGACAACAATACCAGTTGTCATGGGAATAACATCACTACTACCATCAGAACCTTCAGCACTCTGATTGGCATCATAATCATTTTTAAGGGCAAATTAGTAAACACTTCTTTTTTAGAGATGAGTTGAATTATAGTTTCAACGATTGACCCTAAATTAAGCATAACATTAACAACATCACTGGACCATGTGCTCTATGCAACTGCTTTGAAGAACAAAATCTTAATCAATGAACAGTTCATGTATCTTTGCCAGGAAGAGATTTTGCTATTTGATGCATGGAGTAATCACTTACATTGTAATAAAACCAGCAAGAAAGTTCAGTTCTGTTTCTTTTCTGGTATTCTTCAGTGCTTTCTGGTATCCAATTATGCTTTCTATGCAGTATGATTGATTCTGAAATAAAGTTTTACATTGATCAAAAAAAATGTTTAAGTTTGATCAGTAAAGGAAATCGTGTTGAAAATGGGAAAGGTTTAATTTATCTTAAAGTTATTTGTTAATTATTTATATTTACATTTTTAGAAATTTGCTTTTCATATAGTTACTATTGTGCTGGGTGCCATTAAACCCTAAAACAAATCTACTAAAGGATGGAAGTCCAGTTAAAGCCTTTGCATAACTTAGTGTGTGATTGTGTTTTTTTTTTTTTTTTTTACAGTAACTTGCACTTATGCCAAGAAAGATACATAGATATTGAAGTGATTAGGTTCATCAGAGGTAACGGTCATGTTAACTTTCAGAATGATAATTTTGGTTTCTGCATGATATCTAAAGTTATTTATCACCTGATTTAAACAATTTTTATGGATAGCTTGAATTTGAGATCGGAATACGCCTGGAGTTATATTTGGATCAAATAGTCACAGTGGTTAAAAGAAGGAAAAACAATATCCTCAACACGGGGATGATTAAACCTTGCAGATGGCTTGCATTCGAGACTAGAAAAGACACTTATTCATTGGGAAGGATAGGGGTAAAAGGTCATGAATTAAGTTCAGAGGACCTTGAAGAAGGAAAATTATTTTTATAAATAAATCTTATGCCACAAATCATGACCAAACTATGGATGTCATGTTTTTTTTTTAAAACTATCACATTTTTGGCTATATCATGCAAAGAAAATGTCTCTCCAAGCACAAAGAGACCATTAACCCAGGATGGCCTCGGTGGGCATCAAACCTGGAACTCATGCAACACATACATATTTTTTGCTGGTTTCCATATCAGTCGTGAGTACTTAATCTTTTTGGCCCAGTTATTCAACCAATGAAGGAGGATATTACATAAAAGTATAATAATCTTTATTGACCACATGGCAGTCTTGAAATGTTTCATTTATAGCCCTCTTGTTGATGACACATTTTGGACTATTTCAGATACTGAGGTAGTGTGACCCATTGCTGTAGATATATTTAAGATAATAAGGTAACTGTTAAGACTGTTAAATTCTGTAATTACCAATCAGTTTTCAAGGTTTAATAATGAAAAAGCAGCATTGGCTAACTCATTTGAAACTGGTCATTTATCTCTATTATTGTGAATTAAATTTTGATTGCTTCATAAAGTTTCTTGCATTTTTTTTCTTTTTTAGGTCCAGGATGTATACAGCAACTAGTCAAGTTGTGTATATTTGGAAAAGAGAGTGAGCGATTGTCATTGGAGGAGGGAGGTACTACTGCTTCACCATCTCGTTCAGCTCCACGGGAAGAAATGACATTAAGGAGAAAGGCAGCTTTATTAATGTTATGCTTCTTTGGTCTTCAGGGGTCTTACCTCACCTGGGGAGTTTTACAGGAGCGTGTCATGACATATGAATATGGAGGAACAGATGGTACTCCTGGAGAGCACTTTAAGAATTCACAGTTCCTTGTATTTATCAACAGAATTTTAGCCTTCATAGTCGCTATGTCAGTTTTGTTGTTCCAGAAACAACCTCGTCACATTGCACCACTCTATAAATATTCATACAGTTCCTTCTCTAACATTATGAGCAGTTGGTGTCAGTACGAGGCACTAAAGTTTGTCAGTTTTCCAACTCAAGTTCTTGCCAAGGCTTGCAAGGTGATTCCTGTAATGCTTATGGGAAAGATTGTTTCAAAAAAATCATATGGTTATGATGAGTATGTCACTGCATTAATGATCTCCGTTGGTGTAAGTCTTTTTCTGTTGACAAGTGGAGAAGATAACCACAGAAGTACCATCACAACATTATCAGGCTTGATATTACTTGTTGGTTACATGGCATTTGACAGCTTTACGTCAAACTGGCAAGATGAAATTTTCAACCAGTATCACATGTCATCCATCCAAATGATGGCAGGAGTTAACATGTTCTCTTGTCTTTTAACCAGTGTCTCATTAATTGAACAAGGTGGTTTTGTTGAATCTTTGGCATTTATGGCCAGAAATCCTGCATTTATTGCCCATTCTGTCATGATAAGTCTTTCTTCAGCATGTGGACAACTTTTTATATTTTACACCATTGAAAAATTTGGTGCTGTAACATTTACTATTATCATGACTCTTCGTCAAGCATTTGCAATTTTACTTTCTTGTGTAATATATGGACATCCCGTCACAATAATAGGATTTTTGGGAGTGTTTATTGTATTTATAGCCCTGTTCTTAAAAATTTATGCTAGTCAGAGAAAAAAGTCTTTGAAAAGTACCTCAAGTTCACTTTCAGCATCCCCAAGCAAAGGTTAAGAACTATAAGTCTTTTTTTTTATAATGATAGGGGTGCTTGGTCAAAAGTAATATATAAATTACAGGCACTTGGCCCTTGGGTACTAACATAAGTAGTATAAATTTATTGGTGCTTAGTCAAAAGTAATACATAAATTATGGGCACTTGGCCATTAAACACTTACATAAGTAGTATAAATTTATTGGTGCTTGGTCAAAAGTAATATATAAATTACAGGCACTTGGCCATTGGGTACTAACAAATTTATTGGTGCTTAGTCAAAAGTAATACATAAATTATGGGAACTTGGCCATTAGACACTTACATAAGTAGTATAAATTTAGGGGTGCTTGGTCAAAAGTAATATATAAATTACTGGCACTTTGTCATTGGGTACTAGCATAAGTAGTATGAATTTAGGGGTGCTTGGTAGTAATATATAAGTGAAGCATTTTTGGTCATATGGTGCTAGCATAAATAGTATAAATTTTGAGAGTTAAAATTCATGAGATTACTTCATAAGGAGTCTTTACCTAATCAGGGGACCTGGGGAATTTATCTTTCTAAATGAATCTAGCAGTGGACCTGGGAAATTTATCATTCTAAATGAATCTAGGGGGAGACCTGGGGAATTTATCATTCTAAATGAATCTAGGGGGTAGACCTGGGAGATTTATCATTCTAAATGACTCTTGTTCATATATCCTACCACCCAATAAATTGTAAATTGAAGTGCTAACTTTTAATAATTCTAACTGACCACCTATCAATATTCATTTTCTCCATTCCTTTTAACTTAAAGTTGAATAAGAACCTTATATTTTCCTTGACTAAAAATGTATTGAAATAGAAACTTGGATAAATAAACTGAAAGTAGAATTAAATTAAATTAAAAAGGAATTAAATAATGAAAGGTATCAATTTATTCTTAGAAAAGAAGTGTGTTCATGCATATCATTAAATATGGACTGGGATAATACATCTCCTTCAAAATATACAGAACAAATTACATGGAAGTTAATAATTAGATGAATTCTCACAACAACTCTCCACAGGGTTTTAAAAACATTTTTTGTGCTGTTACACCATGTAACATAAGCAACCAGGAATCATTGCTTCTGCATCAAATACTCTTCCATAAAATGGAGTTTAAGATACATCATTGTCCTCATTGCCTTGTGAGTGTTTTGATTGGGTCTGTGGGAAATTTTTTTTTTTTTCTGGTTTGAGAGTATAGATACTGATGCTTTTCTCTGGTTTGAGAGTATAGATACTGATAATGTAGTCTCGCTTGTTGCAGGCTTTTCTCATAGAAGTGTCACTGTAGTAAAACAAGATGCAGCCAACATTGACAGCATTTCAATATGCTTGGTTGTGGTAATGCTGTAAAGAGAGTGGTCATATTCAACATCATTTATTTTGTTTTATTCATTACATTATGATATCTCTAATATTTAATATATTCAGTATTCTTAGAAGTCACTAAAAGTTGAATAAGACCTTGGGGGAAACTACTGTACTTGAGTGCTTTTCACTTCTACAATTTTGAACTTAAAGAAGTATTATTTACAGGGTGCTTTTCTTAAGTTTTTAACTTGCCTGGCCTTTGAAGCCTGGTAACCATTTGGTATATGGTATTGCTATTGACCTAGAATTGTCCTTGGAAAGAATTTCTGTCAGACTTTAAACAGGTAAAATTAGCATGATGTGCATTTAGGAGATAGTTTGCATTGGGTTGTATTCATACAATGATTAGTGAAATTCCACTGTGAATGGGTTATGGTATGTAAACCATGTAATTGACATCAGGACAACTTGGACCTCTTATATACAGTGTCATCTACATAAAGTAACAAAAGTAAAAAAAATGTTTTGATACATGTTTTTTGTACAGTTAGTAAAATATAAGAAAATTTAATAGGAAGGTACCTATATGTTGGGAATGGTATGAAAATAAAATTCATATTCCCAGTGAGAAAATTTTTTTTTAAGTTTGAATTGTATCCTGTCATGTACTGAAAAGTATCAAAAATACAGAATTTGGTGATAGATTGTTCCTTTGAACTTATCCTGTAACAAAGAAATTGTAATTATTTACAAGTTTACCAAAATACCATTAGGATGGAAAAACATAAAGAAAATTAAAAAATCAAATGAGCAAAAGGAACTGCTTTTTTAAAAAAAATTTCAGAAGCATTATCATTAGATACAGTTATTTGTAAATGAGCAAAATTTGTTTTTTTGCTTTGTTATATTTTTAGAGATGAAATATGAACAAAAGTTGGAATTCATGAAATGTTATTAGCTAAACTCTGAAAACTTTTTTTAAAAAGAATGTCCTTTTTTGTAGTTGAGTCGTTATGTAAATTTTGTGCTGGACATGAGTCCTATATATTGAGATTACTGGTAGATCCATAAGTTACACATTTGTCCATTATTTATTCCCATTAAATTTATAGTTTAGTTTCATCTATTTCATGACATTGATATTATGAAGAGATTCTAATGTTAATATTGTAAATAATTTTAGAGTAATTATTAGAAATATATAATTTCGAAAATAAGTACTTGTTGTAAGTCAACTAAGTATTAGTGTTTTTTTAAATTTGTGTCATTAGTGTATATGCTTTTTCGTGCCAACATATATTCATATTTAAAAGGTTGTTGGGAACATGTACTGGGGATTTGTCATTTCAGTGTATTTGCTTTTATTTTTTGTGTATAAATTAATCAGTGGTATGAATTTTGAAGATTTGCATACAGAATTGTATCTTTTTTTTATTTTCATTCTATTGAGTTTTGGTATCAAAATGTAATTTTATAATATATTGTGCAGTCAGTGAATAAGAACCACTCTGGTGACCAGGTCTAAAGAGGTCTTTATCGCCAGAGGGTTTCTATATAATATTTATTATAATGGGAACATGAAATTTGGCTTTTATTCTTAGGTGGGTTTTTTTTTTATGAAGTTGATTGTTGTAGCAGGCTTGACTGTATAATGTTGGAGAAATGGGTGATTTTATTTGTAGCAAACCTGAAAAAGATTGATGTATTATAAGAAAGGATAATATTCTCAGGTGTCTTGAATCATTTAGGTTGAAGTGTGCATATTTGTTTTTTCACTATGTTTTTGCCCAGTACTTTTCTTGCAAATACAGAAATTTCATATTTTGTGAAGTTTAATTCCAGAAGTCAAATATACCTATAACATGTTAGAAATGGATGCTGATGTATGCACATGTATTTGTTATTAAATATTGTTACATGTATTATTTTATGGGAATATGTATTATCATTGTCATGATGGCTCTGATACTACTACTCAGTTGTTTTGAACAGTTTCAATCTAAGTAAGTAACAGGAAAAATAACATGCATTTTTATTTTTAAAATTTGGCTCACCAAATAAAGGTGTCCTAAGTAAGTCAGATATAAAATTTATATCTAGGAAATTAATTTGTATTTTCTTTCCCTCTAACAATAAAATGTTCTAATGTACTGTAAAGGCTACCAGCTTTTAGCATTGGCCATTTACAAAAGCATTGGATATGTGACAACAACTCAACCGGATTAAAAATGAGACGGATCAAGCTGAAATGAGTTGCAAGATCAAGTTCTGTTGAGTTTACCAATCATATTACTGCTTTCACATTTATAACAGTGATAATGTCATTCAGAACATAATATTGTTAATGATAATTCTCCCTAACATGAATTGGTAAGTTACAAAAAAAAAATGGATTTGGAATTTTGGCTTGATTACAAAAGAACAAGTGGACTGGGAATTCCTGCAAAGTTCCCCCAAAAATGGAATTAGAATATATGCTAGGTTACAAAAAAAAAAAAAGTGAACTGGGAATTCCTGTTAGGTTACAAGAAGAAAATAAATGGACTTGGAATTCCAATATTCACCAGAATATTAACTGTTATTAGTGCCTATATGTTCTATTTATGATAAGCAGCTCTCAATTTTAATCAGATTGAATTACATGTACAGTTGCTTCTTTTTCATAAAAGTTATTTTTATTGTTACACAGGGCATTATAAGCAACCACGTGTTACCAACAAATTTTATTGTTACACAGGGCATTATAAGCAACCACGTGTTACCAACAAATTTGCAGGGTTATCGTGTGTGTGTGTGTGTGTGTGTGTGTGTGTGTAATAAAATTTGGTGCAAAAACGTTTGCTTCATTGGCACAGTTGAAATTTTAAATCAATGTATATTAAATGAGACAAACACCTGCAGTGATAACAGATTGCATATATAATATATTACTTTATTCAGGGAAACACACATTGGTGCATACATGAGTATAGTTTATATATACATGTCAAATCTTTAGCATAAATAAAGTATAAACACTTTGTACTCACCCGTGAATCTCATCATAGACATTGAATCCACAATACAAATATTTCCATTGAAAATATCTGCACACATATTTAAAATATTCATTATTTTTGTCAGATTTGGTATGCGACTGACTAAATGGAAAAAAATGAATAGCAAATAGTATGTAACGAATGAATTAAATAAGTGTCTATAAATTTCACACTGCTAAATTTTCTCATCCATGATTTATAATACTTTATTATTGTTTGAAAAACTCTATAATTTTCAGCTGCTTTCTAACCACAGCAATAAACAAGGGGGTTCTATTTGTAGGGAATGGACGACATTATTCACTGGTCAATTGATTGCATAAAACAGCACTGCCAAGCCATGTGTACATGTTGGCGGCTTGTGTTCGGTTGATGTTTTATAAATTGTCGACCCATAATTTGAACAAATTTAGCCTGGCAATTGACTTTGATGATGAGCAACGTACTTGAATTATTTGATTTATAAATTCAGGTGAGAATCTTTTATCAACCACCGCATTGTTTATTGCTTAGTTGTGAATGCAGCTTGTAGAACATATGTCGGATATTGTTTGAGCAATGATTGTATAGGAAATGCATTGTAGACAAACACAAAGTAGATTTGATGGCTTCATTGCTCATGAACCAGTAATAACATCTTTCAGCAATAAGCAAAGACCAAAGTTTCCAAAAGGCCCAGACATTTTTCCAATGTTTATTTTTGCACAAAATTTTCTAATACAAATTCGTTTTGTATTAGAATCCATGTGATTTCCTCCCTAAAATGATAATAAACTTTCTACATGTTATTTTTTGCACTTTTAAGTAGAATTGTTTTCCATGTATGAGAATAATACATGTACATTAATATGATATTTCAGGAGCCACGCCACAAACGTCTTATATTCAAATTTATAAGCAATATCTTTTCCAACATGATAATAAAACTTTGCGCAATTTACTTTATGTACTTAGATTTTTTTTGTTTACAAAAAAAATATCTGTGACAAAGTGAATGAAATTTCGGGAGCCATGGAATGACCGCGTTATATCTGAATTCACATAATAACGGAGCACATTATAGTAGGGTCAAACTGTATGTCCAAGTCTGAAATGTACAGTATAAGTCAAAATGGTGTAAAGATTCAATAACTGACACAGAATACCAAAATACACACAGGCAAGTATTGTGTTTGCAAAGTGTTGGACAACATTCACATTTGAAGTAGTATATTTGAAGACTGTGTGAATAGCTATCCTTTGCCTCCCTGTGCTTTGATATTATGTCTGCGTCAGATGTTGATTGTTGGGGCGATTTTGACTCTCTTTAAAATCCAGATATGCTGATTCTGCAGCAACAAATGTGGCTGTAAGTAATATACAGTGAGGGCCATGATATATGTAGTCAAAGGAAATATTTCCAACTTGGAAAGTGTCCTTTATTCATGCCTTATGACTCTTCAAACACATTGGTACCTGTGGTAAAGGAGATATTTCCAGGATGGGAATTGTTTATAAGATATCAAGGTCCACACATAGTTATATAAGGTAAAGAAAATATTTCAAAGTTAGCATTCAACTGTGATTCATGCCTTTAAATTTTGTCACATACACAAGTAGATATGGTAAAGGCAATATTTCAAATTATGGAATGTCTTTTCATTCTTGAGAAGTCATAGAGATTGTACAATCAACAGAGACCTCACTAACATATTACTTCAACCAGATATCAGCTATTTTTTTCTTCACTTTTTCTCTCCATCTTGGGTATGAATCCTCAGTGCAGTTCCTTACATGGTACCCAGGGAATGTATTTTAACCAATTATCAGCATAGACATTGATTACTGTACTCATTGTTGAAATGTAGATTGTACAAAATTCAAAATTGCATCTGTTGGTAACAAACAAAATTTAATTGTACTTTCCCTGGAACCAAAACATGGTTTTACTAGAACAGCCCTTAGACTCTAGTCATTATTTTTCATTTTTTATATTTGATGTGTAGCCAGTATTTTTAGAGTACAAGCCAATTTCAGCTTATGTGTAATATTGTATGCCAAAATGACCTATATGGCTATAATGCAGTAAACTCCACCAAGAGTTGTTCTTTTGCTGTTATGTAGAAAATATATTATAAGTTTACAATGGTGTACATATCTGAATGTAATATTTGGTGTAAATTTATAATGTACAGTGTATATGATGAAACTTGTATGTGTCTAAAGCTTATATTTAGTTTTGCCTCATCTAAATTTATCTCAAGATATGAGTTTCTGAAGGCATATTATATTTACTCATTTACAAAATATGATAAAGTTCTTCATATTTTCTGCTAATTTTACTATGTAATGAATTTAGTTTAGTTTGCATTGATATGAACTTTTACTCTCATTAAAAGTGAAATCTCTGATGTAATGGTTGTCTGACAGATGCTGATAAAGTTCTGGTGACCTTAATTCCTGGCCCACTTAGTTTTAGTAGCATATCAGGTAAAGCACTGCATTTCATGTTATAAACAGTTGTCACTAGTGAGGTAAGTTTCAAATTATGTTTTTCATTTTTAGAAATTTGAAAGTTCTGATTTGATTGGTGAATCACAAGGTCAGCAGAACATATGTTATGTCAGTGCCCTTCAGCATACTAGTTATCAGTATATGTCAGTTTTAATTAGATCACATGTTCTTGTGTTCCAGGCTGTACACATGTCTACTTTTTTTTTAAGCCTGTCATGTTCAAGTATATTTTTGGGTTTTTTTCTTCAGTTAAACTTTTTTGAAATGTTTCCAGTGACATTGATTCGCCATAGGATATATCATTATTTATTTGTGCCATTTTATATCCACCATGACGGTATGCATTGCACTGACCAATCCCACCATGATATTATGTTACTGATCTGACCAGTCCTATCAGTCACATTTTCATAATGTTTTACATTTAGGTCATTTCATGCACTCTGGTGGAGCAACTGTGATTTATGAACACATTTTGCCAAATATTCTGCCATAAATCACATTAGCCAAAGTTGAGTAAAAAGAGCAAGTGTTTTAATTAGAAAATATTTTCATGAAACCATTAAAAAATAATTTCAGAAGTAAGCCAAATTAAGATTCACTTTTCTTTACAATCAAATTGTTGTTTAAATTGAATATTTTCCAATAACATCTAAATGGGTGACTTCATACAGAAGCTCCTACTTTGATTTAGCAGTATTGAAATTTGGGGAAGGGAAGCAAAACTATATACAAATGACTGTCAACCAATGTAAACAAGAAAAGTAATGCCTGAAAAAATCATATGATGCTGACAACCATTTTATGTGGCTTATGAAAATTCAGTGGAGTCATTATCAGAAATTAAAGTAAGTTCTTTTATTGGTCAGTAGATGGTTTTGGTTAAAACGGACTGTGATGGGCAAAAAAACCCCCAAAAAACAGTGAATGGATCTCAGTCAAGAACCAGTGCCACGATGCTTTGGTTGAACAATACATTGTTTTGAACAAATCAGCATTGGTGAACAGTATTTTAGGTTCATTATACACAAGTATTGGTAGCAATTGGTGTGTCAGGATTAGCACTTAATTGTTTTGGACAAAATAATGTTACTTTGGCCTATATTCTAAATTCAATACAAAATATGTGTCACTGTAACCTTTAGTCTACACTTCATTGATTTAGGATTTGCATTTTGTTAATTTTGACTGGTGCTGTATTGCAGTTTGATTTCCAAGTGGGTATTCCCATACTTTGGTGTTCCTTAGACATGTTGGGTGGTGTAGAATAGTAGCTTGTATTTTGGGTTTTTAACACAATATTATTTTTTATGATAAACCTTGTAAATTGTTTATTTTTAAAGAATGACACATGCCATAATACATTTCTGTGATAATTTTAGTATATACAGCAATAAAGTTGTTAAATTAACATGCAAAGGGAATATTTGGTTATCACAAACTAATAAAGCAGCATACTGAAGCTATTAGAAAGTAATATCAGCTTTGTATTGACAGAGCCAGACAACAATTACAGAGTCAGTTGAATAATAGAATCATTAGAAAGTAAAGTGTTCCACATTTAGTCTTGGTATCTTCCAGTGCTCTTGTTAATTTTTTTATGGTCAATTTTAGAAGGTGTACAATTTTTTACATTTTGCAGGGAAGGTGTACATTTTTGATGGTATTTGGGGAGGGTGAGCATCCATTCATGTTTTGAGTTCTTTTTAGGTGAAAAATGTTGTGTCATTTTCTGTCTCTGACAAGCCTATGTTACACCCAAGGATTTAGCCATATAATTATTGCTTTTTTATGTACATTTTGTTCAAGTTATACAAGTTACTGATAGTATTGATGTTGTATCTTTCTTTGTTTTACCCATCAGTGCTAAATGTACCTAATATGGCACTAATGCAAGTGTTCATTTTGAAACATTTTTTCTTTCTTTTTGTATCCACCTGTAATCGTAATTTTATTTGCATACAAGTCTGAATGCAGGCTTCACAAACCCAGATCTTCGAAAACATTATGTACCAGCAGATCCTAGTCTGTGAAGTTTGTTACAAGCAATCATTTCAATAGACATATACCTTTATCTGGTGGATCAAGATCTCTATTGTTTGACTAGACTTATAGGCAAGTATATATTATTTCATTTTCCAGATGAATATCATTTCTATCTTGAGGTTGTTATATGTATGCTAATTGCATTCTACTTAAATGTGGGGAAATATGTGTAGACTGATTTTAGTTATTTTTGCTTTGTGCAGATGTACAAATTTGGGTACCATATATATTCACTTATAAGACCCCACCCACTGCAAAATGCACAAACCTAGATCTGTCATCGCATAATATGCTGGCAGATCTGGGTCTTTGAAGTTTGTTGATAGTAATCAGTAGAATAAACAAGTCTAATCTGTTCATTTGTTATGCAATGGCAGATCAGGATCATTGTTGTTTGCAGTTGGATTCAACTTATAAGCAAATATATACAGTAGGAACTTTATGGGCTTTTACAGTTCACACTTGTTATGGGCTTTATCTGTTGTTATATTTCTTTATCAGATGCAGTTTATAAAATCTTATTCAGAGTTAATTGTGTGTCACAGAAATTTTATGATGAGGTATATACATAGTAACATTAATATTTCTAAAAAATGCAATGTTAACAAAATCTTTTTTCAGAACATCTTTTTTTACCTTTGATGGTAGTATTATGAACAAATATAATTGAATGTGATATTACATCTATTTTATTACATGTATTTATTGTCATGTGATGGATTGACTTGGACAATGGTGGAAAATTCTGGATGTCTTTGACATTTTTGATATAACATGATTTAAAAAGTGAAGTAACTCTAAGTACATTGTTGTTTCTCGACTGTGTGATGCTGGGGGATTTGATCTGTATTTCTGGGTACAATATTTTCCACTCATTCAATTGAAAATAAACCTGGCATCTGAAGTTGAATGGTTGTTTTTTTCTTTTTATACATTTTCCTATAAATGGTGAGTATTCACATTGGAATAATGCATACCCAACCATCGAGATCCAGAATGTGTAGCAGGATCCTTTTTAATTTTGTGGAAGAGTGATTTTGCCATATGAGGGACTGGTAAATGTTTTGCATGTAATACCAAAAAAAGACCTGCCCAAAATTTGGCAAAGTAATTTTTTTGTTGATGAGATGAGTTTAATAAGGACAGTTTAACTGGTCGATTGGGAATAGAATTTGTTGATGAGAGTGATGATAGGCTTACAATAGAAAAAGATTAACAAAGCATTTTAACATATTCTTGAATGGCTCGGGTTTCATGCAGCCAGAGTTTAATTTGAATGAAACTAGGTCTATACTTTTTGTATAAGATGGAACATAGTATGCTACAATCTTATTTGTCTGTCTGTCTAGCAGTTCCAATATCTGTACAGTAAAATTCTCCACCATTTTACAGCTAACCAACAATGTGGATGACTTGTACTTCAGGTAATGAAGGAGTGTATTTATTTTGGAGATAAAAAGTCTGGGACACTGTTACTGACATCACAGAACTGGACCATTCCTTGTTTCTGCACAAAAGTCCTTACCATTTACCTTCTCCAAAGTTTGTGGATGAACTGGCTGAAAACTGGTTGGAAAAGACGCTTACCAAGTTCTGGATCAACCATCAAAATTACTGTCAGTGAATAAAGAATTGTTTTACATCGTAACTTCAGTTGTATGCTATATATTAACCAAAGTTGGAGGATGTGTGCACTGAACGCATGGAGGAAACCAATTGAATCGTCATGACTGAAAGAAAAATGGATATTACAGAAAATTTTCTAGAAAAAGTTCTTTAACATTGTGGATGTCTTACATTTCCTGCAATAGCCATGAGGTCACAGGTCATGCAAATGAAATAACTAGAAGAATGGTGAGTAGTTTACTCAAGTAAATATACCCAAAGAAAACTGTTGATATGTGCGTCTTTAGGTAATGCCCATCATACTGATCATGTTTCATGGCAATCCACCAAATCTTTTATACTAATGCGACTGTCTCATGCACTACATTAAGCTACAAGACAACATCGGCAAGAATTCTTAACACAAAAAATTGCAGGGTCAAAATGATTAATAAGCTCATCTTCAAGTGATGGACATAATATTTACCATGTTTCCATCCATCAAATCACATGACAAGTTGCATTCACAAGATTGTCATACAGGACACAAAAAGGGCAATAACTCTAAAAGAATTTGCTCTTCTCTTCATGTGGTAGGCATAGCAATTGCCAGCTTCATGGCAATCAGTACAAAACATGCTGGACTAGACATATATGGCCATGACTACTCCAATGTGGTAGGGTATAATAATGGTTTCTGTCCAGATGTTTAGTTGAAGATCACATACCTTGACCAAAGTCTAGGTTAGAGAGACCCATTGGTCATTATCTCCAGATTTAATCATGCCCTAACCAATACTGAAATTAAGCAAGAGACCTGTGCATCATGTCCACAGCACCATTGTTTAATCTATGCTTATTAGTGCATTTTATTTATTTTGTACCAACCTGAATTAATAGGAAATCTTTAGGTGAATGCACAATGTTAATATGATGAGTCATCTAAGAAAAGTGGTGATAAGACTTTTAAGATGGCCAAAGTGGCAGATTAGAACTTAAATCGGCACAATTTTCAATTACGACCAACTAGACATAATTTTTCAGTGAAAACCCAATGTTGATATGACCATTCATTCAAAAGAAAAAGTGACAAGATTTTCAAAATGGCCACTGTGGCAGACATATTGAATGTCAAAATGGAACCACTAGGGCCAACAAGACATTGTAAGAAGTTGTTTAGTAACATCCCTACATCAATAAGACTATCCCTTCAGGAGGTGTAGTGTTTACCATGTTTTCAAAATGGCCACTGTTGTATCCATATTGCACACCAGATCAACACAATTTTCATTCAACTGTACACTATAAGAAGTCATTTGGTAAAAACAGCATGGCAATGATACATTTAATTCAGAAGTAGCTGATAAGATTTTCAAGTTGGCCAGTGTGATAACCATACTGGCCATCAGATTTTCATTTAGAACCACCTAGACATCATATATATTGTTTGCCATGTAAACCTAGATGTTTAAATAATCACTTTCATTGTTGTGATAATTTCTGTGCTTAGAAAAAGCCTCGTCTGAATTGGATTTGTCTGGAAATGACATGTTTGAAAAAAGTAAATTATCAGTTCTTCCCAGTACATAATAAGGTATTCTGTTATAAAATATCAAATGCATATTTGAATTAAATTACTAATGTCAAGACTTTTTGACTTGTGAATGAATAAATGATCTTGTATTCTTTCAGATACTTAAGTGATAAATCCAGACCTAGTCATTTCTTGTTTTCTGTTAAAGAAGAAATGGTAATAATCGAACAAAAAAGGTAGCAGTATTGCCAATATATATATATATATATATATATATATATATATATATATATATATATATATATATATATATATATATATATATATATATATATATATATATATATAAAACGCAAGAGATACATATTTATGGTAAACACCAAAAATTAAATCATCTTTATAGTATTAACATTTGTAATTATATTTACACAATATTTATGATGAGCTTTAGTTTTAACAAAAGTTTTAATTTTTTTAAAGTATTAAACTGACCATGATGCATGCGTAACATCTGCACATCATGGTGTTACAGTTTAACTGAACTTTGCTACTTCCAAACTCGTTGGTTTTCTTAGTGAAATTAATAAACACTGGCTTTCTTTCTACTGTATTTTAAACATTAAGATATATATCCTCTGTTGTTTCATGTTCATTTATACATACAACTCTCTCATCTCACACTATAGGGATTATATGTCCTAGGTGATTAGTATATGCATTCAATTACATTGATTCTGAATAAAGATATTAACTAAAATTATTATTCCGTGTATGTACTACTACCATTCTCCATTTATCAGACCTTTTAAACACATCTCAGTTTAATCAAAACATGAATTGTATTTGAAATAGGAAAAATTAATTAATTAGTTTATATAGTCATTAAAGTTTATTTGCTTTTTTATTCAAACAACTACAATTCATAATTTCCACATGAATAGTGAGATTATACATGGTGTATCCTGTAAATGTCTTGGTACTTGACAAAATTTTCCAGGTCATAGGGTTCATTCACACCTTTGTTTGAAGCTATTACTATACAGGTTAGCTCATCAAAATGTTGCATCATGGGTAAATTGGGAAAATTAATAAGCCATGGGACATAACTGCTATCGAACAGGCCTACATATCCAACACAAGTTTTGGAGTATAGCATTGACAAAAAATATATAAAAGCTTCTTCCCAGTATAAAAATTTTGGGATCTTCTCTATGGAAAATTATATTTTTTTTCAATTGCTGGATGATTATTTAATGATGCTGATTCTGGCAGCAATTTATGCAGTTGAAAGCCACCAGGGAAAAATTACATTTCAAATACAATTTTTTGGCTATTATCAGCATCAAAATTAACATAAAGAAATGAGTGCATCAAAGAGACTGATATTCTATTGGCTGAGTAGTATTGAGGGTTACTAAGAGCTGACTGCATTATGTACTGAAAAATATTACAGTGAAATGAAAATTTGGAGTATTTGTGTGATTGGGTGGGGAGGGAACAAATGCCGGTCAAACTTTGAGTAATACTATCCATGTCAATTAGGTATATTTTTCTTCTACACTGCATGCTATTTATACATTCAATTGTGTCCAAAAATAATATTTTACAAAATAAATGAAAATATAATAAAAGCTTCGGGTTGTTTTTTTTCAACCCATATTGTTAAACATAATAGACCAGATCACAATAATGATGTAAAATCTCATTTTTACATCTCATTTTAATAAATATGTTGTCAGTTATAATTTCTATGCAGGTCTGCATCAATTTTAAAGTTGTTTAAAATGAAAAATATCAATTGCCAAAATAAGAAAAAAAAATCAATTTGGGCTACACACGAGACAGCCAATGCATCCTGATGTTAAAAGCTTAATTTTTTTTTAAATTAAAGACTCACAATTGAATATTTACTTCTATCCCATTTTGCAATTCAATAAATGAACATTTGTCTGTAACAAGTGCAATGGGTCAACTCATTTTTGTCAATAAAATTATATCTTCTTCAGTTCAAAATATCAGTGGCAGAGTGATAACACATCATGTATATAAAGCTTTTAGCAATTCCAAAATAAAAAAACTAATAACATACATACATGTAACCCATTTAAAATCCAATGATATCCAAAACAAACACATTTGTTCACAAAACATTCATAGCCAAATGGAATAAACACTGTCTACTCTCCTTATGTTTCTTCACTACTGTAAGTATTTTGCGATTTTAGACTGTTGAGACCTGACTATTCTGTGTTTTTAGCAAAGTCTATGAATTTTCTCAACTGCAAAATTTTCAAGGCTCAATGTCCCGACTTTATGGCCACATCAGCCCTTTCTTGAATGCAAAAATGGTTTCAAAAAAGGTATTTCTGGTGGGCTATCTTGGTCACTGGCAAGAGTGTTGATTTGTGATCTAAGTCGTCTCTTCTGGCACCTAAGACGAGCTGGATAATGTCAGAATCGGTCTTAGGTATATTCAATAGTGGGTAAGTCTTCATCAATTTAATGACTAGCTACTGAGTGACATCTCATCTCATGTGCAGCAATTCCAAAACACACAATACCATACAATAACAACGAAGAAAAAAATAAACCTTCACATATGCATTTAAGCTCAAATGTTGTCCAAAACAGATCTATTTGGAAAAAGTATTAATCCAGATACCATACACAGTTAAATCTCATGATGTGTATTTTTCCTACTGTATGTGTTTCATGACTTGAGGTTGATTGAGATCTGATTATTTGTGTTTTGATTTTCTTAGCAAAGTCTACAATATTTCTCAACTGTATAAATTTCAAGGGCTTAGTGTCCTGGCTTTCTAGTCATCTATTTCTCAAATGCAAATATGGCTTTGAAAACAGCATAGATAGTTTTGGTGGGTCCTCCCGGTCACTGTCAATGGTAGATTGTACTCAATGTTGATCAGGATCAAAGTATTATCATTTGGCACCCAGGAAGAACTGGATGATGCCAGAATCAGTCTTAAATTCAATTGTGGGTCAGTCTTCATTAATTTTAATTCAGTGCTGAACATCATTAAAATGAGCTAAAATGTTCCTACAGCACAACTTTATCCTCTTAAACATCCTCCTCTCTGAATCCTTTAAATCACAATTCTGTTAACATGATTAAGTTATAATTTTCTGGATATCTCCTATGCCAAATTAAATGTCCTTATTCACTTGTAAATACTAATATGGAACCAACATTTAAATTGGATTTAACTAGAATTTGACAGTTGTTTGGACCTTAATTGAACTACATTATGTAAATGAGCATCTGTTCTAGGCTGCAATAGATTACAGAAAACAGTGGCAAATACAAAAACCTGTTGCTGCTAATCCTTTCTGTGCTCTGTTGCGGTCCAGGTGTCAATAAATAATGACATTAAGTTGGTCTTTTGTACAACATCGAGTTGTGTTTAGCGATATTATTTTAATCTGCTTACACCGCTCCAGTGGCCTAGTGGTTAGAGCAGCCGCCTTGGATGTGGGAGGTTTTGGGTTCAATCTCTGGTCGAGTCATATAAAGACTTATAAAAATGGTACTAATAGCTTCCTCACTTGGTGCTCAGCATTAAGATGTTAGTGTTAGGACTGGTCAGCCTGGTGTCAGGATAATGTGACTGGGTGGGACATCATGCTACAAGTCTGCGGCATGATGCCCCAGTGCTAGACATCACAATAAACTGCCACACTGCAGACATTGTAAGGATATGACTGAAATTTTTTTAAAGCTATGTTAAAAATCATAATCACATCACATATAATCACATTAATCTGCTGTGGTGGCTTTACAGCTACAAGCGAATTTAACAGTCTGCTGTACTTTAGCCAAATACAATAAATGTCATAGACCATAGACAACTATAGGTTATTAGAGACCTGGGTGTGCAACATCCCATTAGGAATACAACATTTTATGTTGATTGATAACAACAGTGATAATTAACTGTGACTGTAAAAAACATTCTGGTAATGTCCCAATCAAGTGCAGTAAATTTTATGTCAAGTTTTCTACTACTAGATATTGAATACTACAGTTAAAAGAAATTTTCTTTATTTATTATTTTTATAATTATGATTATGGATTTCATAGAGATACTGCGTTATAGCCTAAATCACATTATAGTGAAGCACATCATGATGCGAGACAACTGTAGTTTCTTCTATCATTATATTTAACTTCTCAATACTGAAACCATCACTGATATTAGAGAAACTCAAACACCTTTTGTAACAAAAATATCATCTTATCTTATATAATCAAATTAACATTTTCACAATTTGAGTCCAGAATAAAACAGTACTTTTCTCAGACCCTGAAAATGTGAAAAAGATTCCAATGAACTTTATTATCTGCAACAATGTCAAGATGTACCTATACAAGAGTTAGTGAAATGTTTAATGATTATTTGTGGATAAAAAATTAAAGTTATGGAACTGACAGTATTCAAGGTATTCTTCAGATATATCCATAGACTGGGTTTGATACAAATCCATTCGTACTTGTTTATATTATGAAATGTAATCAAGAATTCTACCTTAAAGACAAAATGCTGGCTATTAACCTACATGAAAGGAACTAAATATAAAGTCCAGTCAAAATTCATTTTTATATGTACATGATGCCCCAGTGCTATACATCACTATATAGTAACTGTGTTCATAATCTCATGGAAGTACAAAAATGCATGCAATAACTTCTGACCCAAAGATAATTACCTAATACAAATGTGCTGATATGATTGTCATTAGACCTGCACTGTTATTTGGAAACCACCAATTAATACTGCAAGAATAATTTTAAATGGAAATTCCATTCATACAAGAATTTTACAATGTTAATTATAGAGCCCTGTTTCATTAATAGCTGGTTACTTGTTGTAGTGTTTTGCTAAAACTCCATGTCAAAAGCGCCATCAATTTTGTAGTATTTATATACAGATTTTCTGAATGGCCTTCAAGGCAATCATTTTGAAGGCTGGATCAGCATCATTTGTCATTTTAATTCATTTGTCATTTTAATAAAGAACCAACCACATAATACAAAAAAAGATATTTTTTTGTCTTGAAAAAAAACCCCATTTGTTAAAACATTCATTTAGGAAAAGTAACAAACAAGATTTTTTTCCTCACATTTTGTAATGCATTGATTTTGTAAAATGTTTTGCTTCCCAGTACAATGAGAATTGTTGTTTTTTAAATTAGGGAAAACCCATGTTGATACAATCATGCCTGCAAGAGAGCAGTGGGAAGATTCAGGTTGGCTATCATGACCATCATGTAGGACAAGCATGACAGAACAAGTCTTACAGGGAAAAACCCCAAGTCTGTATGACCATCTGTTCTGGAGAGCAGCAATAACTAAATTTTCATGATGGCAGCCATATTGGAGGTCTGATCAGCACCATTTTCCTTTAGGATTAACTATATACAGAGATGTCCATTGCCAACCAGGGAAATTAGGGACATAAGGGTAAAACTTTGATTGTATTGAAAAATTTGCAACACTTACAGCAGCAAATAAAAATTCCATCTGGAAGCCAGAAGAATGGTAAAATCATTTACAAACATTACAAAACATTGTCTATGTGCAATTATATAATACTAATTAGAGTACACAGCCCTGTGTATTCTTTTAATTGTCATCTAAACTGTTACTGGCTCTTTTCAGCTATGCCATAAGATCATTTTCCTAAGTGGCAAAGGTCAGATACCTGTTTATCACACCACATTGCTCCATTCTCAGTTCTCTCAATTTTTTGGATGGATTTTTGTATCTTTAAAACAGGAAGAACATATTCTTTTTCTTTAAAATGAAGAATTTAATTAAATTTGATTTAATATAGCCTAAAGAATGGGCTTAAATCCACTGTCCAATATTTTAAAGTCAAGGCACACACAAAAGGTTTACAGAAACACTACTGATTATAGTTCACAAGTAAACACAAATGTTGCAGGAATCTAATTTGAAAACAAATTAAAAAACAAAAACAAGGAATACTGTACATCATGAAATAAAACAACACACTGGTGAAATGAAGCATTCCAAATAATAGTGTGAAACTGATCATATGATACAAATTATTAGAAAAGACTGGGAAAGAACAAAACAAACTTGTTCTCATTATAATGGCAAGTTAAATGCTGGAAACTGGTCTTATATCGCAAATTACCATCAAGACAGGAAAGGACTGAAAAGAACCTAGCTGTACTTCAAAAGCTGATGGTATATTATAAAATACTGGAAAAAACTAGAAATGATTGAAAATACTCGCATATGGCATCAATTTCTGCCAAATTTTCGGTTAATTTTTTTTGCTTGTATACTGTGGCATGATCTGTAAATAGGCTTGGCAACTTTGGGACATTCATGGCCAATTCAGGATGATGGGCATCTCTGTATACATGTAAGAGATAGTGAAAAAAAGATTTTCAAGATAGCTGCCATGGTTAATCAACTTAAAGGTCTAATCACCATTTTCATTTAGGGCCGATCAGACAGTGAAAAATGTTTTTTAAAAATTCCTACTAAACTTTTCAATCACTTGACCATGACTTAATGAATCATGCCTTAATCAAAAAAGAAATATTTTCTTGACCAACTGGAAGATTGGAGCAATATGTGTATTCGCGGAGTTAGGTTTGTACAATGAATCAATATAGATAGATCTATTCTTACCCAACAAGAACACTATGGTAATTTAAATTACTAGTTTGGCTAGGTCAGCACAATTATCACATCATGTTCATGTATGCATAGTAAAAATCTAATATGGGTAACACAAGATTTGTATACAATGTTTCAATGAAGACCTGAACTTTTCTTGCACCAGGATTTCAACATACATTGACTTTATAATTTGCACGTTTACATTTGCTCGTATACAAGTTGAATAATTTAGGAAAAAAAAAATAAAGCCTACAAAAAAGGGTGTGTGTGTGGCTTATCTGTGGGCCAAGGTCTAAGCTTGAAAATTTTAAAGCTTTTTCTCAATTACTGGTATTTATGGTTAATATAGATCATTTAACACAAAACTGCATGCCTAATGATACCATATGGCTAATATATGTGCTGTCTTAAAGTCAAACAAGGATTTTTTCTAACCTTACAGGTAGAGTAATGAATGAAAAACATGAATTACTGTATTTGATGTCTATTTGATTGATGCCCATCCACCAAAAAATACAGCCATACATGTTGTTTGTGCCACGGTCGGTCGTATGTGTATTTTCCAAAAGAACCGCCACATTAGTAATCTCTAAATCAACAAATCAGTGATCATTCAACTCTATGGTACCAGACAAATGTTAGTGTTAATATGAAAAGAAACTAAATAAAAAGATTTAAGAACTATGATAATGAAGGTATTTACAACATTAAGAGCCTGGGAAAAACCTCAGAAACAACCACTGACCTACAAGAAGCTATTAGCAAGCTTTCTCACATAGCTACATTGGCTAACCTGAGACTTGAACTCACACAGACAGAAGTGAGATGGCAATGATCCATAATGGCTTTGCACTTTCACCCACTTGGTCACTGAGGGCCCCCAACGATTTTGTATGTGAATGTCAAAAAATTGTCACATGAACTGAAATTTCTCTGTAAGCATTGCAACTGGTAAAATATGACAAATACAAGTTGGTAGATTAAAAATTTGTTAGTTCAGCTAGTTGATGTTCTCATTTTGTGAACAACCATGGTTTCTGCCTCAGGCATCAAATGAAGATAAATGCAGAGAGGAATGCTCAAAATATCACAAATCATAAATGTGGATGAGATGCCTAGTACCTTTGACCTACCAAGCAATAAAACAAGTCAATGCTGTTGGCAAGAAAACTAATGATAAAAATGACCAGCATGAAAAAAAAAACAAACCACATTTTACAGTTGTTTTGGTCTGTTTGACTGATGCCTCAGGTCATCATATTTAAAAGAAAGACCCTGCTAAAAAGCATAAATTTCCTACAGGTGTCATCATTTGTGCACATGAAAAGGGATGGATGGACGAAAGCGGAATGGTTGAATGGTTGGAGAAAGTCTGGAACAAGAGATCACATGCACTTCTTCAGAAAATTTCAATGCTTGTCAGGGACATGTTTTGATCATACAAGACAAGGTCAAAAATGCCACAAAGAAAATTAAAACTACATTGGCTACGATACCAAGAGGTTTAACATCAGTTTTATAGCCTATTGATGTCTGCCTAAACAAGTTATTTAAAGACAGGTTAATTTAAGGTTACTTTAAGCTGTGTTGTCGTAATGGGTTTGTTATGAGCAGTGAAGATGACAAAAAGAGGGAATTTCATGAGGCTACACAGGAACTTGGTCACCAAGTGAATCAAAGATGCATTGGATTCCACTGGAAATGATTGCCAAATCATTTTAAAAGTACTGTGTTGGCAATGCCATGGATGGAACTGAGGATACCATATCTGAATCAGACAATGATGAGAAAAATGAGAAACAGAACAACACACTATCCTATGATGACAGCACTCCCATAACGGAAGCAGAGTTTTATGAACTGTTTGGAAATTTAGATACCGAGCCAGATTTTGAAGGACTCTTAGTGATAGAACTTTCATAATTCAGGATTTTAGTACAAAGTTTTATTATTCCAAGTAAGACTTAACATTTATGATAAACTTAGTTTGTATTTCAATATTTCAGCATATAAATTAGTTTTCTTACTTTCATTTTGGTTAAGTTAAAAGATAATATTTTACTTAGTGCATTAAAAACAACTTTGATTAATAAATCTGGACGTATTAATCCTTGCTATTTCATGACCAGAATGTGTACAGGTAATTGGACATGAAATATGACTGTCAATTGAAACATATCCACTGAGTGTCGAATACAGACAGGTATTACTGTGATTTGTTTCCATGTTGGTCTACGATGAAACAACAAAACCTGTGATCAATCTCTGTAGGGTTAGAAACAATACTGGAACTAGTATATACAAAAAACATATTTGCAAGTTATAAAGCATATATTTCTTTGTTTTTTTTAATATAGGAGTTTATACATATTACATTTGGGATAAAGTGATGATCACAGATGTAGAAGTCTATAGTCTTCCTTCTTTTTGATCCTACCAGAGCTATTTTCAGTCTACAGAAAATTGTCTGCAACATGATTTTTTTTCTTCAGTTATACAGAATTAATTAAAACACGATTTTATCAGGCACAGAAATCTTTAAGTTTTTCAGGTTTTAGTGAGCTGTGTTTTCTGTAAGTCATCCGTAACCTTTAATTTTTTCTCCACTAAACTAAACTGCCTGAGGTGTGATTTTCGCAAGCAGAGGAATCTTTCAGTCAACTCAAAGACTGGTTTATTAATCTCATCCTCTTTTTCTGCAATGTAAGGGATGTGCCAGCCTCCTGGGTCCTGTTGAATTGCAAGATCATATTCTATTGGGTACTGCAAAAGAGAAATTTATTAGAAAAAATTAAATTTACTGCATTTCCTGAAATGTACATTGATCATGCAACCTTGACTTCTGACCTTGAGATCTACTGTTCCTGTGACCTTGACTTTTAGCCCATTTAGTCCTTTGTCACTTGCCATCACTTAATGAACTGATATAAAGTTAAAATGGCAAAGGAATGATGAAATAGAAAATAAAGAGTGACCTTTATTTAACAATCAGTTTAATCCTTTTTTTAAAAAAAAATCAAGCTTAGCTTTATAAAGAATAATGTCGGCTTAGTTTCTTACATCATAATGCACTCCAAAACTATGTTGGCAAAATTTTTGATCCTGCATTTAATTTGTTTCATGCATGGTTTATGATGATCATATACTACTAAATGAATTTGATTTTTAATAATATCAAATGGTTATCAATAATCACGTTTTAAAGTTACAAAATAAACAGACACTGAAATTCTTTCATATATGGTACCTGAAGACACAATAATGAAAATTTTACGCAACACATAAAAGGTTTGCATATAAATGAACTGGGGTATATTATCATTAACTTTTATATTTTTGTAATTGGTGACACAGTTAATATCTGGAGTGCTTGCCTGACTTTTGGAGATTTTTCAACCCCAAATATGGCTAGACAAGTGGGCAATTAAGTAATCCTACCTTTATATCCATTCGTCCATTTTCAGAGACCTTCAATATTATTATTTGTCTGGCCCGCTGCCATTTCTCAAACACAAATTGCATGTGTTCACTCAGGTGGAATTTCTGGGTCCTTAAACAATCACTGGTCACTATGAAAGATGATTTACCACTATAAAGGGCTGCATAGATGAGAAATGGATCGTCTTTGGACCTGGAAAAAAAAAAACTATAAATATTTTCATAGAACACAAACTCTTTAACAATGGAAACTGAAGTAAGTGATGCATGACATACAAGTCACTGAGGTCAAATTTGATCAAATGTTGTACTCACCAAATTGCATTCCTTCCTGCCTTATGAGTTGAAGGACTCTTTTAATCAGCTACAGTGCGACCTCTCATAAAGGCACTGCATATAGGTCATAGTGATATAACTTTAAATTGCCCAACACATTAGATTATTCAGTGGCTAACAATGACAAAGAAAACTAACTTAAACTCAAATGAAATACTTAGGTGTAAAATATTGGTCACAACAATGACACAAAAAAAAGGCAATTAAATTTATAACTTGAAAGGCACGACAATGGTAGAAATATTATGCTCCTAACACATCTGTTTATGGACAAAAGAACACCTACTATTCATCAATCCACTCTTACAGTGTAGACTTGGTTTGTGTTAAAAAGAAAACATAGATGGATTAATGGACACACTGAGAGACATGACAAAGGCTTTTACATTTGTTAGAATTGTTTGCCCAAAAATTACAGCGGTTGCAAATTATTGAACAAGATTGTTATAAAAACATTAAAAGATGATTTTTAGATTATAAATAATAATAAAAGTAATGTACCAGAAAATGTGCTGTTCTCCACTACAGATAAGCTGTTGTGTCAGTTTTTAGTATCGGTTATTCAATAATAATTTATTCTGTAATCAGCATTTTATTTTTAAAGAAAACTCTTAAAGTTAAGTATAGAATCTTACCCAACAAACTTATTCCCTGCTTTCTTAAAACCAAAATATTTGCCTAATTATTATCAATCAATGGATGCAAGGCCTCTACAATATGTAACACTTACTTACAGACATACCTGGCAGAAATGCGAATTACCTGTCAAAACAGTATTCTGTGGGTGATAATAATTGATAGGTTTATTACTTCTTTTCCTTGTGGCTTATAATTAGGATATGGACTACATGATTTTTGTTTTAAGGTTTTCCATGCTCAAGCATGCTCCATACACAATATATTACTGTCTAAACTTGCTTACAAAACGAGTCCAACTTCAAACTGCACAAACCCAGATCTGTCATCACATAATAAACCAGATCTGGGTCTATGCAGTTTGTTGAGGAGCAATCAATACAACAAACAACACAGACCCTAATCTGCAGGTGTTTATGCTATGGAAAATCAGTTTGCTGTTTGATTAGACTTATAAGGAAGAATATATGGTAGGACTAATACTGACATAGTAAAGATGTCAATGTAATCATTGAGGAGTCTCCAGATTAAAAGACAGACTTTCACACATGCATAGTTCCAATGTTTGGGGCTTAGGGTGGTAAAATAATGAGAAAAATATAATTACCACATCATTATAGGGAATAATCACAGACATTCTATGACAAATGTCCAAAACGAAGAGTTAACAGCCAGTCACTTCTGCTTAATGATGAACACATTCCAGTGTTATGCAGCCTTGCACAAGACGTATCACTGTGCACCATATCCTTATTTCTGGCAAGTTAATATTTTTAAGTTGAAATTTTAAGTTAAAAGTTTAAATTTTTAATAAATTACAACAAGCATCATACAGTGAAGTCTATCTTATCTGATACTTCTGTATCCAGATTTTTGCCCACTTTGGCTGTCAGCTGACAGTTCACTAATGCACATTCCTGACCATTTTGGCTCTATCAGCAGACATTTTGCTAATCCACAAACCTGCCACCTTTGGCTCTCTACTTGACATTTCACTAATCTACATTCCTGCCTCTCTAATCTACATTCCTGCCCACTTTGTCACCTGACACTTCACTAATCCAAGTTGGTGTCTAAGTTGTCTGTCACCTGACAGTTCAGTAATCCCAATTCTTTCTCACGGTCACTTCAGTAATCAAGCTTCCCAACATCTTTGCTTTTTATAATCCCTTTGTTAGATTCTATACAGAAATTTCTTTCATGATCAAACTTTTATTTGCTGGCTCAACGTACAAGATTTTGAAATATCAGGTATATTACAACATTAGAGCTGCAGGAGCTTTTAGACCCAAGTGGTTTTCATGCTTATGTACTTGATATACACTTTATGTATTTTTTAAATCATGCAAGTGTAAGAACCATACTTTGCCAAAGCCTTTGGGGAAAATGGTGATCCTTCGGGGTCAAACACTTGACATTGTACTCCAGCAAATGTTAGCACATAGCCAAGTGCATCTGATCATTGCTACATCTAACCGAAAATTGTTTCTACTGAAATCCCTGTATGTTTTTCACTTCTTGATTGATCAGATGATGTTTGTTTTTGTAATATAACTGTTTACTATGTAACACTGACAGGATCATTCCACTGGGATATCAAGAATATGATATAAGATGCAACCTAAACATAATTAAGTGCTATCAACTATGCAAGAGAATCCATGTAAAACAATGTAATTACAAAATCTGTTTCATACCAGGGAAGAAAATAAAAAAGTGCTTGTAAATTTAATAACTGTAATAATAGTTTAAGCATTCTTTTGTGCAAAATAGATGTGATCTCAAGACATTCAAGCAAAAGACATTTTGTCCCTGAAGTGTAAAATATTGGTTTTTAAAGAGGCTTGAGTGTAATGAGATCCAATAACTATGCCCCTTACTGCATTGGTGATTATCTCCCATGCCACCTATCCCACTGTATATGTGATATGTTCCCAGGCTCCTGTCCCCACTGTATTGGTGATATGATCTTCTAAAAAAACACTATACACTATACAAATTCATGAATGGGATTTAAAAAAAGGAAATACAAAAGCTACAGGCATTTATCTGTTATAATATACTAGACTATAAAATGGTAATATACTAGCCTATAAGTTGAGTCATCACAAAATGTCTGTGCAGTTTGTTAGGAGTAAGTAGTAGAACAAAAAAACAAAAGACCCTGGTCTGCAGGTACATTATTCTATGGCAGATCAGGATATTTATTGTTTGCAGTTTGATTTGACTTATAAGTGAGTATAGATGGTAAGTCTGTATAAATCATTACAGCACATATGTATTGTCTACAGAAATTTACTCCATACAGTTGTTGTTGTAGGGTTTAATGCCTTTTTTCTGCATAAGGATGACTATACATGGCAGGCAGCATAAATTGTGGAGGAAGTACCATATTTTGCCACATATATCCCACAGATGTTTGTTTGTTTGTTTGTTGTTGGGCTTAACGCCATTTTTCAGCACACGATAGGCTATTCATGGCGGCCAGTATTAATGGTGGAGGAAGAAACCGGGAAATCACCGGAAAGAACCACCGACCCACGAGAAGCTACTGACAAGCTTTCTCACATATCTACATTAGCCGAATCCTAGACTCGAACACACGCAGACAGAGGTGAGATGACAGTGATCCATAACGGACAGCGCTTTAGACCACTCGGCCACTTGGGGCCCCCTCCCACAGATGTAGATAATCTGGACCCTCATATAGTCCACAAGCTTTGGGGTTTTGTGTAACAAATCATTGGCGAAACGAGCACCTTTGTATAACCCCCAACCATAGACTGATGAACTTTTTGGTGTATGTTCACATTGTCTACCATTACTGTTTTTTTAGAAGGACTGAATTTGTCAATGCTCACACGTGGATGACGAACGATACTACAACTACAAACAATACTACGACTACTACATTTTCACTCACCCTCTCAACATGCAAATTTGTTTTTACGCTATCAAGTCAGTCGACTCCAGTCCATATTCATCCCTCTGCATCAGTTCAAGTTAGTCATCCTGCCACCACTATATTCCACTGGCAGCCGGCAGATTTGAATTTTGAAGCTAGGTACTTGTGAGCCGGATATGCAATGGTGAGAGGTCCTGAGGCTGAATGCCACAATTCCACAATTGTCAATTTCGAATGTAGCTTGCATGACGTCAATTAACTATTCAGGCTCGGTACACAGTACTTGTGTGTGTAGGCTGTCTATAGGAGCTTTGCATCAACTACAGGCTACATAAATGCAGACATTTCTAACTAATCTGTATTCTTGTGAAGTGTAGATTTGAGTTTAAATAATTTCTTTATGTTAAATTTAAAAAAATGACAAAATGAAAAAAGAGCATTGGAGAAGATGAATCCACAGAAACGTGCTGACTATGGACATAAAGCAAAATGGCCTCATCTTGAAGCTGACCTGAAGCAGTGGATCGTGGCCCAGCGGGAAATCTGACCAATCTCGACAGTTGCCATCAAGCTGAAGGCCAAACTCATGGCGGCAGAGAAGCACATTGATGATTTTGGAGGAGTGCATTGGGTATATAAATTTATGAAGAGGAACCAATTGTCAATCAGAACACGAAAGACCATCGGTTAACATCTACCCAAGAATTCGGAGAAGTAGAAGATGATCTTCGTGAATTCGTTGCCAGGGAAATTCAGAAGCTTGACCTTCCCTATTTAACCATTATTAATATGGACGAAGTACCAATGTGTTTCAACATTCCGGCAATAAGGTCGGGGGAACAAGGTCGGTGTAATGTTTTTCAAACAATATATTGAAATATTATTACGTATGTGTAAAAAATTTGTGATATAACCCACACCCTCTTGCAAGTTTTGTAAAATCTAGTATAATCAATGGAATATATGCGTGAAAATACGGTACCTGGGAAAACTACAGAAAGAACCACTAACTCACAAGAAGCTATTGGCATGCTTTCTCGAATACCCACATTGGCTAAATCTGAGTCTTGAACTCATGTAGACAGGTGAGATGGCAGTATTGGTGAGCACTTTAGACCACTCTGCCACTTGGGGCCTGACTCAATACAGTAGATATATACAATTTGGTACAGTACATGTGTATTATCCATAGATATTTACTCAGATGGAAACAGACCTGCCAACTCTAAAGAGACATTCTCAATAAGTCAGTCAAAAGTTTTCAGTAAGTTGGACCAATTTACAATAAGGTGTAAAAACTATTATGCACAGGCAACAAGTAAAATTTTAATAACCATTACAGTTTATATCCATGCTGTAACTTACAATATACAGCTACCGATGTGACTGGTACATGGTACTTTTGCACTTTCTAAGAAACTTCTGGTCAAACTCCACTTTGAAGAATTTTCTCCACTTCACCTTCATGACTAGAATTGCTTCCAAGGTATCAACTGACATAGATGATCTGGATTTTGAGTAGTATTAACAACAAATGAGAACACCCTCTCACAAACTTCATTTGAATGGGGAACAACAATGACATTCTTCATGATGCTAGACAACAATTTGTATTTAAACTGGCCATTAGCATCCTTGAGTTTACTAATAAGATCACATTGCTTGTCAACTCAATTAGTATTTTAGATCTTAGGATTCAATTCATCTACTTGGTAATTCAAAAACTCTGCTTCCAAGTTGTCTTGCCAGTTGATTTCTTTGGGTTCCACACACATAAATCTTGATGGGAAATACATCTCACTGCTAAAATCATTCATCATCCTTTTTGACACATCAGCAACTGCACTGTGTTTCAGAAGTTCATTATTCAAGGAAACTTCTTAACAATGTAATCACAAACAGTTGTGTAAGAGTCCCTTACTTCTTTAGAGCATTGACAAATGCTACTTTCATACAGCTTTCTTTCAGCCAAGTATTTTCTTGTTTCTGAACCTACTGTAAGTATATCATCTAACTTTTTTGTTTCTTACATTCATGATAATTGATATCAGTAAGATCCTTGGCTTGTAAAATTTCTGTGGCCTTTACAAATCTGATCAGCAACTGCTTGAATAATTTAATTTCTCTAAGTTTGTGGCTTCTCCTGTTGCAGGATTAAGTTGTACTTGTTAAATAATGGAATTATGTGGTCTATAGATATGAAATAAATCTTTGCCATCCAGAACTGCAAAGCCTTACACACACTCATAGATTTTTCCTCTCTGTAACTGATTCTGTTTACTGTCTTTCCAGTCATTTCTAACCAATGGTGTCTGACATCTAGACAGAGCTTTTTTATCTTATTTCTCTAATATAGCTCTCTATAAGGAACCTATCTTGGGTTTTATTTTCTCAGTCATTCCTGCTGAGGCAGACTTGAGTGTAGTACTAGCAGGACTTATAGATTTATCACAGCTCAAAGCTGTACTGCATGTACCTGCACTGTCCTTATTTCCAACTTTATTACTAGAACATTTGGAACTTTATCCTTTGAACTAGACACCTCTGACATTCTACTTTTGGCTTAGCTCTTTTGCCTGTAAGATCTTGTTTTTTGGTTTCTTTACCAAAATATATTTGCAAGGGTTGCCCCTGTTACAACAGTCTCTTTATAACTTCACCAAGAGACAACCATCTTGTTACACAATGCTTCAATATTTTTCTCTGATCTTTCCCACAAGCATATGAGCCCCATTTTAGCGGCTAAATGTATCATGGCATGAACATCCATTCAGATACAATGGAGGGATTCACCATAGTCATATGTCCAAATACACCTTCATTGCAACCTGTCATCACTGAAGCATTGTCTGATTCAAAGGCAATACATTTATTCCAACTTACGTTTCTCTTTTTCAAATTCTCATCCAATAATGTGAAAGTGTGAAAATATTTTTCCCAGCAGAGGCTCCACCACATGTTAAAACTGACAAAAGTGCTTCAGTTACAACCCCATTTGTGTTATCTAAATATCTAACAACAACTGAGTACAGCTTCTCAGAATCATTGCTACCAAAGGTTGCTATACTGAAAGGTTGGGATGAAATATTGTTAAAAATGCCTTCCTGTACTGACTTGCACTATTGTAATATAATAGCAGTAGTTTTTGTTTTGCCACACTGCTACTGACGACATGGGAAACAGTTTAGAAGCTACATAGTGAAGTTTCAATCCCAACATTATGCTCCATCAAAACGTTTGTAAAATAAACTTTGGTCTTAATGACATCCAATTCAGTTTCTGGCACTATAGATCCAAATCCCATAGAGGTCAGCGACTTACAACTTGATGTTTTATGTATTTTGGAATTCACGTGGTGGCAAAAGTCATTTCACCCAGCATGAGAAATGTTCAAGTCAACATAACAAAATGTGCAATAAATGTAATAGTCACCTTTTTTTACTTTTTTCTAAGCATGACTAAGTATCTGAATAATCTCTTTTATACTTTTGCAACCACAATGTTTCAGCTTTTTAGGAAACTGGTTGTCCTCTCCACGTCTGATGCATTTTTGTTTGGAAGACATTTTAAAACGACTGGATTACAAAATGAAAATCGTAATCTACATCAGATGTACACTTCTCACGAACAAAATAGGCAGTTTAAAGCATCTGAGGTACCCTACCAAAATCCACTCAGTCTAAGATTAAGCTCGAAATCTTAAAATGCAGTATAATACGAAACTCTGGATCTGGAATGAACCAGTACAAAAAAATATCAGGAACAGAAAAAAAAGATCATATTTCTGTACTCTTTGCTATCATCCCTTAAGTCAATAATTTTAGTATTTTTTGGTAAGACTTATGGGAAAATCCTAAGAGTTGGCAGGTCTGTGATACATGTGTACAGTCGACAGCTACTTACTCATTCTCTACCAGGAACAGATGTGCCCTCTCTTGAATGAACTGCACAAAGTTTGTTTTCCCAATGTGTTTTCTTCCTATCACAAGCACTTTCTTATTGGTTTTCGAAAACTCCTGCACCACTTGCCTCAGCTGAAACATATTACAGATGCTTAAGTACCATATATACTTGCTTATAAGTCAAGCTAAACTGCAAGCAACAAAGAATCTGACCTACCATAATAGATTGTTTCCCGTAAGGTCACTAGCAGACAATATTATTTCCATTTTACCTGGACAATGGGCAACCTGGCAGTTTCTCCTGTATGCAACCACCAAAGCTGACCATTTGTAACAAGGCACACTGAAGCAAAATCAACCTATAACTAACAAGTATAGATACTAACAGCCAATCTGATATGAGTTCTTTTAAGTATGTATGTTTTGTAACAGTAGTTTGAGATTCAAGGAATTTTTTTCAACTTTTAAACACCATTTAAACTCAATGGTAAATCTGCCATCATACCACAAATATGGCTGCTGCTCATCTCTCTCTCTCTCTCTCTCTCTCTCTCTCTCTCTCTCTCTCTCTCTCTCTATATATATATATATATATGTGTGTGTGTGTGTGTGTATATATATATATATATATATATATATATATATATATATATATATATATATATATATATATACATACACACACACACACACACAAATGTGCCTGCAGAACAAGGTCTATGTTGCTTATTCAACTTGTCACTCCTAACAAACTGCACAGATCCAGTTATTGGTGTTTGATGGCTGAATGCATGGCCAATTTTTGGTATATTCCAAACTAAATTTCTACTTTTGTGCAATATATTTCTTTTTCCTTTGTGGTGTTGATATTTTCAAGATGCGATGCTAAACAGTAATTCAAATTCAGATCAGTGTTGGTGGTGCATGCGAAGAGCATAATTCCAGTTAGGGCCCCAGTTTATCTCAAAAGCATTTGTAAAACTGTTCTTATACATATAGATTAAAATACGCTAAATACTTGCTACCAGGCCAACTGTATTAATCTGATATAGTCCTACTAATATTGCAACCAACAGTACCAGACTGTTTCATTCACTGCCAATATCACGACTAGCACTTAATGGGAAATCAATTATTTTATTAAAGAGTTAAAATAATTGAGAATTGGGGAATTCATGATTTTTTTTGCATTTAACGTGAATCCGTGAATCGCTGAAAAAGTTGTGAAATTCACCCGAAAATAATAAGGGTTGGCAGCTATGGGAGTGGATTACTACGTGAGAATGCTTTTCAAGTTGCAAAGAAAACTGGTAAAAGTTGTATGCAGGCTTATCATCTTAGTCAATTAGTGGTAGAGAGGGATGCTGTCCTACTTGAGGTTTAGTCTCAGTTAACCAGGTCCTTGCATGACCGTTTGAGATCTTCACTAAAGTTGGGTCTGTTATATGCTTCAATGATAACTATTACATAGAAAAGGCACATAACACTTTCTTCATGTGAAATTAAATAACATTTAATGCTATTTCAAAATTTATACACATACTTTATGCTATCATTACAACCATACTTCTATTGAACTGATTTCAAACATTTTTAATTAAATGGATGCTGAATGCAAGGAAGCATATTTAAATCAGATAATAAAACTTGAAATTTACATTAAACATGACATTATCATTATCATCACAATAATATATTATGTCATCTTATCAGCAAATCAAATTATGTTTCCAAATGTCCTGTTCTGGTGTTATGTAGAAAACATTTTTTGTTTTGTTTTTACCAAACCTTCATTGACCAAGATTTTGCAGAGCCACATGGGAGGTCAGGATGAATGAGACTAACACAAGGTCCAGCTTCATGTATATATCTTACCACTCTCTCATTGGATCGGAATGTACTGAGCTTGTACATGATGTTCAGTGCATCTATTACATAATCAAAGGGGGCATTTTTGGCAATGAATTTCTTGAACTCATTAAATTCCTTCGGAACTGTTGTCAGGTAGATGTCATCCTGTATCAACATCCTTTTCAGAGTTTCATCCCGAAGTTGTTCAAATTTTTCAGAACTGATATCATGCTTTTCTAAATAACTGCCACAAAATACACATCTCCCACTGAAATGAAACATGAAAAATGTTGTCTGTTACTAAGACAATGTGATCATGGACATGAATCACATCAAACTGTCTAATTTAATTCTCTCATTGCTTTTATTTTGATTACCTTTAGTTCCTGCATACTGAAAAATAATTTTGAAAAAGTCCCTCAATGGGCTGATACTCTAATGGTTGAATGAATTTACTGGAATTCATGACAAACTTCTTTTTAACTGCTGAGTGTTGAAACCATATCAGATATTCTTGGACAATATAAAATTTTCAAACTGGATGCTACAGTGCCTATACTTGATGCAAAGCTTTCATTTAGGACCAACTACACCTCATTTGAAATGTTTTGGTGAAAATGCAACCATCCATTCAAGAGAATTAGCACTAACATGATTTTCAAGATTGACATCCTGGCAACCATGATGGCTATAACATTATCAATATTTTAATCTAGGACCAACTAGGTAACACAAGTCTCTTGGTGAAAATCCCTGTCTGATATGACCATGCATTCAGTAATAACACAAGATGGCCACCATGACTATCATATCAGCACCATTTTCAGTTAGGATCATAGAATAAGATATTCAAGATGGCTGCCACTGTCGTCATACTGGATGTCAGATTGGCACCATTTTTTATTCAGGACCAACTAGACATCATTGTCTTTTGGTGATATGAGAAGAAGAGATAAGAGATTCAGAATGCCCACCACATCAGCCACACTGGAATTTATATCAGCTCCATTTTCATTCAGGACAAACATAACATCACAAGAAGTCTTTTGATGATAACCCCATGTCGCCAAAAGTCCATGTTGATATGACTTTCCATTCAGGAAAAGAAATAAGAGGATTTTCAAGATGGCTGTCACAGTGGCCATATTGGTTGCTAGACTGGGATCATTTTCATTTGGACCAACTAGACATCATTATAAGTCTTTTGATGAAAACCCCATGTCGACAAAAGTCCATGTTGATATGACTTTCTATTCAGGAACAGAAATGAGGATTTTCAAGACGGCTGTCACAGTGCCCATATTGGTTGCTAGACTGGTATCATTTTCATTTGGATATCATTATAAGTATTTTGGTGAAAACCTCATGTTGATATAATCATCTATTTAGCAGAACAGTGATTATAAGATTTTCAAGATAGACACCATAATGTCTATACTGCAAGTTTGATCAGCACCATTTTCATCTAGAACCAACTAGACATCATAAGAATTCTTTTGATGTAACATTCCATGCAGAAACATCTATAACAAGATTTTCAAGCTGGCTGCCATAGTAGCCATGTTTATTGTCAGATCAACACCAGATGAAGTCGTTAGTGAAACCCCATATTTGACATGACCTTTCATTTAGGAGTAATGGTGAGCAGATTGTCAAGATGTCCACACTAGGTGTCCAAGAAGAACCATTATCTAGGACCAACTAGACCATAGGATGAATGTGTGTGTACAGTATCATGACAATCATCATCATAGTATCGGATGAGCAGCAATAAAAAACTTATGCTAACAGATGGTGGGATGATAGGCGACAATATAACATCGCACAAGTTCTTCACATCTAGGACTAATAGTGCAAAAATGTGCTTTCATATCAGTAAAGTCAATTTTTGTAATTTTCAGTACAATGTATCTCTACAATACATAAATATATGAATAAAATGAAAATGTAAAATAGCCTCCTTTATACAATAGTAGCTTTATGAGATATTTTACAGAGATGGATCACACAAAATTAACTCTGAAATCAAACTTTAAACTTAATCTAAGATTCCAACACTTATTTGTACATAACATGTCAACTGTCAAAGTTAAAACATTTTACACCATATGTCAATATCAAGTTATACCATGTTTGTCAAATTCTACAAAAGGTTCTAATATTTCATACCATGTAGCATCTGTAAATTATACAACTTCTGTCAGTTGGAAAACAAGTTAAAACATTTTATATCAGGTGTTTCAGTCAATCCAACAGTTTACAGCACATGCATCAATTGTAGAATAAGTTCTAGCATATTATAATGTATATGCCAATGTAAAATTATAACATATTTGGCTTCGGTAAAATAAGTTTAAACATTTTATACCATATATGTCATTTGTAAAACAAGTTATGCTTTTGCTCTATGTATCTAAATAGCAAAATAACAATTTATACAATGTCAATTGTAACAGCATTTTATACCAGGGTATGTCAATGGCCTGTCAGCAAACTTATTTATCCTGACTAATGTCATTTCCCACAGTACAATTGATAACTTCAACCGCATTTTCATAATCTGACATCACAACACTTACAGGGTCGAAAATTACCAGTATAAAAAAACTCAAAAGGATACATGTGGCTATTTCTTTGATATTGTAACAAGCTAACAACCCTCATTTTCTTTACCAACAGTACCGTAAATTTTATGAATGATGCAAAATTACAATTCTTGTAGGGGCCCTGAGTGGCCGAGTGGTCTAAATCGATCTCTGTTACAGATCACTGCCATCTAACCTCTGTCTGCATGGGTGCGAGTCTATGATTCGGTGAATTTGGATACGGGAGAAAGCTTGCCAGTAGCTTCTCATGGGTTGGTGGTTCTTTCTTTGGATTTCCTGGTTTCTTCCTCCATCATTAATACTGGCCGCCATGTATAGCCTATCATATGATGAAAAATGGCGTTAAGCCCCAGAACAACAACAATTCTTGTACTTTCTTCATGATGATGACCTTGTCCCCAAGAATAAGAATCTATCAAGGGTTTATATAATATATCAACAAAAAAAATAAATTCAGTTAACGAGGTTGGTTTGCTTTGTAATAAAAATTTTTTTATTTGATATTCTGTTGGTAAGTTTAAGCAAGTTGTTTTGCTCACTGCCTGTTGTGTTTATCCATCACCTGGGTTTTGTCTGCCATATGTAATTATAATTGATGTTTGTAGGACAAATAGTATACACAACAATAATTTGCTTTAATAATACTTTTCTAACCCATGCTAGCAAAAAGATTATCATTTGCACTCACAGTGAATATATTTTTAAAAAATGATTTTAATTTTTAATTGATTTTTAATTGTAGCATACTGTTGTAGCGTTAACTTGGATACAAAACAATCTTGGCCAGTTTTCACCTAGTAACTTATCATGCATGAATGGCAAGTGCCTTCAAGCAATCATTTGATGTTTTCATCTCTTTTGCGATTTTGTTATTTGACTTAAGCTTTATGCACTACAGTAAGGATGTATACACAATCCCACATCTGATACATATACAAAGTTTGTGGATATATTTTTTTATTTAATAAATTTCACATGATGAAAAAAGAATGAATAAATGATAACAGTGCAAGGTTAGTTTATTTCATTTTATTTTCAAATAAGTGTATGTTTATAATTTTTTTGTACATTTCAAGGGGGGGATGGCAGAAATTCAACAAAAACCTATTCCTAAAATGTATCTAACATAGTATCTATTTGTTGTTTGAAGGAAAAAAACTTGTTCAAACTATTTGTTAAGTCGGGCTGAATTGTCTTTGGACCAAATTGACTATAATCCAGCGTAAATGATACAATTTGCCCATCCCCTCACCCTATTCCATCGCACAGCTTGAATTCACTATTTTTCTGGTAAACAGGGTCTTTCGGGAAAAGAAAGAACCCTTTTTTTCTATTATCAATCTTTTGGTTACATCCATATGTGCAACAGTGCAATATTTGCTGTACAAAAGCATTAGATATATCACACAGACATTTATATGAGGAAATTAAACATATGAATGGCTGGGTGCAATAGAAGGGATAAATGTACATCATATCCATTTTTGGCATGCTGAAACTACTGATTGTTTACAGAGATTGCAGAATAATTTTTTCATTTATAAAAAGATTTTAAATCTAATTAAACATTTTATGGTGTTAATACATAACAAATGCATTTTGTTTTTGACTAAAATAATATCACATGTTTGTACAATATAGGTGGCCAGTGACCTCTAAATAAAAAATAACTCCACTCTGGCACAACAAAAATACTTCTGATCCCTTGAAGGTACTTTTACAACTAAATTAAAATCACAAAAAAAACGTTAGTCTCAAACACAATTTTAGATCACGAAATAGGTCATATGGACACTTATGATAGGTTTCATGATTACTATACACAAGGCACATTTGACATTCGACCAAATGTTGATGACACAAGGTGTTCACACGAGTAATATATGTACGACCTTGATAATGACCAATCATTAAACTTCATGTAACCAAGTGTTTGAAGAAGGTCAGCTAGAAATAACGATAATGAAATACATTTAGTTCTGTACAAACATAATGCACTTTAAGAAAGAAAAATATTGAATCCAATAAAAATAATCATTACAATAAATGTAATGAAAGAAAATTCAAATAAAAAAGAATTTAATAACACACAAGCAATTTAATTACATAATCATAACACTGTACACATAACACTGTAGGTTCACACATGCCAACCTCAAGGATAGGTATAAACTTAATTTAGTACTAATAAAAGTGGTAAAAAGTGTTGTTGTTGTTGTTCTGGGGCTTAACACCATTTTTCAGCATATGATAGACCTGTATTAATGGTGTAGAAAGAAACCGGGAAATCTGGGGAAAGAACCACCAACCCACGAGAAGCTACTGGCAAGCTTTCTCACATATCCACATTTGCTGAATCTTAGACTGGTACCCATGCAGACTTGGGTGAGATTGCCCCTAGTAAAAAGAGCATAACAAGATCTATATATTACATGCCAAAAATACAGAAACTGTATGTAAAATGTACATATTTATTTTATTTATCATACATTTATTTTTGCTACTTACCTGGATCTGCAGTTAAAATGTTTCTCACAAATCAGCTAAATCCATGTGGATAATAGAATAAGTATAGACACCAAAAGAAATGGATAAATTATTTATGCATAACACTTACTTTAACTAGTCTTTTTATCAACAGCAACTTTTGTGAATAGTCCACAAATGATGATGTCTGTAGTATCCTCAACCTGCCATGGTTCATCCCTTAACAATGGTCCAGTGCAACATGTTTTTAAGTTAAAACAAAACATCTCTCCTATAATATCTTTCAGTCATATAACATCCAAAAGTCACATCAATACAGCCCTTTTCTTGTTTATAATTTCTGGCACCATTTATTTTAAATCTAGACTGGTCCACTACCTATGTAGTATCAAAATAGAATGAAATCTATGACAAGTGGTTTCAAATTCATGAATCCTGTCAGTTTTCTTGTAACAGTTTAAAGTAAAACTAATGCAATAATTAACATATTTACAATACAGTCAATTTTTATTAATTTTTTTTCTTCAGTGTTATTAAATAACAAAGATTTCCATTATATTAAATATTTAAGAGAAAAGTTTCATTCTGTATAGTTGTCCATTTCATTCATTTTCTCCTAACATGGTAACATATAAACAAGTTTATGTGTTGCCTTTGCTATGCCAAAATTATTTGTCTTGCATTTTGTCCAGTAAACAAACATGTGAACAGCAGCCCTGACCTGAACAGCTGATACTCACTCCAAGGCCACAAACTTTAGGCAAAAATGGCATTAGTTAAACCAGACATTTATATTGTCCTTTCTTTTATATGTATTTAAATTTTATTTCATTGAATATTTTTTAATCAGTACTTACTGTTGCTATTGACAAAAGGTACTGACCTAGTTAATGTCATCAGGATCTCAAAACAAGCACATTTAAGTCCAGAGAAAAACAGCACATGAACCATGAACAGGCATAAAGTTAGGATGGTCTAGCTTTAAATATCAGCATTGATTGGTAAATAGGTTGCATGAGAAAGGGGAGAAGTGTCTTCCCCTGTATTATTATATAGTACATGTATGACAAGTAAATTGTAAGCATTATATAGTACATGTATGACAAGTAAATTGTAAGCAGCCATATGACTCCCTGTGACGTTGAATAAATGCAAACACGATACAAGCCTCAAAGTGTAATTGTTATTCTATATCTGAAGCTGAACATGGAATACTTAAACTAGACATCAATATTTTATTAATATAACTATTAATACAAAAATTGAATTACGAGGGTAACAGCCATTTCATATCCCAAGTTTTTGACAAAAATGGAATCTTTTTTTTGATGTGAATCAACAACTGAAAGCAGTTTGTAATACACAATGTTTTTGATTACACAAGATGGTTGTTAAAACCAGCTAGAGTAATGTTAACAATCTTGCGGAAGTTGGGTATCTTCAGAGATCTCAGAAATGCTTAATTATGCATATTTAGATGCAAAGTTTTGATTTGTGATGCAGAAAATCACCCACACATGAATTCCTCCATATGCATGTTTTTGTTGCAAGGAGGAAACTTTTGTGGCAAAATAAGTATGTTCTAATCACTAAAAAAACTGAAGCAATGCTTTTATTTTGTTGCTGACTTCTTTGATCAAAGGTCGCCAGCCTGCCTTTATGAAGGTGCATGTGCTATAGAAGGCTATATTCTTAGCATATATCGGTACTTTAGAGATAATTAGTTTTCCTTGAAGTTGCAGCAACACTATTTTTGGGGTTTTTTTTTAAAAAAAATTTAAATTGCAGTCATGTGATCAACTGTAGTCATTTCACATTTCTGCCCTCAGAGGTGGTAGATTGTAGCTAGTCAGTTACATGGCTAGTTTCATTATATTACAGTATACAAGTATCAAGGCCAGATATCAGATAAGCCGATTATGACATAACAATTAGCTGTTAGGGTAGTTTGTCAATATGAAATAACGATTTTTTTAATGTAACATTTGATTCCAGTGCATTTTTATATCCAAGTTTGCGGCTTCCTGTCAAGATGCCTTTGAAAGTCTCCACTCCACACTCAAGTCTGTATATACCGTTTTTATCAGCCAAAAATGTTGTAGCCAAAAATATGGCCAGATGGTATATTTTGTTGCCAATATGTAAAACATAATTTCAATTTGTGACATTGGTGAAGCCCAGCGCAATCACTGTTATTGATTTCATTACCAGTTATTGCCATATAAATACTGCCTGCAAACTAGAAATCAAGAGACTTGGACAAAATGCTGTTTGCAAATTTTGACAAGTGTTTTGTAGTTAAATGGAAAAATGAAGATTTCAGTGAGATTCAGAACTGTGCTAAAGTTGCTATAACAGATAGTTCGGATGCGACCATAGTCAAGTGAAAGAAAGTACGTAATTTCTGGCTTAGTGAGGATTGCAACTTTTTCTGGTGGGACTCCTATTTTTACCAAATGAGGAGTTCTGGACACCTAGTTTTAAAATCCTAGCAAGACCTCTGATCTAGAAAATAAAGGCACTGTAATTTACTCAAAAGAAAAAGCAAACAAAACAAACTTCTTTAGAAAAATCTCTTCACTGACAATTATTCCCAACATGATATATATATATATATATATATATATATATATATATATATATATATATATATATATATATATATATATATATATATATATATATATTGAGTATTCACCCATTACACTTTTCAGCAAGGTTGGCATCCATTTCTAAAATTTGTTTTAGATACTGCAAATAACTCATACCCTTGCTGATAGTTTGATCCATTTTTGGTCCCCATTGTGCGCAAGTTATTGAAAAAGTTTGTATTAATAATTACACACTATAGCAGTAATTAATTATATTAATCCCAGAATGGTTGTCATTACCCTAGTCTGTTACACTTACCTTTTCTTCATGATAACAAACTTATGTAGCCATTTTTGATTGGAATCGCTGAAATAGAAAATAATGCAACAAGAGCATTATTATTACCATAAGTTCGGATTTAATCAATGTAAACAACAACAAAAATCCACCAAAAAATTTTAAAAATAAAATAAAGTGACATTTTAACATATTAACAGAAATTGTGCATTATGTACTTGCAGTAAATATACAGCAAGTGCCACAACCAACTGATTAAATGCATCTTCTTTATAGCATGCTTTGCTTTACAAACCTTATAAATTCTCTTGTTCAACAATTCACTGTAAGCTAACTTTTGCTGCCAGGTTTATGAGACATTTGAAACTAAAATGACTCAGCAGAGAAGGGTTGAACATGTATGTTTTCATCTGGCTAAATTTGACCCAGTCCATGGTTTACATATGCACTACAGTACATCAAATTGATGTTTTAAAGTACCATGCAACCTTTTCTCTATAGCCATCTCCATTAACCAGCAATAATTTCTTTACTTAATCAGTCATGGGTTTCCATATCAGCCAGGAGCTGGGTTATTTATCTGGCTACTTTTACTTTACACCTGGCCACTTAAAAAAAACCCCCATATCTCTGCTGAAATAGGTCCACCCACCCACCCCACCTACTTTCTCAACTCGCCCTCCAACTTCAAATTTAATGGATGGCCCTGACCAAAGACTGCATTCATTAAAACTAAAAAAAATATTGCAACGAAAAACACATATGTGAATACTCATCTTCACCAAGGGCTAAGAATTATTTATCCACTTTATTCCACATCTATGTTGAATGGACTGGATGGGCAACCTTTGACATGTAAAGACAATGGACATAAAACTGAATTTCACATTTCATAGTGCAGAAACATATGATACTGGACAATCTGGAACAAATGACTGAAGTATAAGCATAAGTAAACAATATAGAAATAAAATAGCTCATACCTTTGAAAATGTTCCAATAATGGGCCTTTCACACTGGTCTCATTAGGTATTAGAGAATATTTCCGATATAAATTAAGAAGATCAGGAACTGTAAACTTTCCCATTTTGCATGCCATCAAGAAGCAATCAAAGACTACAGTTGCAGGGACTAACCCACTTCCAACACAGTCTTCAAACATCTTTACTGCGAAGACCAAATCCCCTTCTCTAATAGCTGCCTGTATCAAATCTGAATAACTGGATACAGAAGCAGTGTTGGAAGTTATTTTGCTCATCTCCAGAAATTCAACACCTTTCCTCCACATATCTGTGTAAGAAAAACCTGTTACTAAATCACAGCAAGTTTTAAAGTCAAATGTAGGTGTTATTTCTTTAAGTTTTTCATAAGCCTCCAGAACATATTCCTGTTTCTCCTTCCCACCATATCTTCCACAGAGATATATGAATGATGCTAAAACAGAAATATTCCACAGCTGGTTTGCCTTCAGATATTCATAGAAAGAAACTCCCAATTTAACATTCTTAGAGGCAATTACGAAATTCATGAGAACTGAGTCAATACTCCGCATTAACTTTGGATTTTCTTTGATAATGTCCTCACGCAGCTGCATCCAGTCAATATTTTCTAATCTAAATTCACCAGAGCACAGTCTTTCCATGAATAATTTTAAAGTACTTGAATGAAAAATAAGTTTCTTTTCATTAGAGGAATTGGGTTCATTATCTGTTGTGAGAAAGAATTTTTCCCCCAAGTGGCGAATGCTGTCAAGAGGTTTCATAAAAGCTTGCTGAGGAACTGATGGCTTTTGTGAAGAATAATTGCTATTATATCTAGCGATAAGAAAATAATCTACACATTTTGTACTTGAAGTTCTCACATACGCATGGAGACTTCTCTGGGTAGCATTTGTTATCCGACAACTATTTGCAAGAATTTTGGGATAGATCTTGTAAAATGACATCTTATACAATTTTCCACAATTTGAAACAATCAGTCAACAGGGTAGCCAAAATGTCATCTCATCTTTAGTTCCTGAAAAGTAAGAAAATAAATGAACAAATGATGATGTGTTAACTGATCAGGAATACTTCACAATAGTGTAACAAGCTTCAGTGGCTCATCGATTAGCATGACAGACTACCAACAGAATGGATGCATGTTCAAGCTCTACCACTGGATCAGCTACCATGGTTTGTCCTTGGGTAAAGCAATTTACTAAGATTGTCATAGTGGTAAATAACCAAACCAAAATATTACAACATGGACAGATGGAAAATGATAATACTATAAATGTCCCTACTGTATTCATGGTGGGATCACTTTGAAAACAAGTCATTATATATACACTACAGAATTTTCATTTCTCTATCCAAAAGTTTATCTGATTTCATCCCACAAAAATATTGGCAAACATTATGTTCTATTACATTCAAACTTATTAAACTTTTAATGTTACAAATCTGATTTTAAACTTATATACCATTTGGGTACAAAATACACTAATACAGAGTGTCCAACCAAATGTGGCCTGCAAGTCATTTTTATGGCTAATGCTCACACAGAAAGTCAGTTCTCTAATTATAGTATAATTATGCTGGATGGAAGGATGGTCCATGAACTTCTCATTTTTGGCTTGTGCGGCCCACATTTTTGAAGATGTTGGACCATACTGCACTAATGTAATGCAAAATGGACTGTTTTATACAGCAACTTGATGAGCAGATTACATTATCAAATCAATGAGTTGTTCTAGCTAGTTTGGAGGGGTTGGTCTATTCATGCATCCTCTAAACCTTATGTAGGTCCAATAGTCTATGAGGTAAAGAGATGATAAAATTTACAAGATGGCGATAATATTGTCATGTTGGATGTTAAATCAGCATTTTGTATTTAGGACCATCTACATGCTATATTAAAATGATCTTTCAGTTAAAACCACATATCTATGATCATTCAGGAAAAGTGGCAATTTCAAAATTTTAAAGATGGCCACCATGGCAGCCATGTTTGATATCAGATTGGCACCATTTTCATTTCTGATCATCTACATCATAAAAGGAATTGGAAATTCTATGCAATGATCAGTGATGAAGAAGTACCAATGTTGAATGTAAGACCAGGATAATTTTCATACCGAACCATTGACATCTCAAGAATTTTTTTAGACAAAAGTCCATGTATATGTTAACATTACAATTTTCAAGATGGACACCATGGTAGTCAAATAAATGTCATATTCATTTCAGTCCATCTACAAGTTATATGAATTTATTAGTAAAACCACATGTTGATGATACCACACATTCAGAAGGAAAAATGAAAACATGATTTTAAAGAACACCACCATGGTGGCCATATTGGATGTTCAAGAAGCACCTGCTTTATTATGGACCAACTAGACCTCAGGATGAATCTTCATGCCAAGTTTCATGCCTGAGTTTAGGAAGAACACCTGCTGATGAATGAGACATGCAGACCTATTACATAATTTCAATAAATGACTAAAACAAATGTTAATAAACGATAGCCTAATAACAATTAAAATTAATGATATGCATGCTTTATAACTAAAGTTAGACCTCACTGTATGCTGGCTGTAGGTAATAAAGACAGCCTATTTGAGGTAAGTTGTATTTAAGCAGCAGTAACATTTCTCCCTTCTCACCAAGTAATTATCAACAATGATCTGAAAAAATATGACCTGTGCCACTAAATAGCTGCTTGCTCTGACTGCTTAAAGCTGGTGCAGACAAACAGTATATAGCTAATTTGGCCAATATGGGGGGGACTGAAACCTGCGAGCTTTTCACCAGCCATATATGTATTTTCGTGGCAACAGAGGGCTGGCCAGATACAATTCAAGCATCGTGTCAACAGTGTCATCCACGTGGGTTGTTTTGTTAATGGCATGGATTCATCACAGGCCACAGAAAACAAATCCCCAAGATGCAACATTGATGGTTCAGTGGCATTTGTTTCAGTTTTTCCTTTTTTGGTCGGGGGTTCCCCCTGCTTGTCAGCTGACGCATTCTGTTCTAATCCATTCTTTGGATCTAGTCACAAGTAATTCTTCACTGAATAGGCGATATTTGAATTGTGAATCCAATATGGTGGCCAAAAGAAGCTTCTTGTTGCTGGCAACGTCAGCAAAGCATGTGTTTAGTGACGTCAACATATCATGGTCTATTGTCTGAATACCTTGACTTGCTTTATGCTCTTGAGCCAGCAACATCTGGAGCATTTTCAGTATAGGAAGAATGATGGTTAGTGATGTTTTGCTATCACTTACTTCCTTGGTAATGTCCACAAATGGGCCTAATGTGTCCACAATATTGTTAATAGTGACCCACTGTTTGGCTCTTAGGCTAGTTGCTCGCCAAATATTCTCCTGAGTGTAATTCATCAAGAGGTGAAACTAAGGTCGGATTTGGCAGAAACTAAATCAAGCACATATTGTCTTTCAGTTAAACCCCAAATCAAATGTTTATCCCTTAATTTCCATTATTTAATTCGGATTTAAAATTCAAACCATGTCAAGATGACTGTTATGATTGAATTTATATTTGGAAATTTGTTTACATCAGCAATGATTATTTCTGCCGATACTGATTGTTCCAATAATCAGCCCCATTATGAGTATGGCTGATTAATCGGTACAGCAGTATTATAAAACAACCATAACAGCTTCAAAAATACATTTGGGCAATTTGAATGAATGCTCCCATGGTAATAATCAGAGTTCAACTGCCCACTGAACTGACAGATAGTCAATCCAGAGTGAGATTAATATAAAAAGTGTTATGAAATATATGAAGCAATGTACTGACAGAAGATTAGAAATGCTGTACAGATAAAATATTTATGTCAAATTAATTCAGTTTAAATGACATATAGATAGGTAAATCCTAAGTAATTAGTGCATCTATATTAACATACTGATGCTTGTGCAAAGGTAGTACTCTGCATTACTCGACAAAACAGAATACAAGGCACTATCTATTAATCTGAAAAGGAACTATTAAGAACTACATTCTTTTAATAATAATAATAATAATAATAATAATAATAATAATACATGTAATAATAATAAAAATATGAAGTAAAGTCAGAAAAACATGTGATGTAATTTGCTATACGGTAATGCTTGTATGGTATTATAAATGGAGTTTTGCATGCACAAACACTGTTCAGTCAATGTGTCAAGATTATCTGATGCTAACTGTTCGGGCATAAGATAATGTTTTATTGTGGTATTTTTTATCACCTCATTTTATCTGATATGAAAAACATCTAAATGTGAATTGTTTCTTCTATTCCTGAACATATGCCATCCACCCACCATCATTTAGCTTACCATCTTCATTCTATTTTAGATGTATACTTTGTGTTTTATACTAAGTTTGAGTATAAAACCTTTAGCCTGTCCTCATAATGTCACGCTGTTGTCATGTTTATCAATGACTTCATCAATACAAGCCCCGAAACATCGACATTAAGTGGAAATAAGTTTGTATTTTAGCAGTTATAGTGTCTTATTCATTTCCAAGCAGACCATGTGTATGTCATGCTGCAATTTCTCATGAATAGTTTAGGAAATGAATTATCTTACATTTCTTAAGTTTGGAGTATCAAGGCCAGAATTATGATGGTAATCCATAAATTAGTGACTAACCATCCAGTGGAATTTTGTTACAGAAGCAATGACATGCAGGATACAATAGCAATACAGACAAGCTTTGATTGGCTAAGATCATGTGACATGAATAGAAGTCTATAAATGTGGGTGCAGACACTGTATCACCAGACAACTGTCACAGCAGCAAAGTATGAACATTGAAGCAGAAAAGAATTTTGGCCATATATTTGAAAATCCAATTGAAAACCATCAATTAGTTTTCACATAACTGATATTAACTTTAACACTATAAAATTCAAAAACTAAATTACATTAAAAATTTTAAGTAGATTTATCACATGGTTGCCAGTGAATATAAATGCCTTAAAATTATTATGTAGTAATTCTTTATAATGCCGCTGCTATCTTCCACCACACAAGTACACTAGCACTAAAATTATCTTTTCATTGAGAGATCACTCTACTATGTCAGAATGTGTTACAGTCAATCTAATAAATTAGCTGTTATTATGCACAAGAATAAAATGATAGAATTAATTTCACCATAAAATGGTCATCTTATCATAGTCCGTTGGCATCTAGATGAACAAATCTGCTCATGTTATCAGAAGCTGATAACATTGTGATGAACACTGTTGATATAACAGTCACTATATATCTTGCCTTTATTATTTTTAAAAATCAATCAAGTCCTGAACTCTGGACTTAGACTGCTTTCCTTGTTTCAGATCCATATAAAAATCTTGTTTCACTTTTCTGGAATGCCTGCCCATGAGAGAACCATTTTCATTCTCAACCAACTCATCATCACAAGAAGACATCTGGTGAAAATGACATGTCAATATAACGTTCTGTTCAAGTAAAGTCTGTGACAAGGTTTTTAAGATAACTGCATTGGTGGCTATAGTGGATGTCTGATTGGCACCAATTTTACGATAGCTAGATTGTATAAAAAGTGCTTTGGTGAAAACCCTATTCTAATATGATCATCCATTCTGGATGAATAGTGTTAACAAAATTTTTAAGATTACTGACTTGGCTACCATATTGGTCATCCAATTTATTACAAACTAATCATCAAAGAAAACTTTCAGTGAAAACCCCCATATCTTTGGAGTATCTTCGATTTTCTTGACAATGGAAAAATCTACATGATTTTCCATCAAGGTTAAAAACGGAAAAAAGAGAGAGGCATCTGGTGTTAATGCATGCATCAGTAAAATAAAGCAAAGTTAACTCATTTTTCTTTATGAAAATACTGTTGATATGTAATAAATTGATTTCTTTAAAACAGAATGTTATTCATTAAAGGTTCTCAAAAGAAATGGGCTATTCAAAGGTAAATAATGTCATTTTAAAGAATATTTTGTTAGAAAAATCATTAAATCAACCGGTTGTGTGGAGTATAACCAACTCTCATTACCTTTGCCTTTTCATAGATATGTGAGAATTATTTTTTCAAGTATCAATTCCAGTTTTGTAAATGGCGTATAATTATTTTCATCAGCTTGATAATTCAACAAAAAACTGATATAAGTTTAAATGAAACTTTATAGACACCGATGATTGTCTTTGCAATTTTCCAATCGCTGTTTGGGAAAACGACCATATAAATTGTCACCACTTCTGTAGGTAGTACGGTGATCTGTATTTCTGTCTAATCGCCTCTCCAGGTAAATGTTGTTACGTTGTATGAGAGGAAAAAAAATACATTTTGTATAGCGAAGTAATTTGTTTTAACATTAAAAATAAAATATAGTCATAATGATATGATATTTTCACAGATTGCATCCATCTTAAAAATAGCAAACAATATACTGCTTTATATTTTTGTCATATATATATATATATATATATATATATATATATATATATATATATATATATATAAAAATATGCTCATCTTTTTTCACTGTTAACTTTACATTGTCAGAATTGTGCAATATTCCACGATATTGAACACCTTCATACTGCACCCCACGTGCAAAGTAACTATTTTCTAACGTAAACAATTTTTTATGAATGAACTAAAGCAGAAATTTCAAAGATGGCCATATTATAGCAAATGTTTCATAGACTGACACATACAAACTGCTTTGGCCATTCCGCCTTTACTTTTTTGATACAAATGTTTCAGATTTAGCTAGATATAGACGCTATACAAAGTCATCAGAATTAAACGTAAGTTATATCCATAAACTGTCTTCTTAAGCTGTTAATAAAAATGGCCAAAAAATGTATTTCACTCCTTCATAATGCACTTCATGCAGTTGATGCACGTGAGCGCGCGGGACGCTATGAAGTTTAACAGTCAGTGGGAGGAGCTATATGCGCATGAATAATATTATTTGTGCATAGAAGCAATCTTTTATTATGAACTTTATTATTTTAATAATAAAATAAATTTTGTTATTAAATATAATTGGTTGTGAATTTTATTATTAAATATTTGGTAATGGAAACAAGAATGAGTATATAATAAAAAGGTTACTGCATTGGAATGGAAAAATATGAACTCGTTTTATCAGATGAATATACTGCACTCCCATTGTCGTGCAGTATAGCCATCCGAAAAACTTGTTCATATTTTCCCATACAAATACAGTAACCTATAAATATATTAAATACGAAAAGTAAATTTATTTTTAAAAATGTTTAATTTAAAAATGGACAATTGTTTACAAAACTAAAATGCAAACTTTTTTTTACTGAATGTTCTTTTGTTGCTTTATTACCCAGTTCCTTTCTTCTAATTCCTTGGTCACATCTGATTGTGTCTATGTACATAATCCATATAACTGTCAATAGCATCTATTAATTTAATGATAAATCGTTTTCCTGTCTCTATGCATTTTTTACACATGTTACTATGAAAGCTTACAAAAGTCTTGAGGCTTAAAACTACTCAAATTTTGGATGGATACACACATTAATGAGCTATAAGTCACCATATAGTGCTTACATGCTTCTACATGCAGATGTTATACCTTCACAGCGAGTAAATGATGAACTACATCACCATTAGGTGCTCTTGCTGTTGCTGACCGAGACTGCATGGCATGATATGAACATAGAAACTTGTAAGTTCATTTCAGTTGATTCTTATATTAATATAATTCTTTGTCCTTAACATTAAAGTCTATGAAGCAACATTATTAAAACATTACATAAAAATTTTTGACCATAATAATAAAGTCTAAGAAACAAAAGCCCTTTCCAGTTTTCTAACAATTTATTTTCTGTGATTTAGTAAAGAGGTAGTGTGTAGCAGATTCTTATTTTAATATCAAATAGTTCTTCTATTTAAGTCATAAATTTAACAAAATAAATCATTTGGAACTTACAGATCATTACTTATTTATTTTCCACGTTTTAGACATTTTTTAATGTAACAATATTAATAGCATGCCCGTTACTCTAACTGCCTTCAAATAATGGTTGAGAGGTTAATGTTTCACCTACAGGGAGGCAGAAGCTGTTGTATCTATGCAAGAGAGAGCACTCTTCTTGTTAATTGCCCGGATGTTCGGATCTATGAATATACCAAAAAACTGCTTGAGAAGCATCTTAGACAATGAAAAATTGAGTTTATTATTCACAAAACATTTCAAAGTAACCATATATAAGAAGTACTTAAAATTTCTGCTTGAAATAACCATGAGGTCAAGATGGCCCAATACCAATATTACAATTTGTCTGAATGCTTCCTGTAAATTTATTTGAAAAGATATGAAGATGATTTAATTTTTCAATTCTGCACATTCAAATTATGTGTATAACATTCAATTGTAAAAGCAAAATATAATTTCAACCTGTGACTCATGAATACAGTATTTCGCACAAAAATGTTAGAGGTGGGTACTTGATGAAAGGCAAAGGCAGGCCTCAAAATTACTTAGAACACAGAACAGGTCTGTTTATTCTTATACTGAATGTTCACACATTTATATATAGCCATAAGAAATATGCTAATTTGCTTCTGCGAATTTGTTTAAAAAGATATCATTAAAATGGGTTCATTTTTTATTTGTGCACACTCAAATTATACAAAAAACTTTCAATTTTTATATATTCTATAATTCTGAAGAAGAAAAAAAATCCCCAATCCCCTATTGCTTTTCTTTGTTCCTTTTAGCGATGTTTAATAGGCCCCACTCAAATGGTCAATCCAAAAATATATAAAGCCCCAATACGCATGCATGTAATTTATTTGATTTTGCAGTTTCTTTTCTTTTTTTTTTTTTTCTTCTTTTTTTTAAAAATGATTTGTATCGGTGAGTTTCCTTCTATATGTCAATAAAAGCAGAGTTGACTCTGTCGATCATGCCAGACGGTGCACGTACAGGGGCTTGCATTGTTTCTTAAAATGTAACTATAAGTCATACATGTACTATATAATAATACAATAATAATGTACAGTACTAGAATAATATTGTTATGTAGTACACAGTAAATTTTAAGTAACGATACATCGTTGCTGTAGGTGCACGTGGGTCACGACTATGTAAAAGTCAATGAATTTACCAATACATGTCATTTTATGACACTGGTCCTTCTTATTTGTATAACATTTGCCCCAAAACAAGTCCAACCGCATTATTTCTTGATTTTTATTAGACACACTTACTAGTTAAAGAATCGTAGGAGAACAACAAATAGCCTATAAAATCTGAAGAACTGCCAGCCCGGTTCCCGGCCTAATTGTATGCTCTAGCTATCACACAATGTCGGCCCGGTACGAGTATATCCACGGTGTTTCGTATTTTTCAAGAGATTTTTAAAGAAAATAATTTCACAGGTTTTCCTCACTGCTTATACTGGCTATTTTTTATTTTTTTTTTAAAAAAGCATATATCTTAAATATTGTGAAAAGAACTTTTCATTCCTAATTATTTTTGGGATTGATTGAAAGGTGTACTAGGGGTTTTAGAGCATACAGCTTGACCTTTTCTTCAGATATGTATCTATCAAAAACTGCTAGCTACACTTTGTAAATTTTTCAGTCTTCTGACTCCGAAATTGTAGGAAAAAGTCAATAACTTTTTTCACATTTTATATATTTGGTAATTCATTCATTGCTCTTTTCGGAAGCTGTTATTTTCAAATTTGGCAAAATTCGTCTTCCCTATGAACACAATTCAGGTTGATCTTTAGAGCACAGGTGAGCAGTCATTTTGGTTAGCAGTGTACTTTGATGTACAATATCCAGGTCCAGATTAAGGCCTTTGGGGGCCCTGGGCACAGCCAGCATAGGGACCCATAGGTATCTTGCCTTGTCCATAGATATGGTTACAGTACTATTAACAACTATGCCCGTTAAATCAGACGATAATATACAGCGCCTCTGGGGCCCTGGGCACATTGATCAAGCAATTTCAACTAGATTAATAATTAACAATAATCTGATTGCAGATATACTTTCGCATGCGTAGAAGTACTATATCACTTTATTGTGTGGTTGTTGTAATAATATTCATAGGACATATACCTATGCAAATTTAATTATATGACTGTTTGACTATGCTTTATGGTATAAATCTTTAATTTTCTTTATGAAGGGAGGTGTTACCGCTATGAAAATTCATATAGTGTGTTAATTTTATAAGTATAGATTGCAAGGGTCAGTTAGCAAAAAGCATATTAAATATATAAATTTCTCGTCGTGAGTTTATTGTTGTAGGGTTTAACGCCATTTGCAGCACAAGATAGGCTATGCATGGTGGCCATTATTAATGGTGGAGAAAGAACCCTGGAAAATCCTGTTAAGAACCACCTCCCCATGAGAAGCTATTCAGCTTGTAAAATTCTGACATTCGCTCGTTGCGCGAGATGGTCATTTTGAAACCATTTTTCTTTTTCATCACTAAAATTAAAAAAAATGCTGAGAAAAAAAATTTGCTGGAGGGTGGTTGGCATGGTCAAATGACAGATCATAGGTACTTATCTTGGACGAATTTAAAAATAAATCAAGTTCTTCAAGGCGAAATACAAAACTTTTTGTTATATTAAATGAGGTTCAGCTTTAATGTGTTGATATATATTTTAACCTCTTTTATAATATATACAGCATATTTCCTGCAAACTGTATTTCCTTGATTTCACTCTCTGCCCCCCCAACACACCCACCCACTTAAGTTTCTTGTACAAATATTTATTTTGCTTTTTATATTATACTTGTATTATATATATATATATATATATATATATATATATATATATATATATACACACACACACACACACACACACACACACACACACACACACACACACACACACTCTCATGTGTAAATGCAGGTGGCCTGAAGATGGAGAGAATACCAAGAATACCAACATTCTTCCATACTTATTCAAAGACATCTAATGTCCCAAAGGGAAAAAGAGGAAGAGATTTTTCATCACCAACTGGAAAGACTCCTCAACAAGTGTCAAAGAAACAATTACTCAAGTTACCCAGATCATGATATAAGTATCTTTTTAAATCAGTATAATCTTCAACTTGACTTAAAGACATGTCACTTTTACATTCATACCATGAATAAGAAGAGAAGGATAAAATTAAGAATAAAGATTTAATTTTCTTCATTACTGATATCATTTGTTTTAAAAAAATTTGGTTTTGGAGAATGACTTTTAATTGGTGTAAAAGATCGATCTGATGATCATTGTACAAAAAATAAAATGGTTTTTAACCTTTTGAAAATCAGTAAATCCATTTTATTTTGTATTTTTCCAGCTGATATTAATGATATTATGTACACATGCTGGTATTTGATTTTATTCCAACCTTGTCGAGAATACAGTGGTCAGAGGAAGAAAAAGATTTTCTGAACACATATGTTTTAGAAGCAGGAGGAGTACCAACCACTAGAGTAAATCCATTTTGGAATGATTGTGCTGACAAGCTAAACGAACACTGTGGTTCTTCATGCACTGGTAGACTTTTGATGTTGTTTCCTTCATGTCATAGCTATTGAGTATTCTGAATACTTATTTTGAGATGCTTTTTTTGTCATCTTTTTATTTTTGTACTTGGATAATTATCTGCTTCAGAATTAATTTTAGCTAATGTTAAGGGAAAAAATCACATAATGATAACATTTATATTTGATTTTACATAAAAATGGAACATGTAAGAGAAATAATTAAGCACAAATTGAGACCTGCTTATATATATAGCATGAATTTAAGTAGTGGCTTTTAGAACATAAGCATTTCAGTGTTGGTTTCTCTTAGTGGTTGGTAATTTAAGTTGGTATCAAAACAACAGTTTTTAATTTGCAGTAAAATTACAAGATCATTTTTTCTATTACTGTTTTCATTGTTTTGTGGGGTTATAATTTGAGTCTTCCTATTAAAAAACAGGAAATGTTTTAATAGCTGCATGTGAAAACATTTTCATTTATATTTTATTTATTGTTTCTGTTGATTCTTTTCTTTTTAATTTTCTTCAATATCACAGACATTCCCTTTGCCCCATATAACAAGAGAATTATGCCTTTGGAAAGTGCTGGTCTACTTTTCCACATTTCATTGGCATACTACTTTTGTACAAAGATGTCAGCTTTGTTGTCACTGGATGGAGAGTCCTGCATGACATTACAAAGTGATGTTTGCCTACTAACAGAAGGATTTTGTAAAGCAACACTTCATTAATTTACAGATTAAAAAATAATTACAGGTTGATGAGACATGATAGGTCTTTATAGATATGGTTTGTTTGGTAGAATATGCAAAATGACTGGATGGTACTTACTTTAATAAACTAAATTTACCCTTGATTAACTGAGTAAAATTTTAATTTTTATTTAGCATGTCAAACATATTTTCTTCACACATGATTGATAAGTGACAAAATATGATGCAAATATTGTTTGTTTCTTATTACAGATCAAAAGACTACAAACTTTATATTGGACATGCTAACATATTTTACTTCTTTCTAAAAGATAAAACGTTTTGAGAATATTTGATTTGTAAAAAATCGTATTGATGATCATTGTACAAATCAAATTTTTTAACCTTTAAAATTCATAAATTCCTTTTATTTGTATTTCGTCTTCAGCGTATGAATAAATGATATATGTACACATCGGGATATTGATTTATCCAACTGAGTCGAATACATGCAACGAAACAGAAAATTTTCATGAACCTTTGATTAGTTTTAGATCTAGAGATACACCATAAAGTAAATCATTTGGAAGAGATTTGTGCACAGCAACAACATTGGTCTTCATGTGGTTGATTTGATTGTTAATCAGTAACAGAATTCGAACCTATTATTATGCTTTTGATCATCTATTACTTTTATCTTTTAATAGTCTTTGCCTCTTCAGAATATTAGTAATGTTAGGAAAAAATCCACAAATGCAACGCATTATATGATATTTAGCATTGTAACAATGTGTTGTAAGGAAATCAATTGCCAGCCTTTCAGATATATGGAGATAATTTAATAGTTTCTTAGAACATAAGATATCACCAGGGTGTTGTTACATTGTTTGGTCATCTTATTGGTATCAACAAAGTCTTTATGAAATTGCATATGAAATCAAGACAACTAAAGTTTACAGTTTTTTATACTTTGATTTCCTTTGAAAAAAAGAAGATTTAATAGATGAAAAACATTTCATTATATTAAGGTTCTGTGATTCCTTCCCTTTGGATTTCTCATACAAGACCTTGCCCATCAAAATTTGCCTTTGAAGTGCTGGTCTACTACAATTGGCAACTACTTGTAAGTGTGCTTTTAGAGAGATTCTTCGCTGAATACAAAGTATGGATTTGTCTACAGGATTTGTAAGCAAATATAATTCACAGTAAGAAATATTTATGGTTGATGAGAAAATGCAGTTCAATTGTATGATAGCTTGAGTTGGAAATACTGTGCAAAGATACATTGGTAGCTTACTTAAAAAACTAATTACCTTTAAACCTGAGTAAAATTTTAATGTGCATACTGCCATAATTTTTTACTAATGATTATAAGTGCATTATCAAATGAGTGTTTCTTTGACAAAGACTACAATTATATGGAATGCAAAAATTAGTTCTTTAAAATAGAAAACAGTAATTAACGTATTTAAAAAATGTTATAGATTTAATAAGACTTCACCATTATACTTTTATTATAAGACTTCATTTTAAAGTCTATATTTGTCCTAGGAATGTTTGACAGAAATTACGCATAACATTTACCAGACTAGATCTTTGTGTGTGGAAATATTCCTTTGAACGAACAATTGACAAATTATTGATGAAATTATAGTTCTATGGATAAAATACGACTTGCATACAAGCAGGATTACAGAACATACTGAGAGTGCATTTTTTAGATTGATGACTTTAATCAATAAATTCAGACATTTAACATCTTATCCAACAGCAATAATACTTTCATATTGTTAGAGCTCAGATGCTGACGTTTAAGCATTACTACTATTACTAACTACGCTAGACTGCTTATATGAGTTTTGTATGTTGACAAGATTGACAGGCAAGGTCATAAACTACCTCAAGATGATGAGTTTTAAGAGTTTATTCAAAAGAAAAATGCACTGGTGAAATTTTACATTTTTGGCACAGCCAAGAGCAAGTATTGATGAACAAGCATATGTAGTTTAGGACAGTATAAAATAGTTTACATTATTCCTCTGACCAAATGGAAATTAAGAAATAATTCTATATAATAGCTAAGTGGTCCTAGTTGGACATTTTCAAGAAATCAAACTTGGGTAATACCAGTGAGAACAAAAGAATATGTGGTGCTTTAAGTTCTGGCTCGCTGATGAGCAAAAGAAGCCTTTGAGAAGTGTTATCTAAATTGGAGAATTCAATCAATGAAGAAAATATGAGAGTTTCATAAGAAAAGCCAGTTCCCTCAGATTGGTTCTTATCATGAAAGATTAGAGAATGAATTTCACACCTTAACTATCTTTGATGAATTCTGCATGAATTGTTTGATGTATTTAGGTTAGGGAGCCTTAAAGCACAATATTACAGCAAAGAATTTAGCTAATGGAAACAGTCAATGCAGACGTAAAAATCATAGATCAGACAAAACTCACCATCTTATAAAGACTACATGTGAGCTTTTTGATATCCGAATTTGACGAATCCTCAATCGACCCACCAGATGATGTTGGTGGAAATGGACGTGATCATAATGGACAAATTATTAGACATAGTCCTCGGGTGCAATCTGAATGCTACCACAGGAAAATAAATGAATATTTACTCCAAAATACTACAAATGATCAATCTTAACAGTCTTTATCCCCAAAACAGTGCTTTGTATTACAGTGTGGAACAATTATAAAACTGCATTACATTACACTGTGAGGAACAGCGATAATTCCATGCTTTATATTACTTTGTGAGGAACAAGGATAAAAGTGCTTTGCATTAGATTGTAAGGAATAGTGATAGAACTGCTTTACATCATATAAGTGAAGAACAATAAAACCATGAATTACTTTAAGAAACAGTGATAAAAGTGTACATTATATTACATTGTGCAAAACAAGGATAAAACTGTATTACAATATATTGTTCACAAGTCTAAATGAGTTTACAGTGTTTTAACAGTAAAGCATTTTATGATGGACCAGTTGGTTACACCAATAACCCTTATGAATATTAAAACTTTAATAGTCATTATGATAGCCCTTCTAAGTGTGTACGCCATTGATTCAAATTTCAATTTCCTTGTCTGTAAAAGATGGCAGTCAGTCAGAAAAAAATTGCTTTTAAGTTAGAATAACCAGATTAAATTCATTGTGTTAGTGACTCCATAAAGATTAGGTCCAAAAAATCATAAACTGATACATATAGTCAATAGGTTCTGTGCAATTTATAGATCTGTATATCTTACATTTATTCAGTTAGTTAGGTCTGAACATATTTGGTGTATGTAATCATTTTAATTACTTTATGAATAGTTGTATGGTATGCATATTAAGTTCTTTTTTTATGGATTGGTTGATTCTAATCATGCAAATGAACACTGATTTTAATAATGATGTGTATTATTTGACAATGGTGGATCATTTGAAAGATAAAGGTAACACTAATAATGATGTGATTATTTGACAATGGTGGATCATTTAAAAGATCAAGGTAACACTAATAATGATGTGTATTATTTGACAATGGTGGATCATTTAAAAGATCAAGGTAACACTAATAATGATGTGTATTATTTGACAATGGTGGATCATTAAAAAGATCAAGGTAACACTAATAATGATGTGTATTATTTGACAATGGTGGATCATTTAAAAGATAAAGGTAGCACTAATAATGATGTGTATTATTTGACAATGGTGGATCATTAAAAAGATCAAGGTAACACTAATAATGATGTGTATTATTTGACAATGGTGGATCATTAAAAAGATCAAGGTAACACTAATAATGATGTGTATTATTTGACAATGGTGGATCATTTGAAAGATCAAGGTAACACTAATAATGATGTGTATTATTTGACAATGGTGGATCATTTAAAAGATAAAGGTAACACTAATAATGATGTGTATTATTTGACAATGGTGGATCATTTGAAAGATCAAGGTAACACTAATAATGATGTGTATTATTTGACAATGGTGGATCATTTAAAAGATCAAGGTAACACTAATAATGATGTGTATTATTTGACAATGGTGGATCATTTGAAAGATCAAGGTAACACTAATAATGATGTGTATTATTTGACAATGGTGGATCATTTAAAAGATCAAGGTAACACTAATAATGATGTGTATTATTTGACAATGGTGGATCATTTAAAAGATCAAGGTAACACTAATAATGATGTGTATTATTTGACAATGGTGGATCATTTGAAAGATAAAGGTAACTCTAATAATGATGTGTATTATTTGACAATGGTGGATCATTTGAAAGATAAAGGTAACACTAATAATGATGTGTATTTTTTGACAATGGTGGATCATTTGAAAGATCAAGGTAACACTAATAATGATGTGTATTATTTGACAATGGTGGATCATTTAAAAGATCAAGGTAACACTAATAATGATGTGTATTATTTGACAATGGTGGATCATTTAAAAGATCAAGGTAACACTAATAATGATGTGTATTATTTGACAATGGTGGATCATTTGAAAGATAAAGGTAACTCTAATAATGATGTGTATTATTTGACAATGGTGGATCATTTGAAAGCTCATGGTAACACTAATAATGAAGTGTATTATTTGACAATGGTGGATCATTTGAAAGATAAAGGTAACTCTAATAATGATGTGTATTATTTGACAATGGTGGATCATTTGAAAGCTCATGGTAACACTAATAATGAAGTGTATTATTTGACAATGGTGGATCATTTGAAAGATCAAGGTAACACTAATAATGATGTGTATTATTTGACAATGGTGGATCATTTGAAAGATCAAGGTAACACTAATAATGATGTGATTATTTGACAATGGTGGATCATTTAAAAGATCAAGGTAACACTAGTAATGATGTGTATTATTTGACAATGGTGGATCATTTAAAAGATCAAGGTAACACTAATAATGATGTGTATTATTTGACAATGGTGGATCATTTAAAAGCTCAAGGTAACACTAGTAATGATGTGTATTATTTGACAATGGTGGATCATTTAAAAGATCAAGGTAACACTAATAATGATGTGTATTATTTGACAATGGTGGATCATTTAAAAGATAAAGGTAACACTAATAATGATGTGTATTATTTGACAATGGTGGATCATTTGAAAGATCAAGGTAACACTAATAATGATGTGTATTATTTGACAATGGTGGATCATTTAAAAGATCAAGGTAACACTAATAATGATGTGTATTATTTGACAATGGTGGATCATTTGAAAGATCAAGGTAACACTAATAATGATTTGTATTATTTGACAATGGTGGATCATTTAAAAGATCAAGGTAACACTAATAATGATGTGTATTATTTGACAATGGTGGATCATTTAAAAGATCAAGGTAACACTAATAATGATGTGTATTATTTGACAATGGTGGATCATTTGAAAGATAAAGGTAACTCTAATAATGATGTGTATTATTTGACAATGGTGGATCATTTGAAAGATAAAGGTAACACTAATAATGATGTGTATTTTTTGACAATGGTGGATCATTTGAAAGATCAAGGTAACACTAATAATGATGTGTATTATTTGACAATGGTGGATCATTTAAAAGATCAAGGTAACACTAATAATGATGTGTATTATTTGACAATGGTGGATCATTTAAAAGATCAAGGTAACACTAATAATGATGTGTATTATTTGACAATGGTGGATCATTTGAAAGATAAAGGTAACTCTAATAATGATGTGTATTATTTGACAATGGTGGATCATTTGAAAGCTCATGGTAACACTAATAATGAAGTGTATTATTTGACAATGGTGGATCATTTGAAAGATAAAGGTAACTCTAATAATGATGTGTATTATTTGACAATGGTGGATCATTTGAAAGCTCATGGTAACACTAATAATGAAGTGTATTATTTGACAATGGTGGATCATTTGAAAGATCAAGGTAACACTAATAATGATGTGTATTATTTGACAATGGTGGATCATTTAAAAGATCAAGGTAACACTAGTAATGATGTGTATTATTTGACAATGGTGGATCATTTAAAAGATCAAGGTAACACTAATAATGATGTGTATTATTTGACAATGGTGGATCATTTAAAAGCTCAAGGTAACACTAGTAATGATGTGTATTATTTGACAATGGTGGATCATTTAAAAGATCAAGGTAACACTAATAATGATGTGTATTATTTGACAATGGTGGATCATTTAAAAGATCAAGGTAACACTAATAATGATGTGTATTATTTGACAATGGTGGATCATTTAAAAGATCAAGGTAACACTAATAATGATGTGTATTATTTGACAATGGTGGATCATTTAAAAGATCAAGGTAACACAAGCCTATTTGCATGTTGAGGCTGGCACTCCAAGTGATCATATTAACACCAAAAAATTGTAAAAGTAAAAATACTCTTGTTCAATTGCTGTATTGCTTATTTTATACTTATTACTATTAAGGTGAATATTACAAGTATAACACAGGAATTTTAAATGTTAACTGTATAAAAGATTAAAATCCATTCTGTAAATGGATACAACTGGGTGCTTAAATGTACATAAGAGGAGAAGTGAAGTGGATAAGTATGTTAAGCATTTGTAAGTTATCATAGTAAAAATTGTTAATAATATAAAATTGTTATCTTTTCATTAACCACGACTATACACTAAGGGTTTAGAGCATAGATACAATCATTGTCAGTTGACAGAGAAAAAATAACATGCATCTTATTGCAGTACATGTGTGATGATACTTTGGATTGCTGAAGCCACTAATGGTGGTAGGTGAAAGTTAAATTTGACTTCTTGAACAGTATTGCAGAACTCAAAAGTTTCTGAAACTAAACATGTGATGTGTTCATCAACACATCCTGTACCATCTGCTGTCACATAGTCTTGAATTGCATGCATCACTTGGTTTCTTTGCTCCAGGGATGGAATTTGGATAATGGTGGGTCTCTCAAACTGTTGATAATTGGCACATATGTCACAACATTCCTGAATTGTAGTCTACTTAATTGGCACATATGTGACAACATTCCTGAATTGTAGCCTGCTGGAAATTCACATTGAAGTACTCTGATAAAAACAATCTTCTGCACTTATTTGACTTACAAAAATCTTTGATGGCCTTGTCAATATGTCTTTGTGCCAAGTCTGTAGCATTATAGTACAAAATGGCTTGGGCTCTGGAACCGTCTCTACCTGCATGTCCAATCTCCTGTGTGTAGGCTTTTTTAGAAAAATAAAAGAAAGGATGTCAGTGTTAAAAAGTGATGATGATTATACATTTATTGCTCATGTTCGCACCAGAGTTATAGTTGTGTTGTAATGAAAAAGATTTCATATTAAATCTGTTTGGAAACAAAGGATCCAGAATCCTTTAAAGTAATGAACCTCTTTTTGGCTTAAAATATTCATACAAGAAAAATATATAATAAAAGGTAACTTTGAATATAAACAATTTAACATGCATATTTAAATATGTTTAATATACATGGCTTATATAAACATACTCTTATTAGCCTGAAACATATGGTACTCTATCCCATACAAATATTTTTATAAATACAATAGCTTTGCATTTCAGAATAAAAATAAAACCAAGCTATGATGTTGAATGAACACATGAGCTGACAGTCTTTATCTCTGTCCAGTGTTAAGTCTTGTTAAGTTGCAGGGAACAAAATTAAAAATAACAATCTTTGGATCTTAATCACTACTATACCTTCAAGAGATGATGGAGGATCTGCATGGATTACTCTATTCACTTGTTTTAAGTCACACCCCATGCCAAGGGCTATAGTTGCAAACACCAGCTTAATTGAGGTCACATCTTGGGATAACATTTTCATGATTTCCTGATTAATCTATGGAAACAAATGTTTAGGTATGAATTTTATATATATATATATATATATATATATATATATATATATATATATATATATATATATATATATATATATATATATATATATATACACATATATATATATATATATATATACATATATACACACACACACATACACACACACAATGTATTCAATCTCCAAGTAAATAATTTATAATTTACTTTGTTTAATTTCACTGCATATGAATATTAAAAGTGTTGAGGTAAAAATAAAAATATGGTTTCTCATTTACTTCCACCGGAAAATTGAAATTTGGTAATTAAAATAAAATAGGAATAATTAAAACATTTATTTTTGCTCCTTAAAAAGTGCATGTTTTTATTATACATTAACATACTATGCAAATTTATAATGGCAATTAATTTCATAGCATTTATAGCAGTAATTTACAGTAACTTGTGATGTTCATATTTTGAAATAAATATTACGGATAGAACTTGAATGTTTTATAAACTTGAATCTTTAAAACATGCATGAGATTTTAATAAACATGTACCCCTTAATTAATATCTTGTAGTGTATTATAATAGGTACTAGTCTTGATTCTTCCTATCTTTGCCATTATTTTAAGAAGAATTTGCCATGGTGTCATGACAAAGAAAATCATATCAAAATATAAGCATTACTTGCTATATTTCAGTTGTGTCTAACATGGAGCCATCTGAAACCAGTCTAGATCCTGATTTTTTTGTGATCATTGTATGCCTATTTTACAGAGTACTCCATAATATCTTGGATATAATTGCCACTTCACAGATAATAAAATGTGATACACACAAAATACAGCATATTTGGTTTAATTCTAAATCATTTTGTTGGGTTTTAAACATGGGATAAGTAATTACATGTTCAGGTCGCTGGGAGTGAAACTGTACCACACATGCAGTCTCCTCAGGTCTTTCACAATCCAATAAGAGAATAATTCTCTTACTAGTCTCTTGGCAAGTTGAATGCCATATGTGCACCATTGCAACTTGCAGCATACAATCATCAATGGAAACTTGTGTTTATCTCTGTGCAACTCCAAAAGTAATGGCTTGTATACATAGTCATTAGCACCTTCTACAGTGTGCCTTCCCCCAGTTGATGATATATGAGACCTAATATTTATGGAAATATTTTCATTCAGAACTGGTGTGGTGCTTAAAATAGTAAACCTTTGCATTCCTAGGCTTCTGTGAATGTCCCTCTGTGCTGTCTGAATTGCCGTTGCAGTAACTGCAAGGACTCTTAGGCAGTTTTGTATACTAGACCTTATATTAGATAGTCTCTTGAACTCTGGTCTAAAGTCTTCTCCCCATTCTAAAATGCAGTGGGCCTCATCAACTACAAGATGAGTGGTGTCATATATTTTTGATATTGTCCCCAGCTTTTCAGCATGATATAGGATGTCTTCAGGATGACCAATAAAATAGGAGATATCTCTAGTATGTTCAAAGTCAATACCAGTTTTAAGATGTAAAATTTGATTCTTCAGCTTCTGGAACATGCCTTATTCAGCATTGCCAGAGCCATGTTATGCTGTATGCAACTTTGTAGCATTTTACTGTATTATCTGAAAGAAAATGTTCTTTATAAGTAAATTCATTATAAATATTCTACACTAATTTGATACATTTTTCAGCAATAACTTTCACATTCAATAAAACTGGCCAGCAAGCAAATATTTCAGCAAAGTGTTTACTTTAATGCACATGGGTCCAGGTAGATAATACTGGGGAACCCCTTTATAACACTGGTTGATATCTTGTGTTAGAATGTTTTCTAGCTAAATATATTAAATGGTGCATTTCAAAGCTATAACCCTAGCATGTTATATCCAAACATGAATAAATTATGAATAGTGTTATAAAAGGTTTTCACTGTTGACCCATCAGATTTTCATCATAAGCTTCTCTCTCAAATATATCCAAATAATTTTAAATTTAGGTACATAACTTTCATCATCAAAGGACTTACAAATAAAAATATGTGGGAAGATTTAAGCTATATTATCACATTAGGTTTAAAAGCAGGCTCAAAATGATATCTAATAAAATAATAAATGAATTCCTTCAGGTGTATAAGAAGACATGGAAAATGTTAATGTTTCAATACATACTTCTGAGACTTTTAGGGAAAATTTATACCTTCATCTCTGATAATTAGAAACGAACTGATAAGTGTGCAAAAAACCTATATGTAATAAAAGTAAAGATAGTATTTTTTAACAAGATGTGTAAAATGAACAAAAGAATACAGTACCTTTATATAGTCTCTTCTACATAAAACAGTATAGACACCCATACATTTTATACAGTTGGTTCTATCATGACATCAACATGTAGGTTATGAATGCTGATCTACATAATTTTAATGATCAGACATAGACAACCATTTTGAAATAACATGTGATGGCTGACATATCACAATTCCATCCTAATTGGCAGCTTTGGAGGAAAATGTTGAGGGGATATATAGCATGCAGTCTGCAGACATATATCTTCAATGAACATGCAACTGCTGACATATCACAATTCCACTCATCTTTGAATGAAATTTGTGCTAAGAAAGTGTGTGGATCAGGTGGATGACATACCTGTCGTGAGTGGGGAGGGTAAATCAAGGAAATGTAGATTGTAGGAAATATGCTGCATATATAAAAAAAGAGGTTATATATATATATATATATATATATATATATATATATATATATATATATATATATATATATATATATATATATATATCAACACGTATTCTACTTATAGAACTTAAAAACTCAACCTCATTTAATATAACAACACAACATATTAATGCATCTGTCAAATATGTTCCTGGACGTGTTTATGTTATTTACACCTTGGCAATAATTTAAGAATAGCGGATGTCCTATGGCCTGAACCTATTTCAAACTATCGAACTTTATGGTTGCAAACAAAAAGTCAGTATAAAAAGACTAAGCCGCGCCTAGTTATGTACAGGGTCAAGTAAAATGGTATTTTCACCCCACCCCACATAACGCGTATTTTGTAAATTAAAACGCTGCACAAAGTTCTACGAAAACTTAACACAGATTTTAAAGAATACAACCAAGTAGAATTCATCGTGGTGCATCATTTCCCCATATATGACACACTTTTTAACACTTCTATGCGAGAATATTTAATGTTGTGAGCCATGCTGATCAAAATGCTTGCTTACCTTCCATGTATATTGCGCAATTTCAATATGGCAGAGGCTGTTACCTGACCCTCATAACGAAGAGCAACGTAGTGAAGAGGAGTCAGGGAACCAGACTAGTTTCAAAATTGCACAATACTGCGAAACATACGGTAAAACCAAAGACATCCGTATGATCATGTCGACTTCCGTCAACAAAGCTTGAAGAAGTGAATTGAGAGAAAAAAAAAAAAAAAATCGATAAAGTTGCTGAAAATTCCGGCTGCTATTTCCTGCATAATTTTTCTCATTTATGACAAACTATGTAGCCATTTTGGTCTGGAATCTTCAAAATCCTTTAAATATTGGATAGCAGATTGTGATTCAAGCTGGCTTGTTTTATTCAACATGCACAAAGAATGTCACACTACATGAAAACAGAGAGAAGGCAATTTTCGAAAAATACCTACGAATATCTGATAAAACCACTGTTAAGACAAAGAGACACTGGCGAGCTTTGCGATGTTGTTCTCAGGTTGAATGGCCGAAAATACAATGCACACAGGGCCATATTGGCAGTATGGAGTCCATATTTCTTGTCCATGTTCACTTGTGACATGAGAGAAAGAGAAACGAAGGAAATCGATCTCACTGAATCAGTCGTTATAGAAGATGACGAAGTTCTCAATCTTATCATCAACTACATGTACACAGGAACTCTCACTCTAACAGCAGCTAATATTGAGGATATAATCAGAATCTCGGACTTTTTCCTGATGGATGACGTAAAGGACTATTGTCGCCAGTTTTTTGATTTAGGGAATTTAGATCTTGGTAATTGTTTACGGCTGAGATTTTTATCTGAAAATCATAATCTTCCAGAAGTGGCAAGTTCTTGTCAGCAAATGATAGAGTCTCGATTTCACGATTATTTGATCTATCATGATGAGATTCTTGAACTTCCAGGAACATGTTTGTTTCAGCTTTTACAGGATTCAGGAGTTGTTAAGCACACAACTTATAATGAACTGAAGAAACTGATTCAAAGATGGTTGGATTATGAGCCTGAAACACGACAAAAATATCAAGCAGACCTTCAAACTTGTATCAGACTGTGGGTCTTTGATCATGTTGAAGAAACTTCCATTGCAAAAAATGACATTAACTCGAGCAGTGTTATTATGGAACCAACACCTCTGGTTACAAATGGAGATGTATCCTTAAGTGCATCATGTTTTGAAATGTTTAGCTGCAATTCTTTGCATAAGAGGAAGTTCATGGACGATAGAACAGAGGTTTTATTCACAGCAGTTTGCAACCCAGGGATGAAATTTATAAAGCTTTGTGTATACAGCCTAGCAGATCACAAATGGTACCATTTTCCCCTGTCAGGAGAACAGATAGCTCAAATGATTCCTGCTAGGCAAGCTATTAGCACTATGATAACTAACAAGAATATGTTGTACCTCTATCTCTGTTCTTCATTCCCCTATCCTACTGATATGCTCAAGATCAGCATATTATCTGTTGATTTGGTTAAATGCCAAACATCTTTGCATTCATTTCGGACGATTGATTCTTACAACACATGCTACAGAACAACTTTGACAAACTGTAGAATAGTGCCACCTGCGATTGTGTACTGCAGTCATAGTCTATATATTGTTGGAAACAAGGAGGGCACAGGACATCTTTTTCTCTGCAACTTTGACAATCACCATTACACTTGCTATCAAATTCCTGGTTCACGTTTTATAAGTCTAGCTCGAGCAGTAGTCAGGGATGACCGTTTCATTTTTCTGTGGTACAGGTATCGAACTGGTCCATCTGAAGAGTTTAGCATCAAAAAGTCTGTAGGATTTGCCATGTTTGATGTCAAAACAAAATCTTTCAGAGCAGTTGAATTTGTACCACCAGATATTAACTATGATGATTTTGCAAAGCCATACACACTATGTATTCGTGATGGCACTCTTCTGATCTACTATCCTGGAAAATCAGCTCTTGTCCTTGATGAGGTAAGATGCAAGTGGATTACCTCCCTTAGAAAAATGCCTGCCCCTAGAACTACATTGGATGAGAATTCAGATACTGCAGCATTTGGCTGTCATTTACAGGCAGCTACTGAGCACAGCATCTACATGTTGAACAATGAGGCACCTTTCACAACCTCAATGTATGAGGTACAAGAGGCTTACCCATATGCCCTCTCTCATACACCACCTCCCATTGACAATATGTCTCTAGTTACAAGTGGATATATCAGTACCTCATCTTTGCTTAGATATGAAGCGTTTGAAAGGTATGATGAAATTTACACCAGTGCTCTTCGTGTCATAATGAGAATGTCAGACCCTGAGACTGAGGAAAGTGGAGCAACATCCAACTCAGAAGAACATGACTCGGACAATGACTATGAATATGATGAAGACATCTATAATTATGAATATGATTTAGAAGCAGATTTCTCATTTTAATGCTCTAAATGTCTCTGTGTGTATGATTTCCATTTTTAATGTTGATTTAACATTTTTCAGTCATATCACTAACATGACGGATGTCTGCACTGGGCTAGCTGATAGAGATGTCTAGGACTGGGATATCATGTCACAGACATGTAGCATCATTTCTCACCCAATCACATTATCATGACAAAGGGCCAAGTAGTCCTAACACTATTCTAACCTCTTAATGTCAAACACCAAGCAAGGCATCTGCTTGTACCACTTTTATAAGTCTTTGGATTGACTGGGCTGGGATTTGAACCTGTGACCTCCTGCATCCAAGGTGGATGCTCTAACCATTTATATGTTTAATTTCAAGCATCCACAACAAGTTAAGATAAATCAGTTGAAACATAATAAATTTAAAGGTTTAATTCCTGTAGAAGCAACTATGTAAAGTTTTGCAAACATGATGGTTTTGTATTTTATTTGTTTTTCTTGTCTATGTTTTGTATTTGCCTTTGAAAAAGACTTTATAAATATGTGTAGATCAGGCACGATTTATATTACAGTGCTTGATTACAATTACAGGTTGTTTGGCACTGATGATTATGATTATGATTAAAATTACAGTGGGAATGAGTACAATTATGACTTTTTTGTTTTTGCTTTTTTATCCTCGGCAGATCATACATAATTGAAAAACAAAAAAATTTAAGTCTCTGTAAATGTTTATTGACAACTATTTAATACAAATTAATATGCCAAATGAACACTACTTAGCACTGTTTACATCATTTGTTTATGGAAATTTTAATTATTACAGTTATTCAGAATTAGAGATTTTTTGGCTGTAATAATTTGTAATCATGATTACACTTTGTGATTACACTGCCAATGAAGGACAATTATGATTATGATTATAGAGCTTCTGAAATCAATGATTTTTTTTATTGCACTGTAATTGATTACAATCAGTTATGATTACAGTTGTAATTGTCCCCATGTCTGATGTGGATAGATATTTAGATATGAAAGGATTAGAATACAAATATAGAAGAACAAAAATATACATGTGCTTGTATATATAGATAAATGGACAGGTAGAAAAGGTTTTGAAAATAGGTAGATTTTTAAGTAAAAAGAGCAATGTTTAGTTAAAAGACCTTGAACTGAAAAATTAGACAACTGGTAAAAATATTTTAGCCTGGGATATGGTCCTCATTATTCATGATGATTAAAACTTCTAATCTTGCACATTTTGCAATATCATACTGGTTATTTGTTTTTAGGACAGGTTCTTTAGAGCAAGAAGATTCATCAAGTTTTGTTTTTATGCCTAGATATGATTCCAGATTCATCTCAAACTACATCAACCACAATGAAGGCTCGACTTTTTGTAGCAACACTCTTATACTAAAAACCATTAAAGAATATTTATTTGTTCTATTTACTATGCATTTGTCATCTAGTCTTCTTGAAGTCAGCAACATGACTCAAAATATTTGGCATGTCAACGTTTGAGATTGAGAACTCATATTTTTATCCATTTAATTGTTGTCCAAGCAATATGTATTGGTCTCTGTATTTATAATATAATTGACAAATTATAACCACTGTTGATGCTACATTTTCAGTACATTGGTCACAATTTCAAGTACAGGTTTGATGGTTCAACAAGTGCCTTTACGTCCAAATTAACCTTTCAAAGAAATCTCACAAGTTATACTATTAGAAATTAGCACCTACTCATTTTAATATCGGTGACATACACATGCACATCAAAACATTTCTTGACAGGGTGTCATCAAATCCTAGATACATACAGATACATTGTAACTAATATGTTAAATTACAAATATTTATTACTTATTTGTGAAAACTGTTTTAAATAGTAAGTATCCACATCATCACATCTATACAAGAAAATTCAAGATTGACATTGACTAAGATGAAAACAATGAAGAGCATTATGAATGGAACATGACTACCTTCTCCTTCACTCACTGTTTTGGGCAATAGATATTTCTAACCCTCTCACAGGACCATGCAATGTCCTTTTTTGTCATTTGTCCTTTATATAGAGGCTCAATTTGCTGATAAACAGAATTGGCTTATAATTGACCTTTATGAGTATGTGTTGGTTATATACAGTGTATGTTAAGTTTTGCTGTATTGGTAAGCCTTGTTTAGCTAATACAAATGTCAGATGTTTAATTTTGAAGACATATTAATTGCAAAATCAGAGGTGGTTTGACCGAAATGATCACACTTCCTTGAAATTCCTACCAATGTAAATTTTTTATCATTTGGTTGAACAGTGTGCATAGATTAAAAGTTTGTTTTTCATAAAATTTTCTCAAAAGGAATTCCTAAAATGTACCATTAAAGATTGTTCCTAATTACCAACTGCATTACTACCCTTGACTAAAGCTGTTTGCTATTATGTGTGACACACATTCTAAAATGATCTGACAGGCAAAAAATGTAAAAGTGTATTGACTGCATAGTAAATTTAAGTAAAATAAATATGGATTTTGTGCTGTACAGTCATTGATTTTGATTTAATACAAAAAATGGGATGTTGTTTACTTTGTTTCAGTTTCTAAAAGATACATTAAATAAGGATCGACAAATTATAACAAGTCAGACCAGGAAATATTACCAAGAGCTTTTAGAATTTACCTTGAAATAATATTTGTTTTCTAGCATATTATATGTCATCAAATCATCATTAATCCTTCTAAATATTGGCGAAGTAAGCATGATAGAAGGAAGAATATTGAAAATTAAGATGTCCTCCTTTAACAGGTACAAAAATTATAACTGCAAACATGTCTTCATTAAACTTTTTCTTTATAGGTTTCTAATACAGAATTAAGATTAGCAAATATCAAGTGGAACATTGTGATATACATGTTGGGAGATAAGTGGATATGTTTAAAGGGGATAAGATCCCCCATGTACCATTTTAAAGAAATGCTGTTTATTTTTTTAAAATTTATTATCATAATTTTGACAATAAAATAGAATACAGTATATTTTGTTTACTGGATGAAGCTTGTATAACATACATGTTAGAAAATATACCAAGATTGTTGTTCTGCATTTGAAGGCACACTATGTCATCATTTTCATTGTTTGTGTAGATCTATTGATGACCTATCATTTTATTTGTTTTTCTTGATCTTTTGATGATATATTGACTGTAGATGCAGTATTATGCATTTGAATTTCTTATGTTTCTACAGGATCAATATTCATTTAACAAGCTGCAATAAATTCCCTATGTTATAATCATTTCATTTAGTGAGTTGTTGGTTCTAGACATACATAACCATCACTTCCACATTAGGAAACAATACCTGTGCCAGCTTTTGGCAAGGTCATACTTTGATATGCATTTATACCTAATTTCTGCACTAAATAATTAATAACAAATGTGGCATTTTTAAGTTTGGAAGATTCTTCCAGTTTAAACAGAACTGCCATATTTTGCCCAATTTTATGGATTGAAAGCTTGAAAAGTAAAAACCTACAAAGTATTAAGTTTGACATAGATTATCACAGCTCTTCAGTGTAATAACTGCTGGAAAAAGAGAGCTTTCCCTTGCACAACCTTTTCCTGTAGATAATAGAAGATATTCATTTACATGTTGATGGCTGCAATCTTGGCAAAACGCAGTGTCAAAGCTATTTAACTTGATATCCACAAATGCCACTAAAATACACACATATACACACACAAAGACATGGGTTAAAATTACCATAAAATTTCCATTATGTGTACATCTCTTGCATGCCATTGAGAGGAAATTGGCTGCTAAAACTCAGTGGAATTTTCTTCAAACATACTACCATCCATGAAAGGTAGCTCCATACACTTTAACTTTGTGAGCTGAATAATTCAAACTATGGATTAGTATTTTATTGAGTGCTGCTGTTTTGGGAAACAAAGAGGTGGCAATCTCAAAGCATTGCCAATAAGATCCAACTCTTTAAACATACATATATAGTATGATGGGAACATAGTTTGATATTGTTGATGAGTGTCATTTATGGTAATTTAGCTGATAGATAAAAAATTCACTCAAGATGAAAGTTTAAATTCACAGTGATTATTACAGTGAATACAGTAATCAACCCTTTTTTGTAAATTTGATAAATTTGATTGCACCCCACTTTGTAGATTTCAAGGTACATATATCAGGCACTTTTGGCATTGCTGAAACTTGTATTTGTAAAGTCAAGAACCACACACATTATTTAATGCCAGTGCATATAGCGTGACCTTATCTGTTGCTTAAGCATTGAAAAATAAAAATATAATTGACATGAAAGGCAATTTTGTTGACTTGAATGGTCTAGAAAGAATAAAAGTTTTAAAAAATGACATTTTATTGAAAAAAAAGACTGTTTAAAGATGATACCATTTTAAGATTAAAATTTATGAAAAATGTTCATGCTTGTAATAGATGATAAATGTAAGAGTTGTAAGCTTTTTATATTGTGTCTGTAACTTTTCTGCAGTACCTAGATCTACTCATTTTTGGCTTATTATTCCTTTAGGCCATACATACAAAATTGCCTAAATTATAAAAGACATGGAGTAAATTAATTACAATAGGAACTAGCAATATAGTGTAACAAGATGACAGGAGTCCTTTAAGGGAACCAATGCTCTGTCTGAAATGTATTTCTGGGAATTCAGTAGAAGACCATTTCTCCATTCAATCACATTAGTTAGGAATATTAGCCTCAGAAACACATAATTTACTTAAAACTTTGCTTTTTCCCTTTTAACTTCCAAATATTGAAAGGATCTCTGAAGATTTTCAAATTATTGTGCTCACAATTCTAGATGTCAGATTGGCACCATTTTCATGTAGAAGTAGACATCATTATTAGCTTTCTGGTGAAAACCCTATGTCAGTATGACTTCTGTTCAGGAGGACTAGCAACAAGATTTTCAACATGACTGCTGTAGTAAACCCCATGTTGTTACGATCATCCATGTAGGAGTAGTGACAAGATTTTCAAGATGGCTGCTGTGGTGGCCATATTGGATATTCAAGCAGCACCATTTTCATTTGGACCAACTAGACCATGGGATAAATGCTTATACAGTTGATGGCAATACTCTAAGTAATTTAGCAAGAGTAGCAATAACTGATGAGGGCTGTTCCATTTAAACATACATGGGACCCAGGGAAGGCACATTCAAAGTAGGGTACTCGCCCATAAATGTAATTTATAATTTTTTATTTTAATATGAAATCAGAGTACCCTGGCATATATTTTTAAAAAACTGCCTTCCCTGTGTACCATTTCTGTTTAAATGGAACAACCCTGATAGGCAAAGGACAGCAAACTATCCTTTTTGCCCTCTTAGTCTGTGACTTGTAGATAGAGATAAAAATTACAAGAAAAGAGGGTACAGAATATATCTTATACTGGAGGCTTGACATTGCCATTTTTAAACTTAATGATAGTGCAGATTCCTCCAACAATGGATTACCCTTCATCATTGATGAACTGTAAACAATTTGGTATTTAGGGTATGGTATAGTTCAGTTTTGATTATGTACTAATGATATAATTAAAGTTTAGTATTAAAGTGGAATTCTTTTGATAATGATATATTTGGAAAAATATAGAAAGTTTTACAGTAATGTAATGTTTTTTAAAGTCACACAAGGATTGATACATTTTATTTAACAGAAAATGAGTATACAAAATGAGCTTTGCATTGGTATGCTTGTTTGACATTTTTGTTTTCTATTTTCATCATTGGGTCACACAAATATTGGCAAAACATTTATCTTTTTCTGTACCATAGTACCAAATGATGTACATTATTAAGGCATATCCTTGCTTCTGTCTTTCTATTGTATTTTTCTTCTGAAATGTTTTATTTTCTAGTCTTCCCCAATAGTGAGATTATGTCATATATAAATAACCTATATAACTATAATTTCTTAAGCCAGTTAAAGATATTGCATTTTTATTAGTCACTGCAATGTAAAGTTGGACCTTTTTCATTGAACTTGCAAATATTTGGGTATTATGTTTATGTATAATATCATGATAGTAACAATCATTGGTCATTTGCTGGGTGAGACAGATGTCAGACTAATTAGATGGTAGACTAATTACTTTCTAGCCCAAGTTCAATGGCCCAAATAAGGCACACTAATGGAGAATGTAAGCCTTAAGATTTCCTATGCATGTTATTTTACACATTTTTTAAACCAATTTGGATGGACTTTGATTCAAATTATTGATAATTTATCTCTAATACTGGAGTAGTGATGCTGCTTTGATCATGAATATCGAGGTACAATTAATAAAACTAAACATACACATAGTTTTGTAATCAGTTATAACATTATTTAGATGAAAATGTACTGAATGAAACAATTTTTAAGTTTGATCAACTCTCTGAATTTTTGGCAATCAGTGGAATTAATTCCTTGGAAGAATCTCTCAGTGGTTGAAACATAGACTTGAATATATGTTGCAATATGTTTTATGAAAGTGGAAGAAAAATTAAAAATGTGAACTGGTACATGTTGTAGTATATTCTTTTTAGTTGTCTTGCACAGTTGCATTAACTTTTATCCAGCAACATTTACACACCGATTATCAAATAGCTGGTGAATGAATACCATAGCAGTCCATTGGAATCTCCTTTATGTTATAGTTGACCCTGATAGACGTAATTATCAGCTGAGAGGTCAATTATCATGAATAGCTTTATTCTTAGGACATAAACAAACATCTGCAGATCTTTCTAATTCTAATAGTGAACAAAGTGAATTGGTATATATTGAATTAGATTATAGATGCATTACTCAGTTGTGCAACCTGATTATGCAAGGATTAACACCTAGCTGGTGAATGAATTGGTTAGCAGTCCACTAGAAATCTCCTGTATGTTATAATTGACTCTGACAGATGTCACAATCAGCTGAAGGGTTAGTTATCGGTGAACAGTGTTATTCTTTTGAATAAATGAACATCATCAGATCCATTTAATTAAAAAAATGATCTAATTTATATGGATTCTCTGGGAAGCTGCTGAAGAAACTAGGTTACTTTGACTTTTTAAGTTATCTATGTTTTGCAGAGACAATGTGTATTAGAGGAATAATTTTGCTTATCTTATGTGTAATATACATATCAGTGCATTAAGTTATTAGTGCAATAAATGTGTTTTGTGTTTCAAGTTATGCTGAAAATGATTTGTAAATTAAAATAAAATATATTGAAAAATGCCTTTTCCTTTTATTCCCACTAAATGAAGAAACAATAGTTATCAGAAAAAAGAAAAGTTCATCTACTGAATCTATGCAGACATTTGTAAATTTAGTGGCCTGTGATGTAAGAAAAAGATTGTAGGCTACAGTGATGACTTTTAATAAGATGCCATTGAACTGAACAGGATATATATGATGAAATCGCATGAATGGATCTATAACCAGGTACAAATAAATTTTTTATATTGAAAAGGTCACCAAAGTCACAGACAAGTCTTTCTTTGATATAATGGTATAATACTCTCAAAGATGCGTATACCTCAAGTAACAATGTTATGTACATGTAAAAGCAACTGTGTTTGAGAGCTAATATAACTGTGTAAATTGTCAATTAGGTATGTAGAAGTAGGATATAGAGAACTCATTTTTGTTGGTGATATAACAAATCAGGATGTATGCACTTAATGAAATTCATGACTGTACCAGCAACATTGTCTGAGAGAGTTACCTAAAGTTAAGGTATTCATAAGATACAACTCCTCTACATGAATATGTAAAATGGCTGATTTGTTGTTGTTCTTGTTGTTCTGGGGCTTAATGCCATTTTTCAGCACATGATATACATGGCAGCCAGTATTAATGGTAGAGTAAGAAACTGGGAAATCACCGGAAAGAACTCTTCTAGATGAATATGTAGAATGGCTGATTTGTTGTTGTTGTTGTTGTTCTTGTTCTTGTTCTGGGGCTTAATGCCATTTTTCAGCACATGATATACATGGCGGCCAGTATTAATGGTGGAGGAAGAAACTGGGAAATCACCGGAAAGAACTCCTCTAGATGAATATGTAGAATGGCTGATTTGTTGTTGTTGTTGTTCTTGTTGTTCTGGGGCTTAATGCCATTTTTCAGCACATGATATGATATATATGTCGGCCAGTATTAATGGTGGAGGAAGAAACTGGGAAATCACCGGAAAGAACCACCGACCCATGAAAAGCTAATGGCAAGCTTTCTCACATATCCACATTCACTGAATCTTAGACTAGAAACCACATAGACAGAGGTGAGATGGCAGTGATCCATAACAGAGAGCACTTAAGACCACTCAGCTACTCAGGACTCCTGTAGAATGGCTGAAATCCATCTCCTTGAAGGACTTGTCAATACAAGCAACATCCCATGTAAAGATATGAAGCTGATCAAGTAGGATAAAAACCCTGTTCAAAATGAATCAACGCTACTACCAAAATGTATTAGAATATGTTGAAGGGTTCATGAACTATACTGAATACAAACAACATTCAAACTTTGTCCCGAAATAGAACTGATGAAATAAAACCTATAAAAGGCATATCTAGGTCTATGAGACAATATTATACTAAATTGGATCAAAATATATTGAATGGTTCATATTCGCTACCAGTTACAAGTAGTTGCCCATGTGCAGATATACTCTTAATTGACAAGGGCTTTAACTCTATATAAAAAAATGGAGTTGACAAGACAAAATCCATAAATGGCACATCCATAGCTATTTATCAATGTTCAAACCAAATAGCATCAAAATACACCTCTCCTTTGATAACTTGTGGTCCAAAAACACAGACTGCACTATAAGTAAGTGAACAAGTTAAGAAGGGACGTCCAAGAAACCCACTAAACATCCAGGAAACCTGGGGGTGGGGTGGTGTGGGTTGGGGTAACTGGGATGTTTAATGGCTGAATTCTCGTTTTATAATTTAGTCTGAAAAATTGTCAATAAAGCGCTTTTTCTGATGAAGTTGTTCGTTATTATCTATATATCACATATATTTTCAGAATGTCCAACATTTGAAAGATCGATAACATGATTCCAACTAATTGCAACAATGAAACACAATATGTGGAAACATCAGTGTATTACATCACGGTCTTTTGTTTTGATGATTAGACTGGTTCTCAGAGTGAAGTGTAGTGGTTTATGAAACCAGGAGTCTTTGAAGCAGGAAACCAGACTAACTGTTAATACACTACCTAAAAAAGATTCCTTTTCATCAAAAGATGCAACTTTTTTTTCGTGAAACAGTTGTCTTTGTCAAAAATCAATTTTTTCAATTGGTCAGATATTGATGTCATGATTTCACTGCAAAAGTAACAGTGAAACTTCTTGTCATCCTTGAGATGTTCTATGTAAAATTCAGAAATTCTTTGAAACTCATTTTTCCCACAATGGTCCATATCTGTGAAACAAAGCTCTTTATTTTATGAAGTATTAATTTCACTAGATTTCCTTGCTATCTTTATTCACATTTATGGTTGAATAGGTCAATTTAATGTACTTAAATTAGATATGTACAAATAAAATTTATCACAGTATTGGATTAATTAACTGAAATGAGTTACCGGACATACGGCCGGTGCCGCTGGTTCTTAAGCATGTAGGATTAGTATGCCTTTTGAAATTTTTTATTCCACCTGCTTTATTTCATTCAATAGAAATGGGGGCCCACTTTGTATTTAGTGCAACAATACAACAAATGGTTCCACTAGCCCAATATCAAAACAAGGTGGACACTTAATCAGGTTCTCAGCAAAATGCTTGTGGATATAGCTATTACAGTAGATGGAAACATTTTACATTTAATTACAAGACACATTGCATTTATGATGATTACACTTAAAAGGAACTAAAAGATAGAACTTGAACACAAATTTCAATTGATTAAAAAATTATTTAATTGGTATTTATTTATTAAAGTACTGCCTCCACTTGGCGTGAGTGATATTTTCATTAATCAAAATTTCCTTGAATATTGTTCATTGCAGTTTACAAAGAATGTCGTTTGAAAAGAAAATGTAACAAATTATATGACTTTCTTTAAAAGTCAATATTTCATAATGTTGATTATAATTTCCAGGTCCTAAATACCTTTTTTGACAATAAAATGAGCAACATATCAAAAGTTTCCATTACCAATTTTGATCACAATTTTCCTTAAGTTCAACAGAGATTAAAAAATTTTTTTCTAGTTTAAAAAATGGGATCCACACCTTAACACTTGTTATAAGTGGGTTCACAAGTTATCAGGGTGCAAGTTATTGAGGGAGTGGTGTATGTTGAATTATTCTTGACATGTAACAGGTACATGCAACATCCCATTCTAAGGTATAAAATTAACTGTCAAGGGTCATAAATCTTCTTAAAAACATGGGAGGCAACCCATAAAAGGCACATCTAGTTTTATGAGACCGTGTACACATATCATTGTATTATATTATGTAGAATTGTTGCAGTGACATGCTGGTACATGGATTTGTGTTGAAGATATTAATTTCAATGGGGGCAATACTCACAATTGGATCTGAAAGGATGAAACTTCAAAAAGGCTCACCTATATGCTGTTGTTGTTGTTGTTGTTGTAGGGTTTAACACCATTATTCAGCTCAAGATAGGCTGTACATGGTGGCCAGTATTAATGGTGGAGAAAGAACCTTGGAAAACCCAGGAAAGAACCACCGACCAACAAAAAGCAACTGGCAAGCTTTCTTATGTACCATTGTTAGCTGAGTCTGAGACTCAAACCCATGCAGACATAGGCAGTGATCCATAAAGGTGAGCGCTTTAGACCACTCAGGGCCTGACTTCCTGTGTAATAGGTAAATTATCTACCTAATGGCATCTAATTTTGAATAAGGGCTGTAGAGCTTTGACAGTTACAAGTGTGAACAAAGAGATGGAAAAAATATTACTATTAATTAGTAAACCATTTATTAGGATCAGAATGTATCACCCAGATAATTATTATAGGAAGCATTAATATGCAAAACAACAAAAGATCAACTTATGCAAATTATCAAATCAAAGCAGTATTCATTGAAACCTAAAGTAAGTCAGGTGAATGTTTAATAAAATCCACTCTTGCATGTTAACATTTTATTGTGCATAACTGTGATTGGCATACCAATATGCAGCTGGAAAATACCTGTATAACAGTTGCAATACCATGTGTCATCTACTAAGGTATTTCCAGGTAAAAGTAAGGAATGTTTATGTAAACAAAAACAGAAAATCTATGTATCTTGATGGTAGTGATTACATTAATTGTAACAGGAATAATAGCAAAAGAACAATATATTCTCTCTTATAAACCAAGTAAAACTGCAAACAACAAAGGTCCTGAGGTCCTGATCTGTTGTAGAATAATGTGCCTGCAGATCAGGGTCTGTGTTGTTTGTTCCACTGATTACTCCTTACAAACTGCACAGACCCAGATCTTCCAGTGCATTATGCTATGGCAGATCTGGGTCTCTGCAATTTGCAGTTGGACTTGTCTTATAAACGAGTATAGATGTTATGTACATTTCTATACTTGCTTTCTGTTTTACTTGTTAAGGTTTACAAATAATTATAGGTTAAGATATTTTTAATTATTTCAGATTTTTTTCATGTAGGAAAATCACTATATGTGTAAATAAGAGTCATACAGTTAAAGTCCCTACACAAAAATTTATAAGAAATGAACATGAATTAAGCTTAGAAGGCCAATTTTGTTTCCTTTCCTTAAATGCTTAATACAGCTATCAATATATTTTTTTAAATGATAGTGTATAAAATATCAAAGGCTATGAAAATTATAGACAATACAATTTATTAGTGTATAATCAATGCGCATGGGAGACATTAGTGATCCACCAGTCTATATAATATATTGACATAAAAACATTTACATGCAATATATCTAAAGCCAAAGTCAACCTGTCATTCTTCACCATGCTGAAGAACATTCGGAAATCATTGCAGTTGGAAGTGGAAATAAAACCAAGGATCTCCAACAGCAATTTCTTCATTGTTTTATGGCCCAGTGCTTGAAGCTTATAACAAGAACAGTCCACAAACCACATACCTTTAAAAAAACAAGTGTCTGTGGGGGATCCTTAAAATTATCTAGAAAGAACTTTGAAAGCTGCATCAAAGGACTAATGCAAAACTTTCTGTCCAAATATTGGAAAGAGAAGACAGATATGGAGTGGGCATGTATGTCTAATGCCACCAGATGCACTACCCAGAATAGTCCTATGATGGATGCTAATTGGAAAATGTAGAAGGGGGAGGCCCATGTTGACATTATGAAATACAAATGAGGAAGAGATGCAGTCTGACATGGTAAATCCTCAATAAACAGGTCAAAGATCATCAGCAGTGGTGGTCTCTCATCTAAGCCCTATGTGTACCCAGGGCATGAAGAGGATTGAATGAAAGAATAGTCGATTTATATGAGAGATATTAATTCTCTGCCAGACAAAATATATTGGTGTATAGTCAAATTAAATGGGATACATTAGTACTCTACCTTACAATATACTGGTACATAGATGAATATTCATTGAAGACATGTATGTATAAGATATCAATACTCTCCCAGACAATATATTTGTATATAGTCAATGCACATAAAAGACACTTGTTGTCTACCAGATGATACAATCTATTTGTATATGGTCAAATATACATGGCAGACATTAATACTATACCATGCAGTACATGTATTAGTATACAGTCAAATATTGATTGGAGATATTATTGATATTATTGTTCTACTGTGTCTGACTTTTTTTAATATTACAACTTGTATGTTACTTTTGAACATAATTTTAATGTTTCTTAAATGGAGATTCACCGTTTTCCTTGCTGTTACACAAGCACTTCTCAATTACACTACTGCAGAATGTTCACTAATCTCTTTAAAAAGGACTTTCAAGAAACTTCCCAACCAGGACCCCTGAAACAGAAAGGAAATCTATGCAATTTAAGAATAACAAAGTTAATATGGGGCTGAAGTCTGCTAGTAACATAAAACTAAAAATTTAACTATAAATTGAGAGAGTGCAAAGCATGACTCAAAATATAAAGTTTTAGTGAAGCAATGCTGCCTATAAGAATTAATTATCAGTGGGCACTGACAAACAACAATTAAAATGGACTTATGGAAAAAGTAAATACTACTTGATGTCCTCTTCTGTGCTGGACAACAGACTTATGCTGTGGACACTTACTTTGAATCAGTCTCTTATTTTGAGCCAAGTTTTTAGAATAATGCGGTGGCCCCATCATGACCTCTAACATTAACCCATTTTCACAAAACCTGAACCTTACCAACAAAGCTGTAGGCAACACTGAAAACACTTAAATGTCTATCATGGTTTTTACCTCATGAAGGTACTGCACTTTTTCCAAAAGAATCTTCTGTGATTTGGTTAATCTCCCATTAACCACTTTCTCCTGGTCTAACCAAATAGCTGCTACAGACACCAACCCAACAATACTGGCTAGCACTGTACACTCTGTGGTCACATTGATAACTGCAGCTAAAAAAAAATTAAAATGAACTTACAGATATAACATATTTCATAGTACATCACATGATAAATACTCAACTTGTGATTGATAGGAACATATTTTAGAACAGTATGCATTTTCCCTTTACTACATGACACTTAAATCTGGCAATGGTAAGTACACCTGTTACAGTTGTTGCGACCCTGTAGTTTGGTTAAGGAGTCAGTCCAGTATGTCTTTTTGTTTCATTAAATGTAATTGGTGTGGTTGTATTAGTATCAGTCTGCTGTGTTGTTGAAAAGCATCATGTTTGTGAATGTGAGTCATGTGAGTGCATGCTGTGTGTGATGACAAATTCATTGCGGGTGGGCATTCAGGAGTGGCTATGAGAGTGATTGGCTGATGCTTGGTTGGGCTTTCCTAGTGTCCGGAAGTATTGCGGAGTTGCATGCATTTTCGTATTGGCTTCATTTATATACCGAAGTATTTTGTAGGACGTTCACAGACAGACAGTCGTAGTTAAGTCATATACAGTCGTAGAGTCGTAAAGTCAGTTGGAGTTACTCTATTACCTGTTCATATGTCTACGTAGAACAACATGTTTTGCTAGAGGAGCTAATTTTACTTCATTTCTTCTGAATAATTGTTTCCCTCGAGAACAACATTACTGATTTGGACAGAGACACTTTCACAAAAATATTCTAAATTGGAACGGAACAACATAACTGTGCTTTACTGTATAAATTCTGGAATTTTCTGTTAGGTGGAGCTCTACAGTTTCATATTTAGCATAGGGTTAGAATTTTAAAGAAAAAGAATTTCCCTGGGTTTCCTCACTAGTTAAAAGAGACTTTGTATATCTTAGGTATTGTTCAAAGAACCTTTAATTCTCCTTATTTTGATGTATGATTGATGGGTGTAATATGGGTTAGAGAGTATACAACTTGGCCTTACTCCAGATGTGCATCTTTCAAAAAAGTGCTAGCTCTATGTGCTCATTTTCACTTCTCGAAATTCAGAGGTAAATTGTAAAAAAAAACCAGAAACAACTTTTTTTTATATTTTATGTATTTGGTAATTTATTTATTGAACTTTAGACAAATTCAGGTTGATTTTGGAGCACAAGGGAGCAGTCATTTTAGTTAGCAGTGTCCTATAATCATATTAAAATTTCTAAAAGTACAATATCCAAAGAAATTTCAGCCTCATTACATGAAAGTAGCATATAGGTATGCTAACATTCTCTCCACTATGCATGTTTAAAATGCTAACAACTTCACCTTACATACATCACTCTCTCAAAAGTACATAATAACTGGTGAGTGCCACCTTAGCCTTCGTCTAACGTGGTCATCCACCATTTTGAACCAGAATTGAACTTCAGACTGTGTTTAGAACTTTTTACAGGACTTATGTTTCTATTTTGAACAAACAATTTGGATCATTTCTGTAAACCGTAAGTCTTGTTTAACATAATTACATTTTTTCATGTTTTCTAGGAAAATAAATTATTTTTGTTAAAATTTACAAAGTTTGTTGTATTCACTCTTTCTTTTATGTGACTTTGACACAGTGGACACTATTGCGATCCAATATCGTATAATATCACATCAAGTGAAGTACTATCAGTGCCTACTTCCTGTTAACTGTTCTTCTATAGTGTTGTCTGTTATCTGTATGGAAACCTTGGGTACTATACTGCACAAGATAAAACTAGGTTCAGAAATATATTGTAAATTAACAACATTTTTTTTTATTTGACCAAAGATGACAATTATGTCAAATACTGACAGAAAATGTTAAAGTACATGGCAGAGAGTTAACAACTGTGGTGCATTTCAAATAGACATGGGGCCATGTCCCTGTTATGATGGGAAATATGCATCTATATGTGCAGTATAGTTAAAATCTGTAGACTTCTAAAAGCTTTAATAGAACAATTGGTACACTTGCATAAAAGGGGCCATAACTCTGTCTAATACTAACCAAACAAAAGTCTCTTAAGGGCTGTTTAAAAGAATCTTCAGGAATCCAAGATAAGACAATTTTATCTTTTTGAATACTGAATGTTGATCAAAATTACAATATGGCTATCACAGCAACTGTGTTGAAAATCTTGTTATCACTGCTATTTCTTGATGATACCTTGTTGCTCCTAACACTCAAGATGGTTAAAATTCATTGCATAAGTATTTGAAGATGGTGGTAATTTCTTCATGATGATAGCTGCTACATTAGTTAAGAAAATACCACCATCTTCAAATACACATTCAACATTTACTTAAAAACGTTTTACTAAGAAACATTCATAATTATACTCTCCAATTTCAACTATAAGTAAGGAATTTGCTTGAAAAGAATGTAAAACCTCGATCCATGTAAAAGTACAGGCAATGACAATATCCCATCAAGGTTTGTAATGAATGGATCAGAGTATGACAATTATAATTACTTTAACTGTTAGTATGTCTATATCAAGTGGTACTGTGCCTGATAAATTGACATTATTGAAGGTCTGACCTGGTTACATAAAGAATAGAAGGGCTGAAAGAAACAATTAAAAGCTTCATGTTATATTCAATATTGTGTGCTAACAATTTTGTCAGACAATGCCTTTAGCTACAAGACAAAATTGGAAATTACTCTAAGAAAAATTATCAGAGCAAAATGATTGGTTGACATGTACATTTTTAAGTAATGAGCATACTGTTTACTGAGTTTCATTGCAATCCACCAAAAACTGCAGGCCAAGTCATGCTAATGAAATTGCCACATACACACTGCAAAAGGGGCAATAACTCTAACAGCTATTGCAGGAGCAAAGTGATTTGTCAATATGAGCATCTTCATCAAAAGACTATAATGTTAACCAAGTTTCATAGTCCTGTCATCAAAAACTGCATATAGGACACTAATTCTAAGAAAAATTGTTACAGTAAAAAGATTTGTCAATCCATTAAAATTGCATCATTGGGATCATATTACAATACATTAATCTACAAAAGTGGCAATGACTAATAAATATGTCAGGTGCACTGATTTGTTGACAAGAACATTTTCAATCAATGAACATAATATTTACCAACTTTCATGGCAATCTATCAAAAACTGAGATAATAAAATTGCTAATAAAATTGCGTAAAAAAGGGCAATAGCTCTAAGAAAACTGTTAAAATAAATGTGATTTATTGACATGTGCATCTTCAGGTGATGCACATAATATTTACCAAGTGTCATGACAATCAAGAAAAAATTACTGGTCTAGTTGTGTTAATAATATTGTGCCAGATGGATGGAGATGGAAAATAATAAGACTGTATAATGATGGAAGTGTACAAATTAATACCTGATATAATGGCCTGAAGATTTAAATAAATAGACTAATTATAACAAAAATAAGTCTAGCAACAGTTTGAGTGGCATTTAAGTTAACAAGCAAAGTTTCTGTAATAAAAATACATGCAAAAGATACAAATATTTGCAATGGCTAAGCTGAAAAGTGTAATCAGGTCATTGTAATATGAATGCAAATAGGCATGCCAAATTCATTTAAGTGGTTTTCAATTTACTAATAAAAACTCACTCTTAAGGTTTGAAAATTTAATCAAGTCATCCAAAAATGACAATTATATAATACATAAAACTGAACTACTGTAAGTCCAATATATTCACGCTATTGTACTAAAATGGATTTGGGATGGATGTATTTGTATATTGACTGCCAGCAGCAAATTATGCTCTTTTAAGCTATTGCCAAGATATACAAAAAACAAGGCATGGGAAATATTTCCCCATCAAAATATAACATAGACTGAAAGCAGCAAAACATGCCCCAGTCTGCTACTGCCAAGATATACAAAGAACATAAACCATGGGAAATATTTTCCAATCAAAATATGACATGGACTAACAGCAGCAAAATAGGCTTATATCAGCAATTTGCCAAGATATACGAAAAAAACTGAAGGCATGTGAAATATTTCTCTGTAACATATGACCTGACTCCTTCAGTAAATATTAGTTGCCTGATATAACTGAATCTAAACTTTATACCACCTCTGTATACTCCTTGATGATGAATTATATAATTATTGCTATGAATGCATCATTACCTTCAGGTACGGCATTAACTTTGCTAAGAACAAAGTCCACATCCACACTAATAGATTCTGGATCAATAATGCCTCCATGTAATATATTCTTCTTGCCATTCTCTTGACACTTTTTCAACACAGACTAGAAAAGAAGATATTTAAATGTGACAGTAAAGCTTGCATCATCCAAAATATTTAGGTGATCCAAACCAATATCACGTCTGCCAAACAGTTCTAACCTAACGTAAATCACAATAATTTGACTTCATCAAAAGTTTATGAATTTTTCATTTCAGTTTGTTAGCAAGAAAATTTATAGGAAAATTATTGTACAAAAATGTATTTTTCAATAGTAATATTTTACACATTCTTAAAGTGTGGTGTGCTCAGACAGCGTGCTATGCAAACACAAAGAAATGTGATTTCTTTATTTGAACACAAGGTGATAATCACACTGCAATTAGCATAAACTGCTGTAGACAGTGACAGAATGGTAATCATGGTAGTTTTCAAAATGGTCAATCTAGTTAAACATTCCTGTATCATAACATGGTGCTGATTAAACAAAAGATCCATTTAGTTACACATTTATGTATCATAAAATGGTGCTAGGTACACATTCCTGTGTCATAACATGGCACTAATTAAACAACAGATCCATTGATTTATACATTCTTGTATTATTACATGATACTGATTAAACAACAAAATACAAGTAGTTACACAATCCTGCATTATAACATGGCACTGATTAAACAACAAAATACAAGTAGTTACACAATCCTGTGTTATAACATGGCACTGATTAAACAAAATACAAGTAGTTACACAATCCTGTGCTATAACATGGCACTGATTAAACAAAATACAAGTAGTTACACAATCCTGTGCTATAACATGGCACTGATTAAACAACAAAATACAAGTAGTTACACAATCCTGCATTATAACATGGCACTGATTAAACAACAAAATACAAGTAGTTACACAATCCTGTGTTATAACATGGCACTGATTAAACAATAAAATACAAGTAGTTACACAATGGAGTGTTATAACATTGCACTGATTAAGATGATGGCTACTAATATCTAATGAAGGTTTGGGAACCATCCAGATGTTCATAAGTGTTTATAGCGTATGCAATATCATATTTTATTTTCATAAAATTTAATGTGAAATAATTTTAATGAAGACTACATTATTCAGTAAATTGGCATAAATGTTATGCTTGCTAACAATGAATGATTTACAGTACAAAAATATACTCAACTATCTAAATTCCTCATTAATAAAACCATTATCAGGCCCATAACAAATCTCAAGACAATTTGATTTTTAAAGATGATAGAACAAAATAAAAGCATAAAATTTAAACATAAAATTTTCTTCACATCTAATGAAGTTTTTGAACCAAATAGATTTTCAGGAGAAATTTATGTAATATATTTTCCATTATCCATCAGGTGATGAATAAATAATCTTAATTTATTACCAGTATCATGGAACTGAGAGAGAAAACAGCATACCTCAAGTGTTTTGCGGCTGTACAAGACATTAAATAATCTCTCTGAGAAGAAGTTGTTATCCTCCTGTTCATATAGATGCTGTTGCCTGAAAACAGACAATTACTATACACACACAATGGTTGTAAATTAGGAATAATTACTGCACATATGCAAGAGTTGTAAAATAGGAATAATTACTGTACATAGAATTGTAAATTAGGAATAATTACTGTACATACAGAAGAGTTGTAAATTAGAAATAATTACCATACACACATTAGGAATAATTACTGTACATACACAGTGTTGTAAATTAGGAAGAATGTATTGCATTGCAAGGTCTAAAGTGTAGTGGGTGCGTAATAGTTATTTATAGTCATGTGGACCCACCCATGTTTAGAAAACTTGTAGACCTAGAACAGATTTCATTGTATGTTTTATTATTCATTATCATGACGACCAAGAAATGTATTCAGGGTTATAATTAATCTTTATTTATGCAAAATGCAAGGATAATAAATGTGATGTGATGTGATTATGATTTTTAACATAGCTTTAACAATTTTTCAGTCATATCGATATGATGTCTGCAGTGTGGCAGTTTATAGTGATGTCTAGCACTGGGGCATTAAGCTGCAGACATGTAGCATGATGTCTCACCCAGTCACATTTTCCTTACACCAGGCTGAACAGTGCTAACACTAACTTCTTAATGATGAGCGCCAAGCGAGGAAGCTGTTAGTACCATTTTTGTAAGTCTTTGGTATGACTCAACCAGGTATCGAACCCATGACCTTCCGCTCTAATCACTAGGCCACTGGAGCGGTTCAAGAATAATAAATAACAGAATCATAAAACATTCTCTGCATATTATGCATTTTTTCATTATTTCTGGCAAGGATACTGCAACAAGAAAATATATCAAAATACAGATATAAATTTGTCCATACAAACAGTTCTCTTGTTTATATTTTACAAAATTAAAAAGTGCTTCTAAAATTAACTGAACCAATTTTCTATTATGAAAACAAATTAGTATTTTACGACAATGAAACACTGAGAAACTTTATAGACATCGATGTTGTCCTTAGCACAATGACTTATCCATAATATCATTGAATATATTCATATGGGATATCAATGATATCCTCATGACAAAAACATATCAATTGTAGCTTTGGCTAAATTCATAAGGGATAAGCACACCCCACTTACCTTTTTTATAATCGAAAACTGTCACTAATACAGCAAAGTGGAGGAATATTTTTAATCCTTCAGCAAAATTTACATGCAAGTTTTTGCAACAATCTAAAATGGCAAATTTCTTGTCATGAAACTGGAGATATTATCAAAATAAATTAGAAATATTCTCACTAAATGTAAATGACCCAATATCCTTACTTTGCAATCTATAAATTCCATGCAAAACTGATCTGTTTTTAAAAATAGTCAATAAAAGCAGAAAATATAGGTAAATGACAACATTTGATATGTAAATATACTCACCAAGACAAATCTGCACAAGAAGTTAACTGACCATGCAGCCGACATTAAATTTGACTTGAACACAATTCTTAGCCAGTCAATGTGAAATGTAGGTCACACTGTCCTTTTTATGGACCAAGGCTGCTGCACTTTGAAATGGAAATTTTGAATCTAAACTGTGCTGGCAGAACTTGGTCTATGCAGATTGTTAGGAGTAATCAGTTGAACAAACAGCATAGACCCTGAACTGCCAGCACATGAAGCAACTGCATATCTGGGTCTGTGTTGTTTGTTCATGTATATTGTATATTATACCTTTCAACTATCACAGTACTGCCATGACATCATGACTAACTTTGTGACCATTATGAGTACACTCTCCATAACTGTTGGCACAATAACATACACTCCATATCCACAAAACATTTTTACAACTACAGTCTCAATAACTGTTGTCATACTATCATACAGCCCCATCTACATAACTTTTACATCACTCTCCATAACTGTTGGTAAACTAACATACACTCACATGCACAAAACATTTTTACTGACGATTATGACTACAAACTCGATAGTTGTTGTCACACTAACATACACTCACATCCACATAAGCTTTTGAACAATGATAATGACTACAGTCTCCATACCTATTGTCAAACTAACATCACTCACATCCACATAAGCTTTTAAACAATGATAATGACTAGTCTCCATACCTATTGTAAAACTAACATCACTCACATCCAAAATCATTTTCACTGACGATTATGACTACAGTCTTAGTAACTGTTGTCCAACTAACATGCACCTACAGTCATATAGCCTTTTCATTGACAAATCTTTTCAAAATACTGTTATACATGAGCCAATTACTGATTCCATCATCATATCTTACCTTTCCGCTGTTTTTTCCATCAAAATTGTTCGGATGGCACCCGGTTGATACAATACAGAGATAAAGAACTCCACACAGTTGAGAGACCACCAAAACTCACTGGATATGTATTCATACAAAATCTGAAAAAAAGATATCAATCAACATTATGTGTATAAAGGGTGATGCTTCTTCGTTATAAATTATGTTAAGGTTCAGACAAATATACTTTTATACAATATCTGTACGTTACTTAAATTACTGAATTACAAAATGAATAGCTTCAACCTACATGGTAAAACAGAAGCACATGTTGGACTAATCAATAATCAATCAAACAATCAATCAAAATGAACAGTTTTTAATTGTGTATTGGAATGCACTGCACAAAACATCTATAGATATTACTTCACCTTCTCCAATTTATCTTAATCTTTTTATTCACAAATCAGAAAGAATCTTCCAGGAAATATGAGTGCACCAATGAAAATTCAATATAAGCTCTAATTAGCTTTTTACCAACATTACATAAAAACAAATGAGACAACACAGCAATCATAATTAGCAAGATATCAAAAAACATCAACACATAACTGGACAAAACACACAATGCATGACTTGAGACATGAACAAGCAAAGCAATTTAAAAGTCAGTGAGTAAAAGTGAATTCATCAACTGGAGAAAAAAATAATTTATTAACAAACATTGCTGGTTAAAGTTGAAATTTAAAATAAATGCAGAAGCACCAAAGTAAAACTAAAACAGGCCTCATACTGAATATCTTTCAACTGATTGAAACTTTTCAGGGTTTGCATTTTGCTTACTCCAACATTAGTAGATTAGTGTGAATTTAGCTAGGTCTGATCATCAAATTCATTAATAAAGGTAAGTTGTAATTAATAAAGGTAAAGTTGGGCTTGTGAAAGGCTACTATGGTCAACAATGATTAACATTGTGTTCCAAGTGCAAAACTGCAAAATAATAAGAAAATATTTATCATAATGAATTGCATGTAAATTTACAAATCAAAAGAGGAACTTTATTATTTTTCTTTAACATTTACCAAGATCATACAAAGCAGATATGTTGGTACAATGTGATGCTAGACTAATCTTCTCATTTTCCACATAAGGGTCACCAGTCAACCTGATCATTCTGATCAACACATGGATTGACTATACAAATATATTTAAGGCAAGTAACTAACTGATCCATACAGAAATTGTATGTAAACTGACTTGATGTCTAATCTCCAAACATTTAGGTAAGAACTCCATTCATGATCAGTTCAAATATTATCAAATTACATTTTTCTGTCATCAAGTGCTGGCTGAAAATTCCCAGTGTTTTCCACAATATTTGCAAAATTAACAGACTTTTCTGGATCAGGAACAATCTCTTTTTCCAATTTTACTGGATATTAAATTCCAATATCACTGGATATTAAAGTTTGTTATTTAAAAGCTTCAATTATCTCCAGAAATGAAATATGATGGCCAAATTTACATTTAGCAAAGCAACTATGACCTTGGACTGAGGGCAAGAATTTTATCTCTTTCCATTGCAATCTGTTTACTATAATTTGTTATCAGTCAGAAATAAAATGCAGAGGCAAAATCTATTTTTAGCAACTTTGACCCCAGAATCAAAAGGTTTTTTTGAGCTAACAGGAACAAATGTAGAAAATGTCATTACATTCTGTTATGTTAAACTTGAATAATCATCCTAAAATTAAATACACACAGATGCTAACCCTAAAATAAAAACAGTTCTAAGGGTAGCATATGCACCAAGCACAAGTTCCAATGAAATCTGTTCATCTGAACTTTATTTATCAACCCATGAATGAAATGCAAAATTTCTGTTTTTGCATTAGTGACTTACTTTGACTAGTTTAAAATTCAACAGGGTTGTTCATGCTAAGGCAAATACAGTGGTCTCCCTCATGAATGGCCTCCGCTGACCAGTGGCCACCATTTTTTTACAGCCAGAATCCCTTGGTACCAATGAGGTTGTGTTCAAAAGTACCCCTCAAGAATGGCCACCCCTCTAATGCAACCAGTGGACAACAAATTAGTGCAAAAATGTAAAATTTATCCTTACAAGAGACCACATTTTATTATTATTAAGTGTCCAGAACCAATACTGATGATGTTGTTGTTGTTGTGTGGCTTAATGCCATTTTTCAGCACACAATAGGCTATACATGGCGGCAAGTATTAATGGTAGAGGAAGAAACGGGAATCCGCAGAAAGAACCACCGACCCACGAGAAGCTACTAGCAAGCTTTCTCACAATTCCACATTTGCCGAATCTTAGACTCATACCAACTCAGACAGAGGTGAGATGGCAGTGATCCATAACAGAGAGCGCTTTAGACCACTCGACCACTCGGGGCTTCTGAACCAATGCTGAATTCATACTTTAAGGTAAGTAATCCAAATATATTTCACGATGTCTGTTTCTGGATGTCAGGTTTCATTACTCAAAGAAGTGTTGGCTAAAGTACATGTATCACTAAGGTTAGTATTATTAATGATGATGTTTAAATTAAATGGAGTCAGCAATGTTATGATAGAGTTTTAGGTTTCACAAAGTTGTTTTTTTTTTTAAATTTTCTAAATTTATGATGACTGAACTTAATTATCAAGATCAGCACAGGCTAAATATAGATTCTGTAGATTAACACATATACAAAGAAATTAACCTTGAACAAAGCAGGGTACCAGACAAAGACCATAAAATCATGTGATAGTACATGTACCATGTCCTTGGAAACAATGTACATACAAAAGTGTTTAAGATGGTTATAGGAAAACCTTTGCATTGGTAATGGAAATACTGTACATACAAACGTGTTTCACATATAATGGTTATTGTAAAACCTTTAACATAGCATATTTAAATCAGTAATGAAAACTATAATAATGCTGCTGTTGCCACAAGAAGGTAATAAATGTGTCTTGCCAATGCTTCAAACATGTAGCACAAACTTTAGCAAAGAATAATCATATTGGATAACAGAAAGGCAACAGACAACAGGATGACAATATTGTTACCATCATATCTTCCCTTTTGCAACTCTTCCCACAAAAGAGAAATAAAATGAACTGAAAAGAAACTATGCTCTAAGTATCTGGCATAAAAAGCTAAAAATAGTTGAACCTACCAATGCAATACAACTGAAGTTCCAACTCAAACAAGGAGTCATGACTGCATAAATTGTACTGGAAATGGGCTAAATCAAACATGACCTAGGTTTTCTAAATATAAAAACCTAACACCAAGTTTATTTTAATACATACGAGATTCAAAATCACAAAACAGAAACTGTCAAAGTCAAATGGGGACAATAACTCCATACAATTTTGAAATAAAACTGAGAATCAAACTTGTTTATCTTTTGCACAACTACATAACAAAATCTGATTTAAATCCATAAAGTCCTTCCAATGTTTGAATGGAAATGAAACTTATTGTGCCATAATGAATGGACATGGGTAACACTATCTGACTATCTACAGATATTGTGGGAAGCATAAAAAAGACCTAAATTGTAATCAAACATGAAAACAAAGGTCTTTAAACTTACCTTGAGACATGTGTTACTGTGAATACTGGAATACTGAAAAAAATTAGGCAACACATTAGAATACCTACTGGGTACATTATACATGTGCTGTGAGATAAAGTAGTAAATAGCATGAAACTGGGTACAACAATTCCCATGCCCATCTAGCCAGGACATCTAAAACTCTTTTTGGACTGGTACACAATTCCTTTAAACTACTAGCCAAGACATCTAAAACTTATTTTGGACTGGTACACAATTTCCATACCCATGGAGCATTGGCAACTAAAACTCATTTTTGGACTGTAAACAATTATCATACCCAACTGGCCATGGCAACAAAAACTCATTGTTGGACCGTAAACAATTCCCATACCCAACTGACCTTAAAAAAACCCAACAATTTATTGTTGGACTCATAAATTTTAATGTAACGATCTCAGTTTATATATAGGTTAGAACAAATATTCCAATTTTAGAAATATCTCCAGGCACACACCTGCTGAACTAGTTAGACATTAATGGAATCATCTACAAGTTTAATATCATGAATATTTACAACTCACTGTACATATGTATGAACTTGTTTCCTGTCATAGAGATGGGTTTAAGGAATGTAAGCTGTTAATCACAATATTTGTGTGTCAATAAATTTTAGAGACTTTCATTTTATCATATTAGCTATATCAAATTTGGGTAAATGTGGAAAAATGTAATTGTTTAATTTTAATTTTAATTTTAAAGCTGTCTTAAAGCTGTCTTAACACAAACAAAATGAAATCTGACTGTTCATTTTGAATCAGTGGGATTATCAGAATGTAAATAACATCAATCTCTGTTGATAGTAAAGATTTCAAATAATATTATTCACAAAACATCAAATTATTTCTTACAAACAGCATGAATCATCTGTCTACCAACTTGTTAGCATAACATGTGCTCACAAAACTAATGGATACTACTACTATCAAACCCATTTCCATAACTGCCCATTAAGTTAGCATTTGGCATTTACTATCAAACCTGTTTCCATAATTTCCCATCCAGTTAGCATTTGGCATTTACTATCAAACCAATTTCCACAACTGCCCATCCAGTCAGCATTTGGCATTTGCTATCAAACCCATTTCCATAATTGCTCATCCAGTTAGCATTTGGCATTTACTATCAAACCCATTTCCATAATTGCTCATCCAGTTAGCATTTGGCATTTACTATCAAACCCATTTCCATAATTGCTCATCCAGTTAACATTTAGCATTTACTATCAAACCCATTTCCATAATTGCTCATTCAGTTAGCATTTGGCATTTACTATCAAACCCATTCCATAACTGCTCATCCAGTTAGCATTTGGCATTTACTATCAAATCATTCCATAACTGCTCATCCAGTTAGCATTTGGCATTTAGTATCAAACCCATTCCATAACTGCTCATCCAGTTAGCATTTGGCATTTACTATCGAACCCATTTCCATAATTGCTCATTCAGTTAGCATTTGGCATTTACTATCAAACCCATTTCCATAATTGCCCATCCAATTCGCATTTGGCATTTACTATTAAACCCATTTCCATAATTGCCCATCTAGTTCACATCTGGCATTTGTAGCATAATTATTATGATCCTTTTTGTCAAAAAATTTAAACTCAATAAAATTGTACTGAAAATTATCTTAAGTCACCCATTTTGCTTCAGTTTCATGCATGCTACTGTGTTGTGATTTACAGTATCTAAACATGCAATTAAATTTGTGCAATCAGTGGTCAAGGCTAAATTATAAAACTTTTGAACTTTTATTGGACTTTTGCCAAAATAGTCAGCAAAAAATAACTAATTAGTCTAAAAAAAATCTCATATCAGTTGTGTTTTTTTAAACATAAAAATCAAGAACTGCATCAAATCTAATTCAGACTAAAAAGTTATGAAATAGATTGAAAAAAATCATTTAAATATCATGAAAGTATAATTATATTATTTGCATATATCTAACTGATGAAAGGTTTGTGTGTAACTGTGCTGATAAGAATTCCACCAAAATAAACATCTAAGTCCTCCAAAAAGGTTCAAAACCAAATAAAACTACAAAACCTATATGAATAGCTTTAAATCTAATCAAGTCATTTACTAATGCACAGAAAAATACCAACATTTTACCTGTTCACATTGAGTTGTTTTTGTATGATCACACTTATCAAGGAATTTTGACAAGTTAGCCCAGGTCAAAAAAGTTCCAAAACATGTAAAAGAAAGACAAATAAATTGCCTAATGACAGAAAATCTTGTGCAGTGAACTACACATGCAAGCAAACATGTCTTTCAAATTTCATTTGTTTAAGTTAACTGCCCTTTTTATAATCATGCTGGACAGCTTCCCATAGATGTATAGGCCAATAGAGAAAGTTACATGTAGATGGACAGGCCCAAAACAAGATGCCCCTGCTTCAACTGGAGTCATACAAAGATTTAACATTTTTTATGGAGTCTACCAGTGAGCAGGATATAAACCCTATTGTGTCAGAATCTTATATACCTGGTAAGTTTTGCTACTCCACTGTAAATTAGCAACAAAGTTGGCACATGCAGCTCTGACCATTGTATCATCATCCAGTATCAAGTTTAGACTTGCCTTCAAAAGTCTGTAGATAAAGTATAATTCAAACATTAACATATATTGAAAATATTTCGAAGTAACTTACTTTTGTGCTATAGTAATGTAAAAATCAAATAATTTAAAGTTTAGATTTTTTATTTTCAAATGCGACACATAAACTAGAGGAATGGTGATCAATTTTTCCATAGAGGTATACCCCTGCCTTAATGCGGCACATAAACTAGAGGAATAGTGATCAATTTGCCCATGTAGGTATACCCCATGCCTCACCCACATAACCTGCCCAAACTGTGATGGAGATGAGTTTATCATCTATCATAAAAAAAGAAGTCATAATATTCCTGAAAAAAGAGGGGGTAAAAATGACTGGTCAACATGCATATCTGATGTTGATGAGCATAATATATAATAGATTTCATAGCAATCCACTGAAAACTGCATGAGTAACTGCATTTACAAGATTCTTTCATAAATATATTCCAGCTGTAAGTTGTAAAGGGCAAAAACTCTAACAAATATTAGTGAAGACTTTTTCAATATGTGCATCTTTAGGTGACTACCTTAATATGTACCAAATTTCAAAATGGTCCAATAAAAACTGCAAGACAGTTACATTAAAAAAAAATTATGTTCTACACTGAGCTGAACTGTAATTCATAAGGGCAATAATAACAAATATCCCACAAAAAGGAACAAATTGAATTGACATGTGCTTCTTCAAAGAATGACAATAACAAGTACAATGTTTCATGGTGATCCTATAAAAACTGAGACTCCATTGTGCATGTTTAAAATGCAAACAACTTCACCTTACATACATTACTCTCTCAAAAGTACATAATAATTGGTGAGCGCCATCAAAAGACATGAACTCTAAACTACAATACAAAAGGCATGAACTCTAAACTACAATACAAAAAGGCATGAACTCTAAAGGTGGCACTCACCAGTTATTGTGTACTTTTGAGAAAGTGATGTATGTAAGGTGAAGTTGTTTGCATTTTAAACATGCATAGTGGAGAGAATGTTGGCATACCTATATACTACTTTCATGTGATGTGGCTGAAATTTCTTTGGCTATTGTACTTTTGGAAATTTAAATAATCTTAGGACACTGCTAACTAAAATGACTGCTCCCTTGTGCTCCAAACATCAACCTGAATTTGTCTAAAGTACACTATTCTTGGCAACTATTAAAATATGGAAAATGAATTTTGTCAAACTAGACAATACCAGCTTCTTAAAGTGCAATAAATGAATTACCAAATACATAAAATATAAAAAAAAGTTATTGGCTCTATTTTTTAAAAATTTACCTCTGAAGTTCGAGAAGTGAAAATCAGCAAGTAGAGCTAGCACTCTTTTGAAAGGTGCACATCTGGAGTAAGGCCAAGCTTTATACCCTCTAACCCATATTACATCCATGAATCATACATCAAAATAAAGGGAATTAAAGGTTCTTTGAACAATACCTAAGATATACAAAGTTTCTTTTAAATAGCCAGTATAACTAGTGAGGAAACCCGGAGAAACTCTTTTTCTTTAAAATTCTAACCTTTTGCTAAATATGAAACTGTAGAGCGCCACCTTAAAAACAAATATAAACATTTATGCAATTATTTCTCTTATTTTCATATTATTATGTATGATGTTCTGAGTAAAATGGTACATTAACATTGATTTTATTCATGAAAATAAGCTAATTTTTGCTCTAGCATACATAATTTGCCATGACCTATATGTTTGGGTGAGTAGTGACCTTCATTATGGGGAAATTAGAAGTCTTAGAATAAAGGAATAAAGTCAACTTAAATTGAAAACTGTTGCATTAAGTAAAAGAAATACATAGTTAAAAATGTTTCTTTTCATTTATTTGCAATGAAATTTAAAAAAATAAATGATCATATCAAAGAATTAGTTAATATTTTACCCTTTGACCTTTGACCTTTATGAACCTCACCTGTTATATCCCTTTTCTAACTGTAAAATTTATTGTTGACATCTCAGGAATAAATATGGCTAGTTTCATGTTCCTGTTTATCAGCATAACACCGGTTGCTATGTTGACAAAATGCAATGCACATTTTTAAAATAGTTCACTTTTTATGATAAGGAGTCGAGGGTTTACCTGTTTGAGACTCTGACTCTAATAAATGCTGTTCTGAGGGGGAAAATACAGGACAATTATTACAAAGGACTGTTTTGATGCTTGCAACTTAAATATTTCAGCCATACAATCAAAATTAAATCATACAATAATAATACCTATATACTCTTTATGGTGGCGCTCACCAGTTATTATGTACTTTTGAGAGAGTGATGTATGTAAGGTGAAGTTGTTTGCATTTTAAACATGCATAGTGGAGAGAATGTTGGCATACCTATATACTACTTTCAATGCAATACTAAGTGCAATGAATGAATTACCAAATGCATAAAATGTAAAAAAAGTTATCGGCTCTATTCTTTACAATTTACCTCTGAGTTTGAGAAGTGAAAATGAGCAAGTAGAGCTAGCACTTTTTTGAAAGGTGCACATCTGGAGTAAGGCCAAGCTGTATACTCTCTAACCAATATTACACCCATGAATCATATATCAAAATAAAGGGAATTAAAGGTTCTTTGAACAATACCTAAGATATACAAAGTCTCTTTTAAATAGCTAGTATAACTAGTAAGGAAACCCGTGGAAACTTTTTCTTTAAAATTCTAACCCTATGCTAAATACGAAACTGTAGAGCGCCACCAAACTACAATATAAAAGGGCATGAACTCTAACAATAATCTCTAGATCAAAGTAACTTCTTCATATGTGCATCTTTAGATACTGATCTAAATTTTTATAAAAATGAATGGTAATGCATCAAAAACTGAAGTGCCAGTTGAACAAACAAAATTGTGACACACTGCTTTAAGCTAAAGGACTGACAAATTAATATTTCTTGATATGCACATTTTCAGATATGACCCTAATGTTCACTAATTTTCATGGCAATTCATTAAAACATGGAGGACTAGTTGTAACAACAAGGTTGCATGCCCAATGGGAAGAAATGATGGTTGGATATGAGAATACACTGTATATAAAACATAATTTTGCAACAAAGCACATAAAGTCCTGATATTCTCCATTGCTGTGTTGTCTGTAATTTTCTGTACACATTTTATTAGCCATTTTTTTTTCTGGTGTACAAAGAATCATAGCTAAAAAAATATAAATTACAAATTTCAACTGATTTTAAAGTAACAATATTTTAAATCCTAATATGAACTAGTTCCCTCGATTAAGTTCTCTGTACACATCAAAGAAAAATGGAAACTGTTGACAGTGTCAATGATAAAACTGTTACCTTATGTCTGCATGTCCAAACACAGAGGAGATTAAAACTGACTAAACAATCAATACATAAGCATTGATAGGCAGTATTGTACAGTACCGAACCACTCCAATGGTCTAGTGGTTTGAGCATCTGCCTCTAATGCGGGAGGTCATGGGTTTGATCCCAGGTTGAGTCATACCAAAGACTCACAAAATTGGTACTAACAGCTGCCTCAGTTGACGTTCACCATTATGAGGTTAGTGTTAGGACTGGTTGGCCTGGTGTCAGGATAATGTGACTGGGTGGCACATCATGCTACATGTCTGCGGCATGATGCCCCAGTGCTAGACATCACTATAAACTGCCACACTGCAGACATCGTAGCAATATGACTGAAAAATTGTTACAGCTATTTTAAAAATTATAATCACATCACATCACATACAGTACCTTATTTTACACAAAGCAAAGGTACAATTTTACTCACAACACAGAGCAATACTCCAGCTGACTGTTCTTGCTGAAACATGTTTGTTGTAAGATTTTGTTTCCCACTATCTGAAGTCCAATAGCTGCTGCCATTCTCCATGTGTCATTCTGTGCACCATCACTTGCACTGTATAAAGATTCACACCAAACTTGCAAACCAGCATCACTGAAAATAAAGCACGTCTTTATAACAAAGAACCCCAAAAATTACTTGTCTGCTTGTCTTCATAACTGTAAGGTGGAATTTTACCATCAAATTTTAAAAAAAAACAGTCAAATTTGATCATTTATCTTGAAAGATGGTAAAAATTTAAAACTTCGTCAAGATCAGAAATAGATATTTTATTAAAAAAAGAAACACAAGAAGCATACATATGGTTCAATAGCTTAAAATGGATACACACAAAATTATACTAACAAAATGTTGTTTACCTAAAGTAAACTTGAAAAAATCCAATTTTGTGGACATTTTCTGTTTGTATATGCTGAATTGAATGACTTGAAGATGCCAAGATTATGATGTGAAGATTGAGGTTTCAAGTCCGAATTAAAACTATTCTCCCAAAGGTATCAGAATGAAGGATCTGGTCTGAATTTGAATCTGAGACTGAAATTTCAAATGTTTTCACACAAAACTTCAAAGTAAGTGCTGATGTCATCTTCAATGGAAAGTAATACCCGGCATCCTTGTTTCACCTTGCTTTATACAAGTTAGTCAATGAGTTCACCTTATTGTGAAATGAACTGTTTTCAATTTCTTCTGTTTGTTACAACTCCATTGGACCAGTGGTTGTAAAACACTAAATTCTGTCTATAACTAGAGTAGTTTCATTCACTAGTTGCAATGGGCAAATTTTCTTATTTTTTTTTATTGCACCTGATCCTGTATACATTTGATATAATGCCATTTTTGTTATATTGCTTTCACCACTTTTTGTCAATATTATGATGCTTCAATTTATTCTTATTTCTATTTTATGCTGTGAAATACCTTGGAAGCAAACTTTGCTATCAGTGCTAATTTCATTTAGCAAAGTCAATGTTTAGTTTGCAGATTTGTTTCTAGCTGCTGGTGATTTTTTAACCAAGAAAAAAGTTGATGTTATTTCATATGTGTACTTGGTCATTCTGAAACAGCACAAAAGATGAGGCAACCAAAATACTGTAGAAATAATAATGGATCGATGCCATATCCCTTCTATATAACACTGTTCATGGGAGTCATTATAAGTGAGGGAATTTACACTGAGGGATGTTATAGAAAGATTGTGTCATAGAGTTTTAAAAAGACAAAAAAGGTATTTATGTTAAGTTCAATTATAATTGGTTCTTACTATCTAACACCAAACATTATGGGAAATAATTCAAGCAGAAATAATAAAAAACCCAAACTATGAAATGGTATCCATGACCAAACATGTTCTTTAAGTGAGGCAGTATTATGGTAAGATCTTACAACGAGTGTCGAGACAGCATTATGGTGAGATTTTATAGTGAGTGTCCAATATACAAACCTTAGAGAAATTTGGTGCTGAATTGAGATTCCAAACACTGGTAAGGCTGCAGCTCCAAGGCTTCCATCATTTGACATAAATTGTGAGATTTTCTGAGCACTGACTGTTGAGATCAGATTCTTTAGTGCTGTCTCACACAAACCATGTCTTACATAGAACTCAGTCACCAGTCTCAGCTGATCTGTTAAGTTTGGCAAATAAGTCTCAACATGAAGTTGTTGACATAATGCATCCTGAAAGTGAACAATGAAAGGAATATTCATAGTAAAGTACAGAGACTGAAAATAAATAATGTAAGAAATATGCATAATTAAGTATGGAGAACTTATGTATTTGTGTATTTGGTTTTAGTGCTATCAAGATAAATGTAGCCTAATTATCAACATATCGTCTGAATCCAAGAGTTTACATAAAAAAGTCACACCAGAACAAGAAAGACACTGAATGCAATAGTTAGCATCAAGCAAGTGATACCACAACAAGAAAAAGCAGAATAAGAAACTGACTCCAAGAGTTATATCAAAGTGGTCATACCACAACAAGAAAGTCAATGAATCGATGAATCTACATCAAATGAATAATATTACAACATGAATGTCTGGCTGGCTGATACATAAATGGATCAATGGACAGATGGATGAATTGGTGGATTGATGAAATAATGAATTGATGAATGGGTGAATGAGTGGATAATTTTCAACTAATCAGTATTTATTTGTAAATATGATCACCGAAAATATACAAAATAATACATTAAAACATGCAAATGATTGAAGAACAATTTTATTTCAACAACAATCTTAGATGACCTGACTCATGCAATACTGCAATTACACAGATTATTCAAAAATTGGAAACAAATACATGGGCTACTCAAAGATAAATGCACATAAAATGCTGTGAGTTAGTTATTATTGAGTGAGGGGTAGTGGGTGTTAAATAACTCCAACTTAAGATGATACCTAAAGATAAGTACCTTAATCATGTCAAAAAGGTAAGAAGACATAAAATGACTACCCAAATCTTTCAGTTAATATTATGATTTTATGGACTGTACTAAATACTTCCTGACTGGCCTCAAATGTTTAGAAGGGATTTTCTATTATTAACAAAGACATGACTATATTTTGGGACAATCTTCCTACCACATGTTGAAACTGACTACTGTGAAACAATTTATTTTCAGGGGTTTCAAATTTTGTGGTCTGGAAAAAAAGTCCATATTGATAGGTACCTAATTTTTTGGCTATATCATTTTAAAAAAACCCATATAATCTTTATGTCTCTGCAAACAATTTTACAATGACATCTATTTCCACACAATTTTGAGAAAAAAGATGTAATCTTTACTGCAGTTATTATGTTGATTAATTATATAATCCCTTGCTAACATTGGCATAAATGTGATGATCTTAAAGTAAATGCTTTTTTTTCAAAACATGTTTGAGTTAACATATTTAATACCACTATTATAATCCAATGTAATTAGGTTGTACAGTGTTCTTAAAAACTGTTATCAAAACATAAGACAGCTAAGTTGGTTAGCTGCACACAAGTCAAAATAGCACTTTTTGAGAAACCTGAATAATGAAATGGGCATTGAGAAGTGGGAGTAATCTGCTGATTATTTAGCAGTAAGTTCATATGTGCAAAAATGTATATATAAATGGGAATAATATGTGCTTAGGAAAAAAATGGGGATGTATACAGTTAGTCATTCTGGCTCATTATTATAGACCATGCTGAGTCATTACAATCTTAAATGAGTTTTCATGCCAACAAAACTTTGCATTTGAATAAATTGTGATCAGTTAGCTCCAATATTCCTCATGGTTCATGTCCTTATCCTATTGTATATAGATAGCCACCATATTAAAAATAAGAAAGAAGTAGTTATTGCCTTTTCGTTGCATATGAAGAATGTGTGGAGAATGTCAGCATGGTTGATATTTCATAGTGACTTTAAATTCATGGTCTAGCTCAATCACAAAAAACACAAAAATTGGAACTAAGTAATAATCAATTTCAATCACTCTCCAGCCATTAATAACTGAGACTATGACCCAAACGCAAACTTAAAGTCACTGAAATGTAAAATATAGGTCAAACTGGCCTACATTTGGTGATTTGGGTATATTTTATCCAAAGATGCATTCATGAAATAAGTTGCATGACTCCCTAATAAATTGTACATAAAAAACACAAGAGACACTTTACCAAGTCAAGAAGGTATGAAATATAGGTCACATGATCAACTTTGGGTACACTGGTGTTATACATATGATTTTGTTTCCACACACCAAATTAAAAGATGTTGTTGCCAACAGTACTTGAAAAAATACCCACATTTCTAAAGAATAAGCAAAGTATTAAAAAAATGCTTTAACATCAAGGCTTATTTAAACAGTATCTTGTTGCAGAAATCATCCTGGAAGTCAAATAAAAATTGAAGAGATATGGAGGATTCAGAAATAAGCTACAATTCACACTCTTTCCTCAGTAACAACAATCTTAACGTTATAATGTCATTGATATGAATAATGAATGCAGATGACAGCAAGCACTGAAATAGTTAACAACTACAGATAAAATCGTAAAAACAATGCAGAATAATATCAAACAGTATCCAATATGCTTCAATATCCGATACATATGACTCTGCATAATGTACGCAAAAGAACAAATTCAAAAATGGAGATGTTGATATAGGAGAAGAATATGTGGGTGAAGGACTATTAACTTCAGCTCTGGTGATATATGTGTATTAACTCTGGACTGTTCCAGTAAAATATACATGGTACCCAGGGCTATTTCATTTAAACATATATGAAAAAAAGAACAAAACTTGATAGCGATGAACTATGTCTGACATGGAAGGATAAAAGGTTGCAAATGGTCTGTCACGATAGTCTACTTGGTGTTTTGGTAGATAATAACCTATCATGGACTGAACATATCAAACATATCAGTAAAAAAGTCAATTCAAGTTTATGGCTTCTTAGTAGGATAAGACACTTTCTTCCAGAAAAGCACAGAAAACTATTTTATAACAGGTACATACAACCCTATTTAGACTACTGTAATACAGTATGGGGTAATTCAAATGATAAAAACTTAGCAAAGCTGGCACATCTCCAAAAAAGAGCTTTTGAGTTAATATCAATCCAGAAAGAAAGCAAGGAAAATTTAGTTGGTAAGTTAAAAATACTACCTATTAAAGACCGAATCTGTTTAAGAAAAGCCAAATTAATGTACAGGATAGCCAATAATAATGCTCCTGAATATTTACAATGACTATTCAAGTATAGGCTACCTGGAAATACTCCACACCTGCGATCAATGTCTACCAAACATTACAAAATTCCCAAACCAAATAAGGAATTATTTTAAAAAAGTTTCCAATACTCTGGAACTTTGCTCTGGAATAATATTCCAGTTGAGATTAGAAATGCCCACTCTATTTCCTCTTTCCAAACCCAGTATATACAATGGCTTCAGAGATGCAGCAAAAATAATTAAATTCCTTTGAATGAGGGCCTCAAGGTAGATTAGTTCTTAACTATTTGAGTTACCCTCTTTAAATAAAGTCATAATAATAATAATACCCTGGGAAGACACTTTTAATACTGAATAGTCTCCCATAGATGCATTTATAAATTTGTACTTTGTTTTGCATTGGGTAACCTGAGTACACTGGCATATATTTTTTTTAAAGTGTCTTCCCTGGGTATCATGTTTGTTTAAATGAAATAGCCCTGGGTACCATCTATGTTTAAATGGAATAGCCCTGGGTACCATGTATGTTCAAATGAAATTGATGTGGGTACCATGTATGTTTAAATGGAATAACCCTGGGTACCATGTATGTTTAAATGGAATAACCCTGGGTACCATGTATGTTTAAATGGAATAGCCCTGGGTACCATGTATGTTCAAATGGAATAACCCTGGGTACCATGTATGTTTAAATGGAATAGCCCTAGGTGCCATGTATGTTTAAATGGAATAGCCCTAAGTATACAACAACAAACATACCAGATTAGTGTAAATATTTAAACAGCAACTAAATAAATATTTTATCTGCTAATATGTATTTTGGACATCCTTAAAAATCTTATCAATGATCTAAAGTGATTGCAAGGAGTTTCCCACTAATAATGACACTATGTATATGTTATGGTACAAAGTTCATAATTGTTAAGTTTCTGATATCAGGGATCATCTCAAGCGTAACATGCTATCAATATGGACACAATGGAAATATCCTCAATGAATGTGATGACCCATCAATGAGATGAAACCAGATAAAGATCAACCAATACTCTACTGTAAATCCAATATGGGTCAGATTAATTGATACTGAAATAAAAAACTAACATTTTAGTTAAGTTTAGTTAATCTAGGACATAGATAGACATATGCATAAACTGACCTGCTCACAGATGCCAAAGAGATTGCAAAGCTGAACTAATGCCAAAGCAAGCTTAATCAAGATTACAGCTCTGAGATTTTTATTCAGTGATTTTCAGGAGCACTTATTATGAACTATTTCATATGACATGACTCCAGTATGGAGCTCCAGAAGTTTTATATAATAATTTTGAAAGCACTCTCAAAAAGTGTTGAATTTCAACATTTCAAATGGTCCTTTTGCACAAACCTGTCAAGAAAGACCACTTTTTGATGGAAAATGAGAGAGAGGTTTATTATCATCAAGAAATTTAAATATAAAAGCCACACTTAAATGCAAAACTTACCTCAATTTAAGTGAATTAGAGCTTCCACTCATTTTTAGAATACCATGTTACAAGTACAGTACAAGTCAATAAAGGTATATTAAAAATCACGAATCCACCCATTTGTTTCTAATGGCATTATTACTAGATTTTGTTTTTCTTATCAAAGCAATTTTTAGTATGACTACTGTTAATGTTAGTTCATACCAAAACGTTCAGTGGCTTAATGTTTCCTCATAATGTAGAATATAACAACAAGTATTACAGTGGTACATTATCTAATTATATTTTTAATATACTGTATTACAGTGGTATAGAATTGAGGTATTTTTAAACTTTGTGTTACAGTGGTATAGAATCTAGGTATTTCTGTAACAACACACTGTGTATCAGTAATACAGAATCTAGAATATTTGTAACACAGTGTCACAGTGGTATAAAATCTAGGTATTTTGTACCAACACACTTTGTCACAGTGCTTCAGAATCTAGGTATTTTGTTACACACTATTGTACTGGGTTGGTATCTAGGTATATTGTGCTATGCACTGTGTAGCAGTGAGACAGTATCTAGGTATTGTTCTAATAGTGTTACAGTGAGATATGTATTTATGTACCACAGTGGCAACAATGGTACCTACAAGATTACTGTTTTAAAAGTCTTTTGGCATGTATTAAAAACAAACTGTTGTAGGTTCTCAAAATTAAATAAATGAAATCTAGTTTCTAATCAGAAACTCCCAAAATTAAGTAGTGACAAAAATCCAGGATTTCAGTATAAAATGTATGGTGTTTACCCCCATCCATCCCTCCTTCAAAGTAAATAGTCTTAATTTATGAAAGTAAATTATATATAAAAACATTAAAGTTTTATAACTTTAAAATAAAGTTGATACAAACAGAAGTCAACATTTTATTAAAGATGATTGTACCTGAACCCTTTGGATCAATTCTGTTACAACACAGTCAGACTGTGTCATCTGGAAGAGTAATGGCAGACAAGCCTTTCTGACCTCCAGTTCTTCTGACTGGATACATTCCTCTATCAGACTGGTATACAGCTTGTCCTCTGCTGCATTCCTGGCCATTGTAAATAAACACTGCACAGTTTCCTCATACAACTGGCTGTGTCCAATAGCCTGAAACAATCAAGGTCTTAACAAAGATACTGGCTGCATTGATAATAAAACAGTTGGAAATGTTAAAATATTTGCTAAACAATGAGGTAGAGTTTAATGCTGAAGGCACAATATATGCATGACTTCCTCATTTTCCCTCAAATTTCTGACCCCAAAAGTCCTTCTTGAGTAATTCAAAAAAAGATGGTGGATCAAAGGAGTGAATTTTTGTAAAAGTTAAAGCCTTTACAGAGAGTATAAAAGTAGTTTAAATTTACTTTAGAATAAATTATATAACACAAAATGTATCATATTTTAATCCAGAAAAAATTACGACTTAATCTAGGTCATCTGCAAGACAGCAGATGTCCATGAAATTATTTCCATGATGACAGTCTCATGTGATGTATCCCTCACCATGTGATACTGATTCATATAACTGTGATCTCTAATTGTCCATGCATAAAATTTCTGACTTGACATTTTGACAAGAATATGAGAAAAATAATCCTTAACAACACATTTGTGTTGGATAAGAAAATTCCACCCTCAGGATCAAAATTCTGCATCATACACTCAGCAAAATTATGGCATTCAAGTGAAAATTTCCTATCCACATCAACTGATTCCACATAGCTGCCTCTCAACAGCAAACCTAGTCACACAAGCACAGGAATGAGGGACAAAAAATGTTTTACCATGTGAGACATTTTTCCCAATGGTTTCCTCAAAAGTGACATCAGCAGATCTCTAATCTGAGACTTAGGCTGATACTGACCCTTGGAAAGGAGACATCTGATGATTTTGACAAAATGAGCTGAAACCAGGGCACAACGTGAATCTGTCTGAAGAAGCCATGCACAGTCTTTTAAACAACATATCCAAATGCTTTCTATTTCATGGTCACTATATCTAAAATGAAGAAAAAAAATCTCATTTTGTACATGCTTTTGACTACATTCAGTTCTATACACAATAATTCAAGATCTATAAAATCACTAACACTGTATATGGCATGAAATTAAATGTTCATGCCATATGCAAAGGCTGAACTATGAATAAATTCTTAAATTAAACCCTTTCAGGTTGTAAATGAGCCCTAGATATATTCAATCAAATTAAAACTAAATATGATCTTTGTCTCTTGTGTCTGACTCAATAATACTACACAAGATCATTATCTGTAGTGTCTGACTCAATAAAACTACACATGATCATTATCTGTAGTGTCTGACTCAATAAAACTACACATCATCATTGTCTGTAGTGTATGACTCAATAAAACTACACATGATCTTTGTCGTGTCTGACTCAATGAAACTATACATGATCATTGTCTGTTGTGTCTGACTCAATAAAACTACACATAATCATTGTCTGTAGTGTCTGACTCAATGAAACTACACATGATCATTTTATGTAGTATCTGACTTAATAAAACTACACATGATCATTGTCTCTAGTGTCTAATTCAATGAAACTACACATGATCATTGTCTGTAGTGTCTGACAATAAAACTACACATGATCTTTGTCTTGTCTGACTCAATAAAACTAAACATGATCTTTGTCTGTAGTGTCTGACTCAATGAAACTACACATGATCATTGTTTGATCATTGTCTGTAGTGTCAGACTCAATAAAACTACACATGATCATTGTCTGTAGTGTCTGACTCAATGAAAGTACACATAATCATTTTCTGTAGTGTCTGACTCAATGAAACTACACAATATCATTGTCTGATCATTGTCTGTAGTGTCAGACTCAATGAAACTACACATGATCATTGTCTGTAGTGTCTGACTCAATAAAACTACACATGATCATTGTCTGTAGTGTCTGACTCAATAAAACTACACATGATCATTGTCTGTTGTGTCTGACTCAATGAAACTACACATGATCATTGTCTGATCATTGTCTGTAGTGTCTGACAAAAAATTAAACAAAAATCATTGTCTGTAGTGTCTGACAATAAAACTACACATGATCATTGTCTGTAATGTCTGACTCAATGAAACTACACATAATCATTTTCTGTAGTGTCTGACTCAATGAAACTACACATAATCATTGTCTGTTGTGTCGGACTCAATGAAACTACACATGATCATTGTCTGTAGTGTCTGACAATAAAACTACACATGATCATTGTCTGTAGTGTCTGACTCAATAAAACTACACATGATCATTGTCTGTAGTGTCTGACAATAAAACTACACATGATCATTGTCTGTAGTGTCTGACTCAATAAAACTACACATGATCATTGTCTGTAGTGTCTGACAATAAAACTACACATGATCATTGTCTGTAGTGTCTGACTCAATGAAACTACACATAATCATTTTCTGTAGTGTCTGACTCAATGAAACTACACATGATCATTGTCTGTTGTGTCTGACTCAATGAAACTACACATGATCATTGTTGTGTCTGACTCAATGAAACTACACATGATCATTGTCTGTAGTGTCTGACAATAAAATTACACATGATCATTGTCTGTAGTGTCTGACTCAATGAAACTACACATAATCATTTTCTGTAGTGTCTGACTCAATGAAACTACACATAATCATTGTCTGTTGTCTGACTCAATGAAACTACACATGATCATTGTTGTGTCTGACTCAATGAAACTACACATGATCATTGTCTGTAGTGTCTGACAATAAAACTACACATGATCATTGTCTGTAGTGTCTGACTCAATGAAACTACACATGATCATTGTCTGTAGTGTCTGACTCAATGAAACTACACATGATCATTGTCTGTAGTGTCTGACTCAATGAAACTACACATAATCATTGTCTGTAGTGTCTGACTCAATGAAACTACACATGATCATTGTCTGTTGTGTCTGACTCAATGAAACTACACATGATCATTGTCTGATCATTGTCTGTAGTGTCTGACTCAATAAAACTACACATGATCATTGTCTGTAGTGTCTGACTCAATGAAACTACACATGATCATTGTCTGTAGTGTCTGACTCAATGAAACTACACATGATCATTGTCTGATCATTGTCTGTAGTGTCTGACTCAATAAAACTACACATGATCATTGTCTGTTGTGTCTGACTCAATGAAACTACACATAATCATTGTCTGTAGTGTCTGACTCAATGAAACTACACATGATCATTGTCTGTAGTGTCTGACTCAATGAAACTACACATGATCATTGTCTGTAGTGTCTGACTCAATAAAACTACACATGATCATTGTCTGTAGTGTCTGACTCAATGAAACTACACATGATCATTGTCTGATCATTGTCTGTAGTGTCTGACAATAAAACTACACATGATCATTGTCTGTAGTGTCTGACAATAAAACTACACATGATCATTGTCTGTAGTGTCTGACTCAATGAAACTACACATAATCATTTTCTGTAGTGTCTGACTCAATGAAACTACACATAATCATTGTCTGTTGTGTCTGACTCAATGAAACTACACATGATCATTGTCTGATCATTGTCTGTAGTGTCAGACTCAATAAAACTACACATGATCTTTGTCTGTAGTGTCTGACAATAAAACTACACATGATCATTGTCTGTAATGTCTGACAATAAAACTACATAAGATCATTGTTGAGTCTGACTCCATAAAACTACACATGATCATTGTCGTGTCTGACTCCATAAAACTACATATGAACTTTGTCTCTAGTTACTGACTCCATAAAACTACACATGATAAATATAGTGTCTGACTCAGTAAAATTAAAATATGAACATTGTCTCTAGTGTTTGACACTAAAACTATACATGTTCATTATCTGTACTGTTTGACTAAACTGCACTTGATCATTGTTTGTAGAGTCTGACTAAATAAAACTACATATAATCATTGTCTGTAATATCAGGTCTCATTCCATCAAACTACACATGGTCATTATCTTTAGTGTCTGACTCAATAGAACTAAACTTGATCTTTGTCAGTAATATCAGCTCCCACTCCATAAAACTACACATGATGTTGTCTACACTGTCAGACTCAATAAAACTACATACAATGTCAGACTCAATAAAACTACATACAATGTCAGACTCAATAAAACTACATATGTTCATTGTCTTGACCGCTCTGGTGGCCTAGTTGTTAGAGCATCCGCATCAGATGTGTAAGGTCATGGGTTTGATCCTCTGGCATGTCACACCAAACACTTCAACAAATGGCATTAACAGCATTAAGAGGTTAGTGTCAGGACTGGTCAGCCTAGTGTCAGGATAATGTGACTGGGTGGTACATCATACTACAGGTCTGCAGCATGATGCCCCAATGCTAGACATCACTATAAACTGCCACACTGCAGACATCATAGCGATATGACTGAAAAATTGTTAAAGCTAAGTTAAAATTCCGAATCACACACACAGTAAGAGAATGGTTTCCACCAGAGTGGCTAAGATCTGATACTTTTGGGATGAATTACTGGATGGATAATGGTGACACTATTGCACTATGATAGCATATATACATTTGTATAGAAAGTCACATTCAACCAAAGTGCCACAAATGGCACATTATATGTACATGATATGCCCATCATGTAACATTACCTTGTGATGACCTTGACATTTAGTGAAAGGTCTAACCAAGCATGTGATAATTTCTCTAGTCATATGCAAATCTGAGTCAAGTTCCATAAAACTATCTCCTTATAGTTAAAAATGTTACAGCTTAGTCATAGTTACAATGATATATTTTATCTTTCTCTGACCTATACTTTGACTTATGGACTTGATTATGGCCTATACACTGTCTAGTCATAATGGTAACACTCCATGAAAATTCAAATCTTACAAAGTCATGGACTGGAGAATGCCTAGAAAATATGTGAAGAGGAAATCCTTACTTTATGTTCTGTAAATATTCAAGTAGTTTATCCACAGTTAACAGCTGACCATGAAGCAAGTTATGATCCGTCATCTGGTTCATTTCTCCAATCTTCTTCATAAGCATCTGAATGACTGTAATCATACTTTCAAGAGGTACTAGGGCTGCATATGCTGAGGCTGCTAGTTGCCGCAGGAAGCAAACAGGGCTTCCAAAAAGGGGAGAAACTCTGTCTCTAAATTGTGTCAGCACACTGAAGAAGGATACATAACAGCAATACATCATGCATCCACATACATCAAATGAAGAAACTATTTAAAGAAATTTCAAGTAGACAAAAAACACAATCAATAATAAGTTAAAAGGAGATTGTTAAGAGCTATTCCGTACATAGGAAAATGCCAAAGTCACAAAGGAAGTTTCATTTGGACCCATCACCAACAGACAAGTGTGATTTTTCCATGTAAGGTAGCAGCTTCTCTACAAGAACATCAAACAATAGACCTTATTTTGGAATGCTTTCCAACCCAGTCTAATAAATGGTATTATCCCAACTTAAGTGTTTGAAGAAAAGGCATGAAACATGACTGTACTGAAGATATTTGAATACATATAAGCATGGACTGTGTTCAGCTTACAGTGTTACAAACTGATGCCCTGTAAGTAAAGTGGATGTTTAAAACTGTTGACCACCTATAATCCTTATCTATTCATTACTGGACTGTTATCCACATTTCAAAAATTTATTATAGTATGTCAAGACATTTTTAGAAATAAAATTCTAAATTGGAGCATCATTATATGATCGTAACATCAATGTTGAAATCCTCCATAATTCTTTTACAGAAAGGATCTGAAGTTTCATAATGACAGTGCACATGCACCACTGTCACATTAATTGATACTTTAGTATATATGGCACAGTATGGAATCCTCCTTTCATTCATTAAGTTTTAGAGTCAATGACAAATTCATCTATTTCAAAGAATTTACCAGTTCAGCCAAAGGATTATAAAACTTTGTACCCATGAAATGACATTATGTATTTTCCTGGACTTTGTTTATTTTGTATATGTTTTCCACTATGTTTTTGTTATTAAGACTAGCTCTTCTACAGGGTCTATACTCATGCCAGGCATGACTGATTGGCTATAGTGACCAATAAAAAATTATGCTTCTGAGATTGTAAAATAGTGGTGATGATTTGAAATACCTTTCAAAGATGGAATGGAAACCACACTTTGGACAGACTGCTTAAATAGCCTATTATAAACTGAATAGTTTAAATGGTCCAATGGCAGATAACATTGAAAATTTTCTTTTCCCAAAAATTATTAATGTAGGTAGATGTAATTTAGTCTCATTAAAACAAAACACCTTATCTAAACAAGAAATATATGTGTGCCAAAATTTTACATATATATTCTAGGGACGCATAAAACTTATTATTATTGAATTAGCTATGTTCTCTATTCTGAAAGACATCTGCATCAAAGGTTCAAAATATTACAGAATGTGAAAAGAAATTCCAACCTCAATTTACTACCTCTAGCCAATGGTTCTGAAAGGTTGAGAAATTTCAACCTCAATTTTCAGTCTTGATTCTATTCTGTAAGATTGAGAAATTTCAACCTCAATTTTCTACCTCTGGCCTATGGTTCTGAAAGCCTGAGACTTGAATAATTATTTTGTACACTTTCATGATAATACTGTTGATGGCACTGAAGAAGTGATACCTACATCTTGCTGTTCACTAATTCAGGCTCCCTCACTTTAACACTTTATATGGGAGTCATACAAATGACCCAGATTATAAATGAGGATACCATATAATGAGATATGTTCCATCAGGCTATCTCATAAATGTACATAAAAACATGCAAATATGGTATCTAAATATGTGAAATAAAGTTATAACTGGTTCTTATTAGCCTAAAACAAAAATTTAGTGAAATAAATTTTAAATTAGAAGCATAGATGAAACAAAAATCATTAAATGAATCGGAACTACTGCCATACCAGCATTATAAGTGGGGATAATGTATAATCATGGGTTTTAAAATATGAAGAAATAAAGACAAAATGTTTGCTTTCTGCAGTGTATTCAGTATTAACTCTTTTAACATCACATACAAAACAAAAGACCAAAAATGTGATATAACAGAGATATTATACAATCATGTTTAGTACCAAAACTATCACGGATTTTATGAATTATGATGTGCTTTTGATGTTTTGAATGAAAATACCTCTGTTGTTCAGGGCTAGCCTCTGATGGGGACAGACTTGCCAAAATGGTCAGCACAGGAAACAGCTGGGGATTTAGATTTTCTAGAACAAGAGAGCCAGTCTGTGTTGCTGAGGTCAACACCTCCATAAGGAAGTCAGGTAAATCTGAGTAATGGGTAGATAACTCTGGCAGGGTTACTGCACTGCAATATATCTCTTTACCTCCCCTTTTCTGACCAAATATTCTTGTTACCAAAGAACCTGCAAAATTTAAAAACAGTCTTTTACAAATGATCTTCTACTTGATTCATCTGAAGACCTGTAAATTGTAACAATATAGTTAACAAAAAAATACTGTATTCACCCTTTTATATATAAGCATATTTAAACCAGATAAAATAACTGCTGAACAAAATCTGTTGACTCAATTTTTATTACACACTGTATATTTTTAATACTTCATATATTTATGCAGATCTGAAACATCAACAATTCACTATCAACTACTTTCTGCATATATTGTTACAACTCTAGGTCTTAAAATATGAAAAAGAAAGAAAGTGAAATCAACAATAAAAGTAACATCAACAAGCAATTTATTTCCCTAAAATACAGAATGAAAATTCCTAGGATGGGAATTAAAAAATGTAATAAAATAAATTTAAAAAATTGGATGAGCAAATTTAAAATAAAGTTTGAACATAAAAGAAGTATTTTTAAAAAATAGAAACAATTGTGATGCTGCCGGCCATATGCAATTCAGAATGTCTTTGAATGAGTTTAGGATAATCCAAAGATATTTATTAATCCATATAAACACGCTAGTGATTCCAATGAAAATCTAAGTAAATAATACATCTCAAATATTATCTAATTTTAACATTTCAGCTGTGAACTATCATTACAAATTGATTCCAGCCGACTAATCTAAAGCAGGATGAATTATTTTTTTTAGTAAATCTGTTTATAAATATTTTCACTTGACCTATTATGTAATAGAATGTGAAGCAATCTGTTGGAAAAACTCCATTTAATTGTAAATAAGACTGGTTTTGAATTCCAATGTTAAGTAAACAATCTGTTTACAAGTGACCATCATCTAAAGTACAACTTACAATCATGTACAAAGTTAGGCACACAATATATATATATATATATATATATATATATATATATAGAGAGAGAGAGAGAGAGAGAGAGAGAGAGAGATAGGTTACTACATTTGTATGGGAAAATATGAACAAGTTTTACAGATGGCTATACTGCACGAACTTGCGAGTGCAGTATATCCATCAGAAAAAATGAGTTCATATTTTTCCATTTAAATGCAGTAACCTTTTTATTATATGCTCATTTTTGTTTCATTACCAAAGATTTAATAATAAAATTCACAACCAAATATATTTAATAAAATTTTTTACTTTATTATTAAAATAATGAAGTTCACAATCGTAGATTCCTTCAATACACAATAATAATATTAAGTGTATATAGCTCCTCCCACCGACTTTTTAATTTCATAGTGTATGATGCGCTCACGTGCTCTAAGTACAATACGAAGGTATTCAATATTAGGGAATATTGAATGATTCTGACAATGTAAAGTTAACGGAGAAAAAAAAAATGAGCATATATATATATATATATATATATATATATATATATATATATATATATATATATATATATATATAAAAGAAATTCAAATCGTTGTATAATGGTCACCCAAGGATATGGCCAATTATCACCTTAATAGACAGATGGTTTTTATATACAGGATCATCATACCTGCCATAATATACTGTATCACATAAAAAACACAAGTTGGACTCCCAAACCCACTGAAATAGTTGTGTTTTGAACAATCCAATTTTCAGGAATCTTTGCCACAAATTTTTCAGCAACAAGCAAAATATACCATCAAGATGCAAGTATGCCTATAATCAGTATATATGAAGACTAAACAGTCCTGCTTGGAGCCTGTAATCAGTATGTATGAAGACTAAACAGTCCTGCTTGGAGCCTGTAATCAGTATGTATGAAGACTAAACAGTCCTGCTTGGAGCCTGTAATCAGTATGTATGAGGAGTAAACAGTCCTGCTTGGAGCCTGTAATCAGTATGTATGAGGAGTAAACAGTCCTGCTTGGAGCCTGTAATCAGTATGTATGAGGAGTAAACAGTCCTGCTTGGAGCCTGTAATCAGTATGTATGAAGACTAAACAGTCCTGCTTGGAGCCTGTAATCAGTATGTATGAGGAGTAAACTTCGAGTCCATCAGTGCATACAGTTGATATAAAGGCAATTACAAGGTAAGAGAGTATGAGATAAACAAACACCTTTCTGAGATTACTCAATTGGCTGACAACAGCTAGGGTGAGTGATGTGTTGAGTCAATTCTGCTAAGGGAGCATCCAATTCCGCTGTGGGACAGTCCAAGTCACTAATGTGCATAGATAAAGTACACAAATTAGCTCTGGATTTGCTACAAAATATTTTTCTTAATGTTTTTTTTTATCTGACTGTTTTAGAATTTGTAGAATCACATTCTTTTGATATATATATATATATATATATATATATATATATATATATATATATATATATATATATATATATATATATATATATATATATATATATAGAGTGTGTTTAATATTGTAATTTCTTACAAAGTTTTCACTCCCTGGTTGATTACTCAAAGCTTTTAAGTTGAATCGAAACTTGCATGGTCTTCAGAGTACAGTAAATTATGACACAGCAAAACCTTTTACAGCACCTTTGTATAGAGACTAAGATTCCACTCACTAGAGACTGGATGGTACTGTTGTCCAGACTTCCATGTTAGTATTTCAGATTAAATCCTTGTCAGAACTGAGTTGTTCATGAAAACCATGTTAGCATTGTTAGAACTGATGCAGTTTGACCACAACAATAGTGTAATTTTATAGCAAAGTTAATATAAATAAAATTTGGAATGGATTATTTAACTGGGGGAAAGGGGAGAATATAATATTTTAAAGTTTAATGGAGTCTTTACAGATAATGCAGCAGTAATAAATGTATCTGTCCAGTTTGGGTGATTGTGCATTAACAATAAACTCCAGTAAACTGTGATACATCCAAGAAAACTACTCACTAAACAATCGTGTAGCAGCATTCCTGATTGCCCAGGCTGGGGAACCAAACAACTGTATGACTAAGATGACTGCTTTGCCAGTGTAAGCCATCATAGCAATACTGAGAGAGGCATCACAGAATAGAGACTTGAGCATGTTTAAGCCATGGACCTGGGGGAGGTCACGGTGTTCATTCGGTCTCTCTGGGAGTGGTAAAGAGGCAATTTCAAAAAGTCCTTCTACTGCCATTTCTAAGATGACTGACTGAAAACAGAGATATGACAAAATAAATTACCATGTAAGTTGTATTGTGTAGAGGTTATGTGCTAGTTTCGTATCTTTGCAGTCCATGGTTCAGTTAAGATAAATTAAATCTGATGAGTGGTAGAGTCTTTGAAAAAGCTAATACAGATCTCTAACCCCATCCAATACCCATATTTCTGGAGCAGTTCTAGGTCATTTTGTGGTGTACTAAATCTATTATTGACTTCCTGCTAGGGAAGTGTCCTCCTAAGCTGTTGTCTGGTGGAGTGTAAGAGAATATGTCCCTTGGGAGAATGCAACAATAGAATAATAACACAAGCTCTGATTCATATTGTAATTAAATAATGTACTAGTAAAATGCAACTGTGTTTAGTCTATGATTGATTTCAAGTGAACAGCACTGGCCCATACCAATCATCACTTAATGGCAAATCAAGCTTTGTGTCGTCCATTTGATTATCAAATTCAAGTGAAGAGCACCTGTCGTCACATAATGCCATGGCAAGTCAGGCTCTGTGCTGTCCATTCCATTATCAGCTTCAAGTGAACAGAACTGATCCATACCTGACATCACAATATGCTAGCAAATCAGTATCTTTGCTGTCCATTCTGTCATCAATTTCAAGTGAACAGCTCTGATTAATTTCAAGTGAATGCTGCTGGCCATTTTGATAGGTGAATGTTTTACCTGTGTATAAAGGACAGTTTTTCCTTTGTCCATGTTTAGCTTCTTTGACAGGTTTGACTACTTTTAACTGAGAACACTATTAACATTACAATTAATCTAAACCACATCTAATCACCACTACTCATGAACCTTTTATTTTACAAGAGTATTCTGAGCTGGTTTGTAGTTTTTCAGTAGGTGCTCATCACCATAACCATATTTTTTTATCTTTCTGATGCATGATCATTCCAGTTAGGAAATTATTGATAAGTGTTGTTGTTGTTGTTGTTGTGGGGTTTAACGCCATTTTTCAGCACAGGAAAGGCTATACATGGCGGCCAGTATTAATGGTGGAGGAAGAAACCCGGAAATCACCGGAAAGAACCACCGACCCACGAGAAGCTACTGGCAAGCTCTCTCACATATCCACATTCGCCGAATCTTAGACTCGAACCCACGAAGATAGAGGTGAGATGGCAGTGATCCGTATTGATAAGTGTATTCGTTTTGTAATGTGAAAATGGTCCTTGTTGACTGATTACAGATTATTGATAAGTGTATTCATTTTGTAATGTGAAAATGGTCCTTGTTGACTGATTACAGATTATTGATAAGTGTATTCGTTTTGTAATGTGAAAATGGTCCTTGTTGACTGATTACAGATTATTGATAAGTGTATTCGTTTTGTAATGTGAAAATGGTCCTTGTTGACTGATTACAGATTATTGATAAGTGTATTCGTTTTGTAATGTGAAAATGGTCCTTGTTGACTGATTACAGATTTGATTGATAAGTGTATTCGTTTTGTAATGTGAAAATGGTCCTTGTTGACTGATTACAGATTATTGATAAGTGTATTCGTTTTGTAATGTGAAAATGGTCCTTGTTGACTGATTACAGATTTGTTTGATAAGTGTATTCGTTTTGTAATGTGAAAATGGTCCTTGTTGACTGATTACAGATTATTGATAAGTGTATTCATTTTGTAATGTGAAAATGGTCCTTGTTGACTGATTACAGATTTGATTGATAAGTGTATTCGTTTTGTAATGTGAAAATGGTCCTTGTTGACTGATTACAGATTATTGATAAGTGTATTCGTTTTGTAATGTGAAAATGGTCCTTGTTGACTGATTACAGATTATTGATAAGTGTATTCGTTTTGTAATGTGAAAATGGTCCTTGTTGACTGATTACAGATTATTGATAAGTGTATTCGTTTTGTAATGTGAAAATGGTCCTTGTTGACTGATTACAGATTTGATTGATAAGTGTATTCGTTTTGTAATGTGAAAATGGTCCTTGTTGACTGATTACAGATTATTGATAAGTGTATTCGTTTTGTAATGTGAAAATGGTCCTTGTTGACTGATTACAGATTTGATTGATAAGTGTATTCGTTTTGTAATGTGAAAATGGTCCTTGTTGACTGATTACAGATTATTGATAAGTGTATTCGTTTTGTAATGTGAAAATGGTCCTTGTTGACTGATTACAGATTATTGATAAGTGTATTCGTTTTGTAATGTGAAAATGGTCCTTGTTGACTGATTACAGATTATTGATAAGTGTATTCGTTTTGTAATGTGAAAATGGTCCTTGTTGACTGATTACAGATTTGATTGATAAGTGTATTCGTTTTGTAATGTGAAAATGGTCCTTGTTGACTGATTACAGATTATTGATAAGTGTATTCATTTTGTAATGTGAAAATGGTCCTTGTTGACTGATTACAGATTTGATTGACTGTTGACAAATAAGCCTGGCTTCATAAATCTGTGACCATTTGAAAGTGCATGTGGTGAGCATCAATGAAGACAAATGTGTGTACACGTAAGTCATGATAACCATTATCTGCTGACTGAAAAGAGCAGTCTGCTGTCTGAGTTTGACAAGATTTCATTATATGAAGGACATTTACAGGTGGATTTTCAGTAGGGATCTCTTAAAATGTTGGTTATTTGGAAGTGTCTATTAAGCCAAGTTACACTGTATTAGAGGTTTAACCTGTAATTGACTGGAATCTCCAATAGTAATAGTCTGGTTTAACCTGATTCTCAGTTGGCTCCAAGAGATCTCCACTGTTCAATCATCTGGCAAAATGTTTCATTAATTTTTAGTTGCTGACCTTGCACCAGCAAAATCACAAAGATGTCTCTTGCCATCTCAAAATTTGTCTATATATACATTCTTTGATCATTCAAGTTAAAGTTACATTTTAAGCTTAAAAGGATATCCTTAAACATATTTTATTTCAATGATATACTACATCAAATTATTGCATCAATCAATCAAATCACTTGTCCGGATTTTGGGAAAGCTTCATTCTGACATCACAGCAAAAAGTCAATATTTTAATTAGACCATCACTTGGCAAAGATATTACAGAGCCATGCAAGAAGTCTGGTTGAATTATCCCATTTTATCCGGATTACACCTGCGGGTGTAATACCTCATTCTATCCTGAATACGCCTCTGGTCGTAGGCTCCCATTGTATCCAGAATACGTCTAGAGTCATAGTTCTTTAGGTGTGTATGTAGTGTCTCTAGAAACATGTGTTATACATCACAAATACTTGTGTACTTCTTCACAGGCAACAGGAAATGGTTAAAGCATGCATGCACAGCAAAATTTGAAAAAAAAAAGTGGTTGGAAAAGAAACAGCTGATTTGAAAATCGATTAATAAAATGATGGACAACTCAGAAGTGAACATGGATATTGATAACAAAGGTAGTGATGTTGAAGTCGAAGGTTTTGATGATTCTGAAGATAATACTGACCTAATTGATAGTTTAGATGTAAATGAAGTTTAAGAGATGGTGCATAGTTTCATGCACTTTTTGACAGCGATTCGGACAAAAAAGCTAACTTTGAAGATTTCAAGACGAGTAGGTCCGGGGTGATTTTTTTTCCTCGGTTGCAGCCACCATTTAAATTGACTGAGGGGGCAACTGTTCAACATCCAGAAGAATACTGACCTAATGATGATGTGGACTTCAAAATTTGGACAAAAATTTTAATGATTAATTACCTTCATCTTACTGAAAGATTTCTAGGGTTAATTTGTGGACAAGTTTTTTTCTTACATATTGCAGGCTGAAGTACATGTTCTAGATTGTGAACTCAACAAATTGTACCAAGTGTATTGTGCAGTTTTAGTGAAATTATTATAACTTTTGAATTAACAGTGCTAGAAACTTCAAATATGGACCAAAATGCTAGAAATATAATTATCTTTATTTTATTCTATACTATTTGGAACATTTCATTCATCTTCATGAAGATAAGATTCACTGAAGTTTATGGTAAGTTTTTTTTTTTAAGCTATATTTCAAAATACAGTTGTGAGCTTGTACATTGGTAAATTTTAACAAAACATATATCACTGTGTTGCAAATTTTATTACCTTTTCAGAGATACATAGTTTAATATACTACAACATTTTTAGTAAACATGGTAAGGTCATCAAATTTCTTCCACTGCTGCTGTGTGATGCTCCGTTTTACCAGTGTTTTTAGAACTGCTTCTCAGTAACCAGGCACTGCAGTTGAAATAGGTTAACAGGATAGAATGGGTTATACAACCAAACATGGAAGAAATCATGCACTCTCTGTTGATTCATGTCTTGGAAATTGGAATAAGCTTGAGCTTATAAACCAATAAATAAATTAGGATAACTCTGACATTAATTGTTTTTAAAAGAAAGAGAATGGGAGAGAACAGTTACCTTTTTGTACTTCTTCTCATTGACAAGTATTGCCTGCAAGATGACAGGAAGACCTGCTGATTTACGAGTAATGGAAGCAGCCATGATATTTCTCTTGAGTCCCAACAGTACCTGAAATGAATATTGCATTTTTATTTAGAATCTTTCAAACAATCAAATGAATATTCCATTTTTTATATTACTATGATATGGATATTACCAAATTGTAAAACCAAATATACAATCATCAGCAGGACTACCAATTACATTTTTATTTTTAACGCACTAAAGATCAGAGGTCATCAGCAATTACATTCTGAAATAAAGCAGAATTAGTGTACCTGGTGTAAAATTTTGAAGCTCACTGTCTCTTTGTAAAATGAGATCAATGTGGTGTTTTGAATTTACCTGTATTCTAATAAATTCAAATGATCAAAGTTCAGCATGACCTGTGTTTGACCACCAATGATCTGTGACCCGAAGTAAAGGGATGTAATATCTTTACCCAGAACCTAAAGACTGGTCTTTCTTGGTTATAATAAATACTTACCATCAGGAAAATGTGTTTTAGTAAAGTGTTCTTCCAAAACAAAAAATATGCAACATAACATAATCTTGTCAGCTCAATGTTTCCAACAATAATACATTTGCTTCTCACTTGCTGATACACAATACCTACACTGCTATAATATATATATATATATATATATATATATATATATATATATATATATATATATATATATATATATATATACTGCTCCCTTTACTGTTACACTATACCTTCATTGCTATATTATATTTTCATTGATACACTATACCATCACTGCTGCACTATATCTTCATTACTCCATTAACTGTAATTACTTTAATAAACCTTCATTGCTGCATTTCACCTTTAATACTATAGTATATCTTTATTGCCACATTATACTTTCACTGACACTATACCCTCACTGCTGCAATGTACTTTTATTGCTATACTATACCTTCATTGCTACCTTATACTTTCATTGATACACTATACCATCACTGCTGCACTATACCTGCACTGCTCCACTATATCTTCACTGCTCCACTATATCTTCACTGCTCCACTATACCTTCACTGCTCCACTATATCTTCACTGCTCCACTATACCTTCACTGATACACTATACCTTTATTACTACACTATACCTTCATTAATACACTTTACCTTTATTACTACACTATACCTTCATTAATATATAATACCTTCATTCAGACACTATGCTGCAGTGCACACACCTTTGCTGATACACTATACCTTCACTGCTACAATATATCTTTACTGCTCCCTATATATTCATTGCTGCACTGCACCTTCACTGCTACATTATACTTCATTGCTACACTATACCTTCATTGCTACACTATACTTTCACTGCTGTACTAAACCTTTACTGCTACGCTATACTTTCACTGCTATATTATACACCATTCCCTTAATAACTCCCAGAAAAATCCCCATCCTCCAAATTACCCCATTTGTTGATTATGAAGAAAACTTTTATAAAAATTGGTAAATGTTACTTTGATAAATTGCTTATTTTTATCACCAAAAACAGTCATTAGTACCTAAAAATCCGAATCAACATCATGAATTTCTCAAAGTTTAATAAGCAATATTTTTTCTAAAATCTTTACAAACAACATTCTTAGTACACCGTAAATGATGATATCTGACAACAGTTTGATCAAAGAAAATATCACTGATGCCTACTGATGGTAACTTTAATAAATATATACCCATTATATAAGTGTCATCAAGCAAAATTTGTCTTCATCTTTTAATTCAGTTTCACTATAACTGTAATACATGCCATATGCCCCCTTATATTCAAATGTGAAAAATGTCAATTTACTGTCACGACTATGTCCATGAACATTTCTGTAAAAAACTAATCAAGTACCAACCATGTTTTGATTTTCAACATGCAGAAGTATTTGTTGTATTGCTACACTCAATAAAAGCATATTTGATTGCATTATCATGTCAATTACACCTTTTGTTTCTCTCAAGTAGTGGGGTTGGGTGGAGTAAAAGAAAGGCTGAAATGCATGCAAATCCTACTGGTAAAAGAGCTAGCAGTCATGGCCAGGTGTCAGTCCAACTCATTTAACTGATCAATCAAATTTTGCTACCTTAAATTAGCCTAATCATTCACAAATGTGATCAAAGATTAAAAAACAACCATGTGTATTAAGTACTTAGTGAATAAAAAGCTTTATTTCACAGATATAGTTCATTATGGAGAAGTGAATTTTAGAGTCTATATTTAACTTAAAATTCCTGAACTGGCACAAAGAGATTTTCTCAAAAGTGAGAAGCTTAAATATTACTTGCAACAAAATCATGGCATTAATATTTTATCAACAGAACAATAAAAAGTATAAAACCATTGAGTTTCAACGTCGAATGTTGTTTCGCAAAATGTATGTGCCTAGTTCATTAGAAAATGAACCTTGTCTTGTTTTGAATAAGTAACAACAAAAAGCAGTCATGTAATACACAATATATTTGTGTACATATGATGTGACTGTTGAAATCTTGTGGAGTAATGTTGCTAATGATATTTCAGAGGTTGGGTATCTCATAAATAAAGGTATTTTATGCAAAGAAGCAAACAACTTAAAAAGAAAAAATGAGAATTCAAACAGTCCCATTACTACCATCCATTCCCTGCTATGCCTGTCCCTCTCCCATTTTCTTGAGGTCCAGCTGGGATAATTAAACTTTTTAAGTTTCCTCAGTAATTCATGTCCTCACTTATATTGCACTGTTTCTGGACATGTGCAGGAGTTATCAAGGGAGTGGTGCACCTTCACTGTTGCATTACACCTTTAATGCTTCACTATACCTTCAATGAACTATACCTTCACTATGAACTATACCTTCACTTTAATGCTTCACTATACCTTCACTGCTATGCCATACCTTCAGTGCTCCACTATATCTTCATTGTTACATTACACTTTTATTGCTACACTATACCCTCACCTCTCAACTATACCTTCAGTCTACATTGTACTTTTATTGTTTCATTATACCTTCAGCACTCCACCATACCTTTCTTTGCTACATTATACCTTCATTTCCACACCATACCTTCACTGTTTCACTATAATGTCATTGCTCCATTATATCTTCATTTCCACACTATACCTTCACTGTTTCACTATACTGTCATTGTTCCATTATACCTTCATTTCTACACCATACCTTCACTGTTTCACTATACTGTTATCGCTCCATTATATCTTCATTTACACACCATACCTTCACTGCTTCACTATACTGTCATTGCTCCATTATACCTTCATTTCCACACTATACCTTCACCACTCAGCAATACCTTCACTGCTACACTAGACCTTTGTTTCATTATAACTACACTGCTCCATTATATCTCCATTGCTACACTATACCTTTATTGCTACAGTATATCTTCATTGCTACACTATATCTTCATTGCTACACTATATCTTCATTGCTCCATTATATGTTCATTGCTATACTGTACCTTAATTGCTACACTATACCTTTATTGCTCCATTATACCACCATTACTCCACTATAACTTTATTGCTACATTATACCTTCATTGTTGGACTATACCATAATTGCTACACTATATCTTCATTGCTGCATTATACTTTTATTGCTACAATATACCTTCATGGTTGGACTATACCTTCACTGTTCCATTATGCCTTCATTGCTCCATTATACCCATTATACCTTCATTGCTCCATTAAGCCTTCATTGCTAAACTATACATACATTGTTCAACTTTACCTTCATTGCTACAATCTATCTTCATTTTATCACATTTTCACTGCTACACTGTCAGTATTCTACTATATCTTCATTGTACAACTATACCTTCATTGCTGTATTACACCTGTAAATTCCACCATTCAAAAACACCATCTTCAAAGACTAAACATTTCTATTTCTCTGTGTGTGTGTGTGTGTGTGTGTTTACATTTTTAATGTAGCTTTAACAATGTTTCAGTCATATCAATATGATTCCTGTAATGTGGCAGTTTATAGTGATGTCTAGCACTGAGGCATCATGCTGCAGACCCAGTCACATTACCCTGGAGAGTTAATAATGTACCATATACATTCCCTTATAAGTTGAGTTAAACTGCCAAAAACTGAAACCCTGACCAGCCATATAATAACATGTCTGCAAATAAGGCTTCTTTGTAATTTATTTAACTGATTACTCCTAACAAACTGTGTAGACATATATCTTTCAGCACATTTATCAATGGCAGATCTAGGTCTTTACATCTAGCAGCTGGACTCATCTTATAAGCAAGTATATACAGTATTTTGGCTTTGTGCATGGTTGGTATAAAAACAAGCTATCATATGATGCTTGTTCTTTCAAAGCAACTGATTTCAAGGCAGATTAATCAATTTAATTAAATTAAAATTGTCAAAAAATGCAATGCTTAAAATATTACAACACTGATTAATCAATTTTCATCTACAGTTTTTACTCTTAAGTGCAGGTGATCCAAAGTTTAGTCAAGGTACATAGTCTGAAGACAAAAATTATTATGCAGAAACCAAACTTTCAATGGACAGACAGCAATATGGATAAACAGGCAGCTAGTAGATAAAAACATCAGGATTTGAACTGTTTCTTTTTCTACTACTTATTTGTTATTATACATTAAAATTTAACATTTTCTTCAAAGATTTTTGAAAACAATAAGAAAAAGAGAATTGAAATCGTCAGGAAAAATCTGGAATTACCTCTCTAGGGCAAGTGTACATTTGAGCAAAGTAGTCTCAGTCCAGGTAGCATGCCCTTGCTTGTGGTGAACAGAATTTTCCAGAACTAGACCTTGTTGTTAGTTGAATTTTTTTACAGTGCACCAGCTCAACGAGGCTATTTAGTGCCATTCAAAACGTTAAATATTTTCATTATTTAAAAGTGGTGAATGATTTTGTATCAACCAGTGCTATGTAACCAAACTGTTAAAGGTAAAACGATAAAATGGTAACAGTGATAAAAAAGTAAAGATTCCCACTCAAAGTGGAGTACAAATGATGTATGACAATAATGAAGTGGACCTTGTTACATGATGTTCTCAAAATAATAAGCAAATATTGTCTGCCTCATTATTACTGCTTAAGTAAACAATAATTATGAACATAAAATACTGACACCAACTGAAGCAATTTCAATGTAATGTTATTTATTAAAAAAAAATTAAAGAAAGAATAAAAAAAAGGAAGAAATAAAAAAGAAAGAAAGACCCACTTCATTATACCTGGTCCATGATCTTAAAAGGCAGTGCCTGGATTTCTTCACTGTCTGAGGTGAACAGTGCAGCACAGAATCGGCTGAATGACAGTCTGCAGCCTTCTATGACACCCTGTGAACATTGTGTGTAAAAATCTTTGAACAAATACAGTACAGTCAAACCTATCCTAACGGTCACCTTTATTTACCTGTTCAAAATAATCACTCTAATTTCAGGAAATGTAATTACATAAATATTCATTATGTATTGGTCACCTACCATCAACAACCAGGTGTTTCTCCCTGCCTTATGTGGTCACAGGCAAGAATTCACTGACCACTCAGTCCATGTAAACTAAATTGTTGCTTCATGAGAAAGGCATTGTTTAGATTCTTAAAAAAAATATTACTTAAATCAATGGACAAACATTTCTTAGCTTGCTACAACTCCCTGTATTTCTGTTTCATTGATAGTGTCAATCTAAAGGTGTCAATATGTCAAATTTGAAAGCAAGGCAGTTTAATAATTATGGTAGAGAATCAAAAAAATACATTTGCTAGATGGTGCGAAAAGGTGTCATGTTATCAATGACAAAAAGAATTCACCTTATGTGCCAGTGTGACAGACATAGTTCAATTCCATATCTTTATTTATTTGCCTGTGAATTAAAGATATTAATTTTATGAAGAAAATTGTTCATCTTGCAGAAGGGAAAAGAGTTTCATTCCTTTTTCATCACAGTCAGGGGACATTTAATTCTAAAACTCGTCTGTAAATGCAGGTGAAGTTTTGATTCATCATTCACAAAGAACAGCCATATAAAGTATGTTTTTATTTCTATTCTTCACGTTTATTGAGCATCTGGCTAGCATGTATTTTTTGGGGGTGGTAGTGGTAAAGAGAATTTGAATTATTGCTTTCCTTTTAGTCACTATTGTTAGGTTTTTACTTTTGGGTGTCAAATAATCTTGTCCATTTGATGTAAATACATCCTGTCACAAAGTTTACAACATGGTCCACTTGTGCTTCTCGCATGGCCAAAAACAATAGTCATATCTTTCATAGCCAATGATTATGCCAGGACATCAGAGTGGGGTGAGAGGTAGACATTTGGCAACAACAACGGACAAGTACTGCATAATTAAAATTAGTTTAACCCCTTTCATCTTCAAAAACTACATTTTAATAGCAGCAGTAACTTACCCATTACTATTACATAGATGCATTTGCAAGTGGGTAGGCAGATGTGTTAAACTAACCCAAAAAAACCCCCCAGAGAAAATATGAAATATAGTTACCATTTGAGGGAGATATCCACTTTACAGATTGTTGGTGTCTCTCTCTGGATTGCACATCATGCCACAACAAGAGAAAAAAATGACTGCACTTTATTGTGCTAATGAGTGGAGGTATGCATCCACCAATATAACACCTTCAGAAAGTTCTTTAAACATAAATGATTGAGACATGCTTCTGAGACATTGATGGATCAAACCTAATGGGTTTTTAGTTTCATAAAAGAAAGGTCTCTATCGGTAAGGAAATGAATATCTCTTTGATGGTAGTAACAATCCACCTGATACAGAGAAAGCCAAATATCAGCTGAACTCTGAAGATGAATTTTCTTACCCTTCCTTTTCCATTTCAAGGCATTAAGATAGAAACTGGACATAAACACACATCTTAATCATCTTCAACAAAGACTCAACTGAGACTGGGTTTCACTATAAGCAATGGAGCCAGTGAAGGTAACTGATTATTTTTGCTAAAGATTCTGGTGAACAAAGGAGATAATTGGATTCATAACTCCCATTCAACCAGAGATACCGAAATTGACGTTGTCAATTTGAGTGTGAAACAGATAGTCCAGTGTGAAACAGATAGTCCATGAATCTCACTGCACCTTTCCACAGGGTTTGTGTTGTGATAGAAAATCCTTTCTGTGAGGCAGAGACCTTGGTTGATCTATCAAAAGGTCTACAAGATTGTTGACTATGATCACTGGCGACACAGTAGGACAATGAGAATGATGTAAGCAGTGGAAGTTCTAACTTTTTGTAGAACTTGAGGCAGCAGTTGATATGGTGGTAAGGCATATACAATCACACTAGAAGCTGAAGGCATCCACTGCTCATGCTCTCAGGTCCAGCACTGGAGAAACATGGAAGGGAAGTGTGTTTTTTAAGTCTGGTTACAATAAATCCACCAGAAGTTTTTCCCCCAGTCAGAAAAGGGACTCTTGTTACAGAGTGGAAAAGGGACCATTATGAGAAGACTGTTGTCACTGCAAGGAAAGATGTTTTACTTACTCAGAATGGGGTGAATTCAGAGAGTGATGTTCTCTGAGACTGCCACCTGCATTAAACTTAAAATATTATGTCCCCTCCCCCTACCTCCAATGAAATGGTCATTCCCAGATATGATGTATATTTACTTTTATATAGAGACAAACATATCTCATGGTCAAACTGCATCAAATACAATTCTTATAATGGCAACTTATGGTCATCAGAGACAACTCAGTTCTGACCAGGATTCACTCGGAGAATCCTGGAGGGAAGTTTGGACAAATGTACCATCCAGTCTCTAGTGAGTGCAAAGGTGAACATGACATTTGGATTATCTTCTAACCACACAATGAACTTCTGAGAGTAGCATCGAATTAAGCATATTGGTATATTTTGACAGCTGACAGATTTTAACATTTACTGACTGTCAGTGTGATCATGAGAGTGTTTGCACTTGTATATGTGTATGGTGATGATATTTTAAAAATGCTAATTATACTAAATATTCCTTTCATTGTAAGTGTATTAAATTCTCTTAATAAACCAGACAAGTTAATCTTTATTTCAGATTCGAATTTCCATTAATTTTCTGTTAGGCTTATATGAAAAATTAGTTTATCGTGACTGGACAAAGTTGGTTCTTTTTGGTTATATGCACTGACACCCCCACCCCCATTGGGACCTTAAAACACACTTTTGAGTCTCAAACCCCACCAACATTATCTGGGAATAAGGCCGACATGACACATCAACACATTACTCTGTTGATGAACATTGCAAAGCTAGAAATGCAGCTTTCATTTTTAGACTGCCGACATAAATTCATCCCAGGTTCAATGACCACATAGAAATATACTCTCCAGACCTTACAAGCACCCCAACTAGAATCTGATAAATCAACAAACAGTTAGGAGTGGATGTCAGATGCCTGCATGGAGTCCCCCATCAGAAATGATAGAGAATCTCTGTGGTTTCCACCTTGTAAGGTGGAGAAACTGCACATGGGCATATGAGGCACATGAGAGACCTATGTCTTTTTGACAATTCTCCAATTGTCGGGAGGATATATTCCGATTGAACAATAAGTTTTGTTTGACACAAAACGTTAATGATAGCAATGTTTAGCTGTTAAAGCAGATCTTGTTTACAAAGTATGAACTGCTCTTTCCAATCCTAACTAATGCAAACTGACCAACCAATGTTGGTCCTTTGGTTTACAGTCAAATTTAAGCCGTCAATCAGTAGAGACATTATTCTATTGTCATCATGCACAAAATAAACTAAGACTGGTAATAATTTTAAGTCAGTGATGAATTAATTCATAAAATGGATTAATTTGAGCAGAATAAAGTAATCTTGTATGAATTACAAATTTGGGAGAAAATAACATATGCATATTTTATGATTTTGTTAAATAGTACACATAGAACAATCATCATATAATAATAATAATAATAATAATAATAATAATAATAATAATAATAATAATAATAATAATAATAATAATAATAATAATAATAATGATATTCAATGCATGGCATTTGTTCAACAACCAGTTTTAATAGAAGAACCAGTGCAGTAAGGTTACAATACTACAAAGGCAAGTTTTGCCTTTACCCACGAGTGGCTAATATTGACTGTTTAGTAAACACTGTAAACAACACAGTAATGAAGCCTTATGAACATAACAAATCTAAAGACTTTGTATCACACTATGAAGATTGTATATTACATTCTATAAACATACATTTGTATATTACACCCTTTGAGACAGAGTTATCAAGCACTGTCTACAGAATAAGGTGAAGTACAGCCATCAACCATGCAATCCCATCCTGACCATTGCCATTTTAACAAAATCATGTAGGATGCTTAAGTTTTAGATATACCATAATTACATCAAATGCATATATCAGAATTTAATCAGTTATGGGGTGGAGATTAATTTACATACTATCAATACAGTGACTGACTACTTAAGAATTACAATGGTGTTTTAAGAGTAAGCCAGCTTTTCCTCTAATGATCTACACTGAAACATGTTTTGGCAAATGTTGGAACTCTGCATGCTGTGCATGCTACCTCTGATATATATCTCATAAAATAGTAAATGTAGCAGATTGCCTTAAGTTGTAAATCTCAGGTACTTCCAAGTTTTCTTAGCAATGGCATCCAAATATGATTGTAGACTGGCATTATCTAAACATATTAAAAGGCTCCATAAAAGGATGATCTCATTTTAGTTCTGTGACAAGGTTTTTTGAGAAGAAATGGTTTAAAAGTTTTCTTTTTTTAGTAACAGGTGCCATATCTGATCAAAGAGTGAGATCATCTGAAAAAGATTTTAAGACTAATGTCAAAATGCTTTTATTTAAACTAGTTACATTTTATAAAGTGGTCTTTGGTTTATTTCAAGTTTTTCTTATTTTAGTAATGGTAACTATATTGAATGACCTAACAGTATCACCTGAACAAAAATGAAAGACTGTCATGCCAAAATACTTTCTGTTGAATCTAGTTTAATCCTGTTAAGTGGTTTTAAAGATCTTTAATGGCTCTTGTATTCTTATCAACAGTTGCCATATTAGGTGATGTAAATGTATATAAACTGAACAATGTGAATGTTATTGATGCCGGAAGGTTCCCTGTAATATGTGCAAATTTGAAAAAGCATTGTTTTAAAAAAAATATTTGTAAATAACAACTGGAACAATGGCTGATGGATGGCAAATGATGCATGATGGGATATGCATGATTGACAAGGACCATACCAAAAGCTCATTTGATAGGCAAGGGGAAAACTCAAAAGAATATTTTAATGCCATAAATTAACTCACCTTGTGTCTGCATTTTGTAAGCACTTTGAGGAATGTATCACATATAGTCTGTACCATACTCAAGCTTAAGAAATATTTGCCACTGACCCCGGCATGAATAACTTCTGCCAAACTTGCACAGCTCTCCTGCAATAAAATTACAATTGACAATGTGGTGGACTGCTTGAATTGCAAAGCAACACTAAGTAAATTCAAAATATCTCATTTTCATTTTAATTTAGCCAAAACTCTTTCCATTAGAAAGAGTTACATAAAATCCTCTTTTCTGACAACATATTTAATTTTAATTCACTTTCCTTAAATCCTTCTTAATTATGTCACAGATTGAACATCTTTGATATTAAGTTCATTTCAAATTAATCACATGAATTTGTAGAACCCATCCAGGGGTAACCTGGTCACAATAGTCATTTTAACCCCTCCACCCCCATAGAAATTTTCCATATCAATGTCCTGTGTGTAATGATCACCTACTTTATGCAGTCAGCAGCCAGGTGTTTCCTACCTAACAGTGGTTTCCCTCTGTCTTAAGTGGTCACCAACACATATCAAAAGTGACTTCTAAAAGTACACAAATGAAACTTGTTTGATGAACAAGGCATTGTTTAAAGGTACATTATGATAAGAATAAACATTTTATCTTATTTGTACACACCTGTACTCCACTCAAATTGTCAATCTAACTGAAAGGTGTCAAAATATCAGGTTTGAAAAAGAAGCAATTTTTTTTATCATTATAGGAAAGGGTCAAAGTTTATCTCTGGGGTTAAATCCTGGGTGATATGGCTGCATCTTTGGGTTACGTCAGATGCATCTATCTGTATTTTCATGAACTCAATAGTTTCTATGTTATGTCCATGAAGTTAACTCCCCAAGGGTATAAGAAGAAACGTGGGGGTCAAATTATGTTACATATCTGAATATGTCTTTTTATGCTCTGTAAGTGTACATGTAGTCATTGGGTGGGAATCTGAATGATATATAAGCTCTGACCCAGAGGACACAACTGTATGTCTTTAAAGCATGACCCAGGGATTTCATTCTAACACCCTATGTCAAGTGTGTTGACATTTAGGTTGATGATACATACATCAATTCCTAGACATTCTAGTCTCATAATTCTTACTTTATTTTAAATGTATGAAAAACCACCTTCACCCCACTCAGTTGTATCGAAATTCTAAAACCACCATATACATCAACAGAACATCTATAGTCATGTCTTGAAGTCTGAAGTCTCTATATTAAACCATATAGGAGGAGTTTGACAACATTATATAATCGCTACCTTTTATCTGAAATGTGCATTGATAACTAAAAATTGAGTCATAATTCTGCTATTTTTTTTCTAATAGTATTTTCAGAGTAATAATAGAATAAAATATTGCTAACTTTTGCATTTCTTCATGTTCCATTGTGAAGAAATTTAGTCCATTGCAGATCTGGACAACTTTTGCTGTTTATATAAAAATGAATAACCATAAAAGATTTTTACTGCCATTTTGGGAATCAATAGCTCTCACTCATTAATGGATATTGGAAATGGGGTTGAAAGAAGAATCAGAGTTCACTGGATCTTTAAATTTGTGGACTGTAACAATCAAGAAATGAATGAAAATTGGTACCTAAGAAAAAAGCATAAATTCAAAATACATCTGGCAGTTTTCCTAATATTTAAATCAGATCTGTTCATAGCAGCTTGTATTCTCTGTTCATTGGGCCTATTTATTTCCAAGTGGTTCGGCGAATGTGGATATGTGAGAAAGTTTGCCAGTAGCTTCTCATGGGTCGGTGGTTCTTTCCGATGATTTCTCGGTTTCTTCCTCCACCATTAATACTGGCTGCCATGTATAGCAGCATATCATGTGCTGAAAAACGCATTAAGCTCCACAACAACAACAACAACAACTCTGACACCATGTGGGTCTTTGCGTTTTAAATACTGGAAATTGATAGGTCCTCACTAGCCAAGTAATTATTACCTTGATGTTCATCCAGCACCATGACAATAGGTACTGGAACTCTGGGGATATGGCCGGGTTCTCATTATAATCAGACTGGTCCTCCTGCAGTAAACACTCCATGGCCATCCCTATCTCAGCAAATGAAGGACACACCTCTGAAATAGAGGTGAAGTATAAAGGGTATTGATATACTAGTATAAATCACAAAACTATGTGAGGATACTTAATTTGGGAAAATATAAAACCAAGAACTTATTCAGTCTATCATTGAGTCATAAAACTTACCATTTAAACTTAAGAAATTTGCTACCTTCATAAAACTATTAAGATTTCTAGTCTCTCATTACTGTATAGTCTCTCATTACTGTATAGTCTCTCATTACTGTATAGTCTCTCATTACTGTATAGTCTCTCATTACTGTATAGTCTCTCATTACTGCAGTGCTCTAAAAAATTGGGATCACATAATCTTCTCAATTTCAAATTAAGAGCAAATTTCAGAATTTTAAGGTAACATAATCCATTTATATCACTTACACGCAATTTTCTGTCACTATTAAATTTTAATATTAGCCAATATATGTAAGATTAACAGTCAGAATGACATGTCAGTAGAGACAGGTTTAAAAGATTTATCAACAGATAAATTGATTAATCAACAGAATAATGATAAATTACTAAGAAAACAAAGATTAAAAAACACAAATGTTAAAATGGATAAATTGAGATATTAGGACAATATTACACAATGTTTGAATGTCTGTAAATACAGTCCTGTATCAGCATGTATGATGTGTGACTATAATACTGCAACATCTAAAAGATCATGTGATCCAAATATGGCTACTGACCTTGTGTGTAAAATTTCACAGCAATATATAACCTAGTTTTGTTAAAATTGTGCTTAAAAAGATTTCTGGCTCTACACATAAAATTTCACAGTGTTAGATAAAACAGTTTTGCAAAAGTTGTACTTGCATGATTTCTGGCTATACAAGTAAAATTTCACAGCATTATATAAAACAGTTTGGCTAAATTGTACTTAAATGATTTCTGGCTCTACATTAAAAATTTTACAGCATTATATAAAACCGTCTGCTCAATCATACTTAAATGTTTTTTTTTTGGCTCTACATGTAAAATTTCACAGCACTATATGAAACAATTTTGCCAAACTTTATTTAACTGATTTCCTGAGTATTACTTTCACTGTAAAACATAAAAAAGTGGTGTAGTAATTACATGTAAATGGAACTAAACTGAAAACAAAATGCCAAGTCACATAAAATCCATAATTGCACAGAACTTGGCAAACACAAACAAAAAAACCACCTAACCAGATCACATGACCATTATAAGGTGTAAAAGCATAACAGATTATTTATGACCATTTTACACTGCAGTTTTCAAAAAAAAATTTACTCTCATATATGTCATTAGCTTGAGTTTCAGTTGTGGCAGTTAAAACTGCAAAAATATGTGATGTGTCATACACATATACATGTGTACTAAGACATACATAAAGTGACAACACAGTTGTTTTTGTTGTAGGTTTAATTTCATATTTAAGGTTTAATTTCATATTTAAGCACACAATGTGCTATATATGGCAGCCAGTATTACTGATGGAGGAAGAACCTGGGAATATCCTAGTATGAACCACCGATTGACAGCTAATTACCAGCACAATTCCTCACATACCCACATTAGCTAAGCCTGAGACTTGAACCCATATTTACATAGGTGAGGTGGCAGTGGTCAGTAAAGGCATGCACTACAGACCACTTAGCTACCCATCAGTCCAGACAACAGGCAGTAACCCAATGAAACTAACAATACCTTGACCTGCCTCAGTTGCCATGAGTCCCAGCATCATATCTGTTACCATAATGCAAGTTGATACAAGCTCCATGACAACATCAGGTGGCTCTGTCAATGACTTCTCAGGGAAGTGATCTATATCCTTCAAACACTGAGTCAGGGCTGCTATCAAGCCTAAAAGTGGAGAAATGGTAAAATACAGTAAACTACACCTGAAATATATTTAAAACACAAAAATAATACATTGGTAAATGTGATGAATATAGCTCTAAGTTGGTCTCATTTCTGGCATATATCATTTGTTAATATGAAAATATCTGAAAATAACAAAAAGTAATAAGTAACTCTGGGGTGATTCCTTTGGTATTATTATTATGGAATTAACTTCATATCATTTTGCTTAGTAATAAATGCTTCATAATTTAACAATGACCAGTTCCAAATGTAAGTGTAACTTAACAACCCTCCAGTTACTGTAATATAATTTAAATTTATGCAAGTCTCAAAAATGGACTGCCTAATATAATCACAGCAAATCATTACAAAAATATTAATATATGGAAAACTATACACGTTTTGTGTTACAGTCATGGAAGTCATATACAGATATACACCATAAGCAAAAATAAAGATTCACCTGAATTGATTAATATATGGATTACATTGTATGCTATGTAATATTTCATATGTAAAATTTTGGGAAGAGATCATAAATGAAAAAATATAGGACCCAATATTGAGAACGATTTTAAAATATTTACATGATCATCAGTATTGAATTCACATGCATCAATTGTAATTGTGCTAAAGCAGCATGCGTTTGTAATCAATGTTGTTTAAATTTTATTTTATATATTTGATTAAAATTGTACTTGCAAAGAAAATAACACAACATGCTCAGTGGTCATTCTTGGTATTTAACACAAATGAAATGATGTGGACATAAATATTGGGAATATTCAGATATAAATTCCTATCTTTTGAAACTGAAGGAGTATGGTATATTTTTTATGGTTTCCATTTACTCTTTTATTACTGTTTTCTCTCTTTGACAAAAACTTCAGCTACAGATAGGACAGTAAGCAGAAAATAGGATGAAGAGATGAAATCTCATATCAGAGTCAATTTTGTTTTGATCATGAGGAACAAGAAGATAAATACCTATCCCCCCCTTTCTCTCTCTCCAAAACAAAACTGTTGAATAAGCATGATAGCATTTGTGTTGGTAATCTGGAAAAGCATACAGCGATACATTTAATAATCATGAAACTGGAAATTACTAGTAAAAAGGACCTAAGCCAAGATACTGATCTGGTCTCGTCTTATACTCTGCATTGACTTATACATGGCAGTAGGAAGGAAAATTTACAAAGCTGTCAAATTTGACTTGTACTCCATATCAGCGTATAGGATGGCAAATACAGCATATGTTAAACCCTTTGATGGAATCATATAAGCATACGGATAAAATATAAACTTTCTTTATTATGGTTGTGTTTAAACTTGAAAATGTGTATGTGTGTTTTGGATTTTTATCATAGTTTTAAATTTTTTCATTCATATCACTATGATGTCTGCAGTGTTGCAGTTTAAAGTGATGTCTAGCACTGGGGCATTAAGCTGCAGACATGAAGCATGATGTCCCACCCAGTCACATTATCCTGACACCAGGCCAACCAGTCCTAATACTAATCTCTTTATGTTGAGCACCTAGCAAGGCAGATGTTAGTACCATATTTACAAGTCTTTGGTATGAAAATTGGTACGAGAATCATGAATCATACCATGTATTGGGAACATTTTGGAGGCTTTCACCAGTGACTTCTTGGCCTCTCCAATACATTTCTGTATCTCATGGATCAGGGACTGCAGAAATATTATGCTGACCTGCTTGTGTGAATGGTGCACTGACACTGTGTATGTACCTTTTTCTGGTACATGAGCAAACTGAAAGCTCCAATTAAGATCTCTCACATATCTAAAAATAGTAGATGAGAAATATCATGGTTTCAATCAAAATGTACATATTTTCTGCTCTGAACGGAAACTGATAGACATGTCATAGAAAAATTTCCAAATTAAAACTTTCAACAGCATTGTGTATCAATAAAGAAGTTAAACTGAGGAGTAAAACAAAGCAAATACAGACGGACTAAATTTAAGACTAACTAGATCTACAACATCAATGATTTAAATCCATGCATCATTTTTAATTTAATCAATTTAGTCTTAACAAAAAAATATGGTACAGAGACAAAATATGAATCTCTCTGTACAATAGCCATGTAAAATATCAACTGAATATCCTGAAAATAACACCCAATAAAATTTTAATTAACACCCTTTTTACACCTATGCTGACCAATTAATCAATCCAAGTTTTAAATATAATTGAAGCATATAAGTACAGACATACAAGTATAAAAGATAGGAGATATCTATTTTTAGGAAATATAAAGAAATATTTCACAAGTGAAGTGCAAACATTGTAGTCGTGAGTTGTAAAATAATAAATGACAAAATAAACTATGTCTTTTTTTCGAGTGCAATATTTTCTTGTACCAACAACACATGGTTTTCTTTCTTTGTCCTATATTTTTGATGGTGTAATATGCTGGTCTGCATGGATTTTTCAATTCTATGCCAATGCTGTATTACTACACTGACAAAAAGAAGTTCTGAAATTTTATGGCAATTTAGGACAATAACATCTTACAAGTTTCTCTCCTACATATGATGCTTCAAAATTATGTCTTTTGTTCAATTAATGACAAATTTGTTGCAATATAACTTTTTTTTACTGATACATTCAAATATCTTTTTATGAAATATATAATACCAATATTTGTCATGTGGATTATGAAATAACATAGTTCCCTTGACAAGATATGTAACTTTGTTTCTTTTACACTGATAGAACAGTAAGTTATAGAAACTCATTCAACACACTAACAGTGACTCAAATGTACGAGTCAAAAGGTTGAGCAAAAGAAAAGAAAAGACAAACGACCTGAATGAATGACTATGCAAGTGCCATTGTATATTTTAATGACTCTAAAAGTGCTATTAATTATTGCTGCCTTTATACCCCCCCCCAATCCTATTTAAATATGGTGTGACATAAAAAAAAAAATCCACTAAACTTACTTCTGGTGTACCAGTCGGCAAAGCAGGACTCCACTCTGACTATGGTGAGCCTTGGGACTGTTACACAGTCTTAGTCCTTCACTCAACAGGTGGCAGGCCAAGTACTGCTTCCCTGCATCTGATTGTTCAAAAACATCCCCAACTGGCCAGGGAAAATAATTCTTCAGCAGCTGGTATGCAGACTCCTGTATCTGAGAGGAAGAACAAACTTCTTTGAAGCATTATCTTGTTGTTTTTGGGGTGGTTCTTTTTTATAAGTGGGGATATATGCATGACTGGACCAAGTCTGAAGACTGGACTTATCTCTGACCAGGTACTCATCACACAAAATTTCACTGACAATAGCCTTAGCCTATTCTATGAACAAATTTTTCCACCTTTTTAAAATATTTTCCCACCTTATCTATTAAATAAGACCAAACAGATCTAAAGGGACTGAACAAGATATTCTAGTTGAGTATCACAGAGGGGACTAAACAAGACATTCTTGTTGAGCATCACAAAAGGGACTGACCAAGACATTCTTGTTGAGGATCACAAAAGGGACTGACCAAGACATTCTTGTTGAGTATCACAGAAGGGACTGACCAAGACAGTCTTGTTGAGTATCACAAAAGGGACTGACCAAGACAGTCTTGTTGAGTATAACAGAGGAGACTGACCAAGACATTCTTGTTGAGTATCACAGAAGGGACTGACCAAGACAGTCTTGTTGAGGATCACAAAAGGGACTGACCAATGCTGTCTTGTTGAGTATCACAAAAGGGACTGACCAAGACATTCTTGTTGAGTATCACAGAAGGGACTGACCAAGACAGTCTTGTTGAGGATCACAAAAGGGACTGACCAAGACAGTCTTGTTGAGTATCACAAAAGGGACTGACCAAGACATTCTTGTTGAGTATCACAGAAGGGACTGACCAAGACAGTCTTGTTGATGATCACAAAAGGGACTGACCAAGACAGTCTTGTTGAGTATCACAAAAGGGACTGACCAAGACATTTTTGTTGAGTATCACAGAAGGGACTGACCAAGACAGTCTTGTTGAGTATCACAAAAGGGACTGACCAAGACATTCTTATTGAGTATCACAAAAGGGACTGACCAAGACAGTCTTGTTAAGTATCACAAAAGGGACTGACCAAGACATTCTTGTTGAGTATCATTGAAGGGACTGACAAAGACTGTCTTGTTGAGTATCACAAAAGGGACTGACCAAGACATTCTTGTTGAGTATCACAGAAGGGACAGACCAAGACAGTCTTGTTGAGTATCACAAAAGGGACTGACCAAGACAGTCTTGTTGAGTATAACAGAGGAGACTGACCAAGACATTCTTGTTGAGTATCACAGAAGGGACTGACCAAGACAGTCTTGTTGAGGATCACAAAAGGGACTGACCAATGCTGTCTTGTTGAGTATCACAAAAGGGACTGACCAAGACATTCTTGTTGAGTATCACAGAAGGGACAGACCAAGACAGTCTTGTTGAGTATCACAAAAGGGACTGACCAAGACAGTCTTGTTGAGTATAACAGAGGAGACTGACCAAGACATTCTTGTTGAGTATCACAGAAGGGACTGACCAAGACAGTCTTGTTGATGATCACAAAAGGGACTGACCAAGACAGTCTTGTTGAGTATCACAAAAGGGACTGACCAAGACATTTTTGTTGAGTATCACAGAAGGGACTGACCAAGACAGTCTTGTTGAGTATCACAAAAGGGACTGACCAAGACATTCTTATTGAGTATCACAAAAGGGACTGACCAAGACAGTCTTGTTAAGTATCACAAAAGGGACTGACCAAGACATTCTTGTTGAGTATCATTGAAGGGACTGACAAAGACTGTCTTGTTGAGTATCACAAAAGGGACTGACCAAGACATTCTTGTTGAGTATCACAGAAGGGACTGACCAAGACATTCTTGTTGAGTATTACAGAAGGGACTGACCAAGACAGTGTTGTTGAGGATCACAGAAGGGACTGACCAAGACAGTCTTGTTGAGTATGACAGAGGGGACTGACCAAAGATATTCTTGTTGAGAATGACAGAAGCCAACTGAACCTAAGTCCAGAGTGAAACTTATGTCTAGAATACAGCAATGTGACAAGCTGAAAATTAAGTCTGACTTCAAACTGACCAATCAAGTGCATCACGTCTAGACTTAACTTAAAGACTTGCATTGGTGAAATTGAAAAGATTGTTGTTCATCAAGTCCTTATATTAGTTGTCTGTAGCAAATATGAAATCCAAGAAAACTATGGGACAAAAATTATTTTGAATTTCCATTAGTCAAACCTGCCCTGAAGTAATATTCAATCACCTGCCTTCAACAACCACATTCTAAAGATCCATACAACTTTAAATTGAAATGAAATCAACCTGCATTAGGCAGAGACTTGTCTTATCAGGCCATTGCTTGCAATCCAACTGTCAGGTTTGAGCTTAACATTGGTGTGACTGCATACATTTTCTACCATCATTTAATGTTTATTTCTCAGAAAATGTAAAACACAAATTAAAGCTTATTTAAAAAAATGTTAAAGGACCAGGACAATATGTATAAATAGAACAATTCATGCAACTGAAACTATCTTGTGTCATTAAAGTGCAAAAGTGTGTGTGTGTTTGTGTGCATGCATGCATGTGTGTGTGACATATGACCCACTTCATCTGCCCCATCTGTCAGACACAGTATTAACATCCCAGCATTAAGACTTGAGAAGAAATTCCACTTGCCCTTACTCTGGGCAAACTCTACCAACTGCATGGCTCCTTCTGTAAAAGATGACAAAATTAATGAACTATTTCATGCAATGCAAAAGATGGTCACTTGACTTGTCAAACAGATACTCACCTGAATGTACTCATTCAAAACACATATGATAATGTACTACTCATTCAAATACATCAATAGTAATGTACTACCATTAAAACATATATGCTGATGTATTACTCATTAAAACACATACATGTTAATGTGCTACTCATTAAAATACAAATATGATAATGTACTACTCATTCAAAACACATCAATGCTAATGTACTACTCATTAAAACACATCAATGCTAATGTACTACTCATTAAAACACATGCTAATGTACTACTCATTCAAAACACATCAATGCTAATGTACTACTCATTAAAACACATGCTAATGTACTACTCATTCAAACACATGCTAATGTACTACTCATTCAAAACACATACATGCTAATGTGCTACTCATTAAAATACAAATATGATAATGTACTACTCATTAAAACACATGCTAGTGTACTACTCATTCAAAACACATCTATGCTAATGTACTACTCATTAAAACACACCTATGCTAATGTACTACTCATTCAAAACACATCTATGATAATGTACTACTCATTAAAACACACCTATGCTAATGTACTACTCATTCAAAACACATCTATGATAATGTACTACTCATTCAAACATACCTATGCTAATGTACTTCTCATTCAAAACACATCTATGATAATGTACTACTCATTCAAAACACATCTATGATAATGTACTACTCATTCAAAACACATCTATGATAATGTACTACTCATTCAAATACATCAATAGTAATGTACTACCATTAAAACATATATGCTGATGTATTACTCATTAAAACACATACATGCTAATGTGCTACTCATTAAAATACAAATATGATAATGTACTACTCATTAAAACACACCTATGCTAATGTACTACTCATTCAAAACACATCTATGATAATGTACTACTCATTAAAATATATCTATGATAATGTACTACTCATTAAAAAAATCTATGATAACGTACTACTCATTAAAAAAATCTATGATAATGTACTACTCATTAAAATAAATCTACACTAATGTCCTACTCATTAAATGTATCTATCCTAATGTACTACTCATTAAAAATAATCTATGCTGATGTACTACTAATTCAAACACATCTATGCTAATGCACTACTCATTAAAATTTATCTGTGATAATGTCCATCTCATTTAAATGTATCTATGATAATGTCCTACTAATTAATCTATGCTAATATAATACTCATTAAAATACATCTATGCTAATGTACTACTCATTAAAACATGCATGTCTATGCTAATGTACTACTTATTTGGAGAAAATAAAGTTTGACTGGACAAAATGTAATAGGGTTCAGATACAGAGGATGTGACAAATGGCTGAAAATATTAATACCAGTCATGAATGAAAATTAGTTCACAATGTCATTGTTTTGGTATGATTGAGTTACTTTGGATTGTGTTTGAAACGAGTACCAGAAAAATGAGGGTGTAATGTCACTCGAGCTTAAAATTTGTCACCATTACCTAGTTTTGGTATATCAAGTTACTTTTCCCATGATGCATTTACATACCAATTTTCATGTGTAGATGAAGCAGATCCACAATGTTGAGTGCATAACAATAAACAAAAACAATTAATGAATGAACTAACACACCAATACATTTATAAAAGGGTAAAACGCTATATTTGCACCCAACTTTATTGGCAAGGTGGACAAAAAAAACACTAACAGAAATACAAACATTGCAAAAAGGGACCAAATCTATACATATGTATTACAAAATACACATATTAAATTTGATTTGTCTACATCAAGCATGTGATGCAGTGGACTGCTACAGAGATTCCAACTCATAAGCAAGCTCACTGTGAATTCTAGCATTAAATGTTTGGAACCTAGGCAGCCCACATAGAATCATATGTTTAATAAAAGAAAAAGACTTCTATATTGTATCTTCCTACCAGTCAAAAACGTACCCTTACACATAAATATGTTCAGGTCAAATGAGAATAAACATGCCATATCAATTTCTCAAATTTTCAGATTACATCAACATTTTGACAAAATGATAACAAAAAACGTTTTTATCACACATTTTCTGTTTTTTCTCTTTTTGTCTGTTGCAATTATACATTGTTCAAAATCGTCAACCACAACACTTTTTTTCTGGAATTTCACCAAGATAATGCATATAATTTAGAATGGATAGATAAACAGGACCAAATAAGATGAAATTAAATTTACTGTGCTTCTTCAAAGTAATACAAACAAGCATATGCAACAACACAAATTTACAGAAACTGGTGGCAGAAGACATAGGTGACATTTTTCTTACCGGGTACATAACCCTTTTTGCATCTGCTATCCGGTGAATACAACAGAGTTTCATAGGTGACATGAAGAAGGTCCAGACTGGTTTTTCGCCTTTGATAGCAAGATCCAGGAATAAGGTTGGAAATGCAAAGCTCATGGAGACAATCTACAAATCCTATGGACAAGTCTGAAATATTAGAGAGAAAGAGTGAAATTTTAACAAAACTCCTGCTTGTTTCTAGTTAAAACAAATCTTTACTTTTTGGTGAAAAAAAATTTGAATTATATTGCTTTAGAGACCACTAGGATTTTAGAATGTTATAACTGAGAAACGTTATATCCAAATTCAGTCAAAGTTTAGGCTTTTGTCCATATTGGTGACACTGAACATACACGTAGTAAAGAATTCATGCTGGTATGATTAGCATGTCAGCTTGTATGTAAAGGTAAGAAAAGTTTACAAAACAAGGTACATTTGTATAAATACAAGTGATCATGAAGAAAGAAAAATGATCGATCAGTTTTACCATCTGATAAAAGTAACGCACACATATGTATCAGATGTTGAATCTAAGAATCACTTTTATGTGAAAACATCTTTGTACAACAACCTAATGACTAGTAAATTAGTCTTTTAATAATTTGGATGGAAAGATATTGTCCATAGTCAACTGTTTTCTATTAATCTACAAATACCCGTGTTTCTGCTGAAATTGTGTTTTGATTGGTCTTTCCTTTCTATCCCACCTTAGACAAATGACAGAATATTTTTAATCAAAGACACAAATGCCATCAAAGAGCAAATCTGACCCCATTATTACATGTAATAACAAAAAAAAAACCCAATAACATTTTGTGTAAACCCTACAGATTACAACAATTAGATATTAAATAAACAACTTGTGTACACATCAGCCTGAATTCCATTATGCAACCAAGTATTAACGCACTGGCTGCAATGACTGGTGGAACAGTTCAAGCAGACTGGTTCTGGCTGATTTCTGTAATGCATGGATAGAACACATGAAATACAGTTGGCTTGTTCATCCAATTTCTTTTAAAATAGTCTGTTAATTTTCAAAAACAGTACATTTGAACTTTAAAATCAATGTGCAGCATAAAGCATTAAAAATCAAATTTTTTGTCGTACCACGAGTGGAGTCTGATGCATGTTAAAGCCAAGTGAGCACTAATTATTATAGGTAATCCAGGCAAGTAGGTAACCCAGGGTGTAAGTTGTATGAGGACATATTTAATCAATAAATACTATGTATTCTTGATATTCTATGCATGTCTGAATGTGAACACTTGATCATTGGCAAAACACTTGTTCAATTAGAACCAACTAATCAAACCCTGAATTAGTTTTAGTTAAGCTACTTGATTACTGTTTCCTGGCATTATTTCTACTTTGCAGTGTTTACAATGAATGTTTTAATAAACCTAATTAATTCCCAAATGAGTAAAATACTCAGTCTAATAAACTAAATATGAAAGAATGATAAAATGCTTGACATCTCAGCACCATGATGAATTATCTGATTAAATCTAACCATTGTCAAATTTCTCATTTTTTCCAAAATTTAGAAATAAAAATGGCCGGTGGAAATTTATAATGGGAGCTATCTTTTTACCATACTATTTTTGTACAAGTTTATTGTTAACTTCAAGTTAAAATCATGCATTCTTTAGTAATGTGTATTTAAGAACTGTTCAGCTTTCTGCTCTCAGCAGGTTCTGATACATCTTGTGCCTGCAGCCCAATGGGCTACTAGAATGCAAGGTCTCAGTCTGATAGGTCTTGTGCCTGCAACCCAATGAGCAATTATATTGAAGTGTCTCTGTCTTGTGGATCTTGTGCCTGCAGCAGCCCAATAGGCTACTAGAATGCAAGGTCTCAGTCTGATAGGTCTTGTGCTTGAAACCCAAAGGGCTTCTAGAATGCAGGGTCTGTCTTATAGGTCTTTGACCTGCAGCCCAGTGGGCTACTAGAATAAAGGGTCTCAGTATGACAGTTTTGGGGATTGCAGTCCACTATGCTGGGTCTTGGCAATAACTGTTGAACTCAATTAGCCAAGCTGAACTCAGGTAGCCCTGATAACCTTGGCCAAGTCAATTAGCCCTTCAGGCAACTATATTTTAATTTAAAATTTTGTTTCCAAACAGAAGTTAGACAATATTTCACAAAAGGAAAATTATTAAAATTATCAGTTAATTATTATTAATGAGCAATAATAAGAAAACAGGAAACCTTAAGATAAATAGTTTTAGGTTTAAAAACTGCCACTGGGTACAGAATAAGGCTGGGCAACTGGATTCTTGTATTTGGGCTACTAGAATGCTGGGTCTTGGCAACACTGGGCTAACATATGATCATGTAATCTGTGTTACTATACTCAGCTACACTGATCACAAGTACAAATCAACGAAAGTGAGATTGGATTGCTAATGACTAGATCACATCAATAGCTATGTTTTTCATTCTTTTGGGTAGAAAGCTAGAATACTCTTGACTTGCAAAGCCCATAAATGAGCCAGCATATCTAGCAATCCAAATTAAAAATTTTCTAATCACTCTAACACATAATATTTTAACTGATATATCAATAATTACAAGTGAAATGTTTCTTTAATGTCTATTTATGCCTTACCCAAAAGAGCTTTGTTTTCATCCAGCTCCTTCAGCATGCTAATACAACTGTCTCTAATTCGCACTATAAGTTTCCTTATGTCTGACCCTAGGTGTTGCCTAAATGGAGCTGAATCGACTTTTAAATTGTATGGCAGTGCTTTCTGCAGCAGAGTTGCCTCCTCTTGGCACAAAGGTTCTGAAAAATAGAATTCTGAATTATGAAAAGGATTCCATTTTCTGAGAAATTCTGTTAACTAGGGAAGACTTACTGAAAAGTGAGAATTTAAACTTTCTAACTGATTCTTAGTTTCTTTGTTAGTTTAAACTGGTATCATGAATGTTCCTGTTTTTTGAAGGCCATGGCTCAAGTACAAAATTACAAAATGAAGAAAATATATAACTGGCTTGGAAACACATGGGTATTTTATGGATCTACAGTATGGTGGTAAGTTATATAATCACATACATACATTTGACAGAACATACATAATTTGAAAAGTATATTTCCTTAGCTTGAATGCAAAATATACTAATAATGCCATTTTTCTGATTAACTCATTAGATTTATTGCAAAGTAAATTGCAAAATATTTCATATCATGAGTATTTGTAATAATACTTTGGAAGAAACTTAAAATTTTAATTTTAGAATTGTTTTGGCATTTTAATAGAAAATGGAACTCATCTTCAATTTCTCTGCTGTCATATAAATAACAATCTGTGTCCTATTGACATTTTTTGTCTACCTGTAACTACATGTCAAGGAAGTTCTCCTAAACTAAGTATAATTATTTTCATTCAAAATTTTCAACAACATACAAGTATGTTTAACATTCTATAAGATTATTTTAATTATTTCAAGGGGTTGATCCATTTATTTCTTGCTATTCTTGCAAATTACAATCTAATAACCATTATCTAAATCTAATAAATACATAAATCAACATTGCCATTACCCAGTGATATCCACACAAAACCAAACCCATATCTACAAATTAGCTAATATAAGTTGCACAAGTTGTTCTCTCCCTATCATTCAGTGCCTCTAACATCATGTAGCATTTCCTGTGATATCTTTAGCTAGGCATATTTAACAGTACACTTTTACCATGACTTCCCATGTTTGAAGACTGTCTTTCATGAGACAAAAATAATTTAAAGAACTACTGATGGAATTATGCAACATATTTTCTATTCTTGTAATTTCTCAACTGGAATAAAAGCATTATTGACTTGCATGACAAGGCTTTCAGCTGCTATTGACCAATTTAATATGCAAGAAAACATTACCCCCCAAAAGTTTTAATAAGTCAAAATTTTAATCGTTTCGTATGGCATGTCTGCGGGATGATGCCCCAGTGTTAGACAACACTATAAATTGTCCCACTGCAGACATCATAGCGATATTATTGAAAAATTGTTAAAGCTTTATTAAAAATCTAAATCACACACACACACACTCAATATTTTTTGTGGTTGCAGCCCTAGTTCTTCACTATTTTCATTAAATAATAAGCAAAACGAACAGTTAAGGCTGATCTGAGAGTGTATTATGGGTGGGTTTATTCTGTCTGCAGCTGGGTAACACTATCTGCTAGTGCATTATGGGTGGGATTATGCTGTCTGCAGCTGGGTAACACTATCTGCTAGTGGATTATGGGTGGGATTATGCTGTATGCAGCTGGGTAACACTATCTGCTAGTGGATTATGGGTGGGATTATGCTGTATGCAGCTGGGTAACACTATCTGCTAGTGGATTATGGGTGGGATTATGCTGTATGCAGCTGGGTAACACTATTTGCTAGTGGATTATGGGTGGGATTATGCTGTATGCAGCTGGGTAACACTATCTGCTAGTGGATTATGGGTGGGATTATGCTGTATGCAGCTGGGTAACACTATCTGCTAGTGGTTAACAATATCTGCCAGCACACAGATGGATAATGTTGCTTTGCTGCATTATTACAAGTTTTATGTTGTTCACTAATGGATATTGCTGATCTGCCAGTGCATTATCGGTTTTTGTTGTTCACACTTGGGGAATGCTGGAATGTTTATCTGCTATTACATTATAGATTTATGCTGTTCATAGTTGGGTTAAGTGGATCTGGTGCATTACAGATTCAAGCTGTTTACAGCTGAGCAGTCCTGATCTGCTAGCATATTATGAGTCCATACACTCACAGATGGGCAGTGCTAATCTGCCAGACTACATAATGGACTTACATTGTTCACAGTTGTGTAACAATGATACAAGAGCACATTATGGATTTATGCAGTTCACACTTGGGTAATGCTTATCTGCCAGTCCATTATGGGTTTATGCTATTTACACCTAGTTATCACTGATCTGTCAGTCCATTATGTGTTTATGCTATTTACACCTAGATATCACTGATCTGCCAGTCCATTATGGGTTTATGCTATTTACACCTAGATATATCTGCCAGTCCATTATGGGTTTATGCTATTTACACCTAGATATCACTGATCTGCCAGTCCATTATGGGTTTATGCTATTTACACCTAGATATCATTGATCTGTCAGACCATTATGGGTTTATGCTATTCAAAACTGGGTAACACTGATCTGCCATTGCATTATGTGGTTATGCTCTTTGCATTTGGGCAATGTTCATCTGGCAGAGAACTAAGGGTTTCTGCTGTTTGCAGTTCGTTATCACTGACTAGTTAGTGCACTATGGGTTTATGCTTTTCACAGATGGGTAACACAGACAGTTAGGTAATGCTGATCAGATGGGTATGCTGCCTGAAGTTGGATAACACTGATCTGACAGCACTTTACTGGTTTATTAGCAATTTGATAACACTGATTATGGGTTTGTGCTATCCTGATTATGGTAATGCTCAGCTGCCAGCACATTAAAGGTTTATGTTGTTTGCAGTTGGATAACACTGACCTGTCAGCACATGAATTCTACATGTTGATGTATCAGCAAATTATGGTTTCATACTGTTTGCTTTAGGTAACACTGATCTTCCAGGCATTTTGGGGGTGTGCTGTTCAGTTTGGTAATGCTCATCTGCAAACAAATTAATGGTATCTGCAGTTCACAGTTTGATAATGCTAGTTTTTCAGGGCATTATGGGTTGATGCTGTTTGCAGTTAAATAACACTGATCCACCAGAACATTACATGGTTTATGATGTTCACATGTGGGTACCCAATACACCTAATTAAATACAATACCTGCTTTTTTCAAAGTAACACACAGGCTGGCAATGGCTTCAGATCTGACATCATCATCCATAGAAAACATGGCTTCTCTGAGTAAATTGTTTTTCTATATAAAGGAAACACAAAAGGTCAGTCAATGACTCATATATATTCTAATCACTAAGATCTATATCTATATGTTATTTCTTCTTTGAACATCTATAAATATTTTGCTTACATCAGAAAAAATGCAATACACTCTAAAACTTAATGTCCTTAAAACAAATCAAATTTTAAAGCAAATAAAGATTCTCCATTAATATTTATTTGATCATAATAACATAAGGATATAAGCATGCTACCACCTAAATTCGGCCATATTAAAATATAAAAATTTGGTCCTTTCTATCTTATATCATACCAACAAAAGGCAATAACCTTTGCCCATCACCTTCATTTCCACTGCTAGGTGTCACCAGTTCTTAAAATAAATAAACCACCACATAGTGGGGTGGGTGGAAGGGTCTTCAAGCAATGTTATAAGGCAAGTATTCTCACACAAACATAATTTATTATAAAATATGCCTTCTGCTTTGAATACTTTCCTGAGCACATTCACATTAAGAGAATAGGTCATAAATTGAGTGAATGCTATGCATCTATCCAAACCTTGGGTATCCTTCGAGGAAAAAAAGATAGAATTTCCTATTTGAACAATAACACCCTTTCCTGCTTAAAGAATCACAGCCTATGGTCATGAGACCCGGGAGTGCTCTGTCAGGTTAAGATGATGATTGCTGAAATCTTATTACTGTCAAAATTCACTGGCAAATCCTAGCCACAGCTCAGTGGCTGTGTTGCTTTAATTAGGTCTGGTGGTTGTCTGGGGAACAACAAGATTCAGTCTCAGTGAAGCTAAATCCCTTTTCACTTGTCAAAATTCACTGGAAAATCCTAGCCAAAGCTCTAATTAGGTCTGGTGGTTGTCTGGCAAAACAACTAAGTTCAGTCTCTGTGAAGTTAAATCCCAGAGATAAAAACTCAACAAAGTTGACTGCATGCTAGCCAATAGCATCTATGATGTCTTGGATCAAAACATTGCATCTGAACATTAGACTCACTAATATGCATATAACCACTTAAGCCATGAAGACAGGACTTGAGAGGTGATATCCTGCCTTCACAGGGAGATTTGCAGTTGCCACCACTTGTCTCAGAGTGCTTCAAGTGGTGCTCAAGAACATAGGAAGCAGGATGGCCACTGCTCAACTTACCTAAAGGTCTCTTACCTCCCCTGTATGACTGCATCCTAGTTCAGTTGTCTGCTGGCATAAGGTTGATATCTGAACAGCCCCATATTCAAGTCCAGGTTGGGATAGCTGGATGTCTGGCTGGCATATGGTTGATATTTGAACAGCCCCATAATCAAGTCCAGGTTGGCATAGCTGGCTGGCTGACTGGCTGGCTGGCATAAGGTTGATATCTGAACAGCCCCATAATCAAGTCCAGGTTGGCATAGCTGGATGGCTGGCTGGCATAAGGTTGATATCTGAACAACCCCATAATCAAGTCCAGGTTGGGATAGCTGGATGTCTGGCTGGCATAAGGTTGATATCTGAACAACCCCATAATCAAGTCCAGGTTGGGATAGCTGTATGTCTGGCTGGCATAAGGTTGATATTTGAACAGCCCCATAATCAAGTCCAGGTTGGCATAGCTGGCTGGCTGACTGGCTGGCTGGCATAAGGTTGATTTCTGAACAGCCCCATAATCAAGTCAAGGTTGGCATAGCTGGCTGACTAACTGGCTGGCTGGCATAAGGATGATATCTGAACAGCCCCATAATCAAGTCCAGGTTGGGATAGCTGGCTGGCTGGCAGACACAGCTCTGGATGTTGAGAAGGAACTCTATGCTGGATCCAGTGGATCCAAAAAATACCTCATACACCCAATCTTACAGGTCTGAAGGCCAAGTTTTGATATGCCCACTAGGATACACAAAAATGGAGGAACAATCTCCCATTGTATCCAAATTATCTGTTAGAGTGAAATATTGTAAATTTTGCCTAATAATGCAAATTGTGTTGCTATCTTCTGCATATGTCATTCAAAGACATGTGCAACTACAACTGCAACATATCTACATTCATCTCCCCAAAATGTGTCACAGTTATGGAAGGCATGATTTGCCTTTCTAATCTTTGCCTTTGCTGACTTTTGCAGTACTGCTGACCAGATATCCTTGGACCATGAACTGCACATGCTACAAAGGGATAGGACATACCAGAGAGAGCTACTGTTTTCAAGAATATCACACATAAAGACTTGGATTTAACATGAGGGTTTATTCCATACAATGTTGTGTATGGAAACTTTCATACTATGTTGAGTATGGAAACAAAGCTTAAAAACTGGCAATACAAGCAGGTAAAGTGCAAGAGTTATTGAACCATGTTGGAGATGAATGTTTGTCTTTTAGTAAGGCTGGATTCGGGAGGTAGCAGGTTTATTTCTTGACATTAATATGATCAAAGAATGGATTGAAAGGAGAATTACAATTAATCTCGAACCAGTTAATGAAATACAAACCTTTTCTGTGCTTAGAGAAAACTTAACTTACTACTACTATTATTATGTGACCTTTTTGTACACCTTGCCAGAATAGACGTCAGTCAAGTACCTGTATGATACTATGCTGTAAAAACTCTGGCGACTTTGGTATAATTAATAGTTATCCTTCAGCTAAAATCTTGTGTCACTTGATTGGTAATGTATAGCAAATTTGATAGTAATGCCTGATTTTACAGTTTTATGTAATTCCTGGTAAGATGACCATTTTATATTTATAATAATTCCATCCCCTATAATTACAATTTAATTAATTTCTTAACAATTTAATTAATTTCTTAACAATTTAATTAATTTCTTAACAATTTAAATAATTTCTTAAGAGGAAATGTTAATGTCATCAAAAGAGATGAAGAACACACATGTCAAAGCTGAACAGTGTATTTAATTAAACATAGACTTTAAGACATGACTGATGGTCAGAATGGACAGTAAGCCTAAAACTTACGAAGTCAACCTTGCCAAACATTCTTCGTATAACTTTGACCACAACAACCCAGGCATGAACAAGCTTCTGTCTGAATTCTGGAGTTGGGGAGCTTTCCAGTCTCTGTGTTAAGTTCTCTAATATCACTGTGGATGTTGATGGCAGAAGTTTTAATGTGCAAGGAAGCCAATGGAGACTGCTGTTATACTGAATTAAACTGCAAGAGAAATATTTCAGCACTTAAATCTCTATGTTGGATACCACTCTCAGTTTTTTCTTACCCACCCACAATCCCAACACCTAATAATCAAGACTGCAGTGGACAGGAATTTTTAACAATTGTAAATGAGTGATGGACTGATTGATTACCAAATAGCATATAACAGTCAACCAATCATATTGCTAACTACATGTGAATCATTATGTAATCACATATTTACTGGTCCTTTCTTTGAGCTTTTGTTATACAATTGTACAATGTTTTGACTTTTCATGAAGTAGGTACAAAGATTTATTGAGCCCAGAAAAACAATGTACATCAAAGTCATACCTCAAATCAAGAGTCCCTAATTTATTATTATTATATAGCTTTAAATTTCCTATACATTTTCCACTTATCTGCATATAAATACCCAATGAAAATGAATGCATATACCAATAAAACTGCATAGAAAATGTCTGTTAAATGATATATGGAATAAATGACTGGATTCATAACTAGGTTAGGGATAGCATGTCAAACTCTTGGTCCAAGTATTGCAATAAATATGTATTCTAAAAAGTAAAAAAGTTGAGCAAGTGTGTTGCAAAATAAAATGTTGTAGCTTCAAAATGTATTCATACAAAGTATTATGAAAATCTATCATGCGGTTTAGGAAATATATACAAATAACAAACTTCAACTAAACTGTCAACACAGATGCTATCATTATTAAATATAAGAAATAAAGAAACTTTAACTAAAACCTCAACAAAATTTTTATATACGACCATGAACCCAGGGTCAATAGAGGCAAACAAGCAAGTTGTAGGTGAACTGTGTTACCGACACAATGATTCATAACATCTATGAAGAAAATCCATTTAGGAAATATATTGCAGCTGAACTGTCATCTTCATATTGATTCATCACATTTATGAAGAAAATTCATTTAGGAAATATAAGTAAATGAAACTCATTAATAACCAGAACCTTAATGCAAATATTCTAAGATGAAAATCTTGAGCACAAGGCAAAAGGAATTAGGAAGCTTTCGGTTCAATAAATTGTCTTAGCTTCATAATGAGTCATGCCAAAAAAGATTAGAATCTATCAAGTGGTTAAAGAAATACTGTGAAATACCAGAATCCCCATAAGACTGAAATTTGTTGAGGTCCCAAATTTTATTTTCTTTAATATTATCATTCTTTTCCATTACAATGAAACCCATTGAACAAATATACTTGGTCCTGTGTGGGATTGTATATATATACTGCATGCCACAAAGGTCATCAGCTAAGAATTAAAATGTAACCAAAGTTAGTAAAGAGATTAAATATAGGTCACAACATTTCATATACATATCCACACCAATTTCATGATTCTAGTGTATGAGAAATAAACATTAAATATAACATTTAAATAATGTCCAACGTCACCAATTAGGAGAACTGTGTTGATTATGATGCATTCATGATCTTAGATATGTCAGTATGTAATAGCATCCCATAAAACTGTGCAAAATGCAAAAGCTTCAACTAAGCCAGAAAAATGTGAAATGTTGGTCAACACAAAAACTTAAAGTACAATTAACATACACATCTATATAAAGTCAGCCCATCAGCCTGTTTCCCTGGTAGTAAGTACTATGAATCACAGTAAATCATGTTATGAATTACCATATTTTCAAGACTATAAGCTGATCCAACTTTGACCTTGATGTTTGGGATTCATATTATACTCTGAATCAAATTTAAGGAAAATATTATTTAAATTGCTTAAAGTACCAGAAATACTGTGATTATGCGATGCAAACAACAAAATCAAACACAGGTCACAAAGCTGTATCAATCCTTGTTAGATCACCATGTCAATGAATTAATTATTTTAAACCTTTATGGCTGCTTTAATTTTGTAATTTTTAACATTATTTTGTATCCATTTATATTGGATAGAATTTTCTGATTTCTCCAACATCCATGTTAAAAAAATTAAAGAGTTCACAATTCATGGGCCACATAGCACACTTACAGTCCATACCCTACAGCATTCTGTACTTTTGCAAAAAATATCATTTGTTCCTAAAAAAAACCCCAAACAAATATGATGAGATTTTGTTTTATTAAATTTTTTTTTTACCAAACCTGTTTCTTCTAATATCACATTTCAGCCACAGGTCCATTGATATTTGATTTACTGATATGAAATCTCCTGCACTTGAGCAATTAGGTGGTCTCTACACTTTCATATTTTGCATAGGGTTAGGATTTTAAAGAAATGATTGATGGGTGTAATATGGGTTTAGAGTATACAGCTTGGTCTTACTCCAGATGTGGACCTTTCAAAAAACTGCTAGCTCCACTGGTCATTTCACTTTCTGAACTTCTGAGGTTAATTGTATAAAAAAAAGCCAGTAACTTTTTACATTTTATAAATTTAGTAATTCATTCATTGCACTTTTTGAAGCTGGTAATGTCTAGTCTGGCAAAATTAATTTTCCCTACTTTAATAGCTGCTAAGGTTAGTGTACTTTAGACTAATTCAGGCTGATTTTTTGGTTAGCACAAGGGAGCAGTGATTTTAGTTAATAGCAGTGTGCTTAGATCAAGTACAATTTCCGAAAGTACAATTTTACCAGCCACATTACATGAAGGTAGCATAGAGGTATGCCAACATTCTCTCCATTGTGCATGTTTTAAATGCAAACAACTGCACTTTACATAATAATGGATGAGTGTCCCCTGACTAGCACATCTTTATCAATGATATAACTGACCCTACCAAGGGAAGTACTCCATACTAATAACTCCAATGTTCAATGAATATTTACAAAATACAATAGATTAAGCACATAATTATCATATTCCCAATACTTTTATATATTTACTAAACAATGCTCATAACATACATTAAAATCCAGAACAGAGATAGACTACATGCTAGTACCTTTCTTGTTCTCTATCATATCCACATCAATTATCAGTTTTACAGTCCCAAATGGGGTGAGAAGCACAATAAATAAAGCTCTCTCATCTCACATGCATAAATTTGCTATAGAATTTCATAGATGAACAAAATAATTTTTTTAAAAAACATTTTTTTTCTTTTCAAATGACTTTTCTCTGCTTTTCTATCTCTATCTTTAATTTTCTTTACATTTCATTTCCCTGAGGTAGCCTCATTTCCATATCAAAAGTCACTAATTGGATCTCATCTTCTGATTCTTGTCCTTGATCAGGCATCAACTGGAATAGCCAGGTCAAAGCTCTCAGCACATTTAATTAGCATGTACATAACATTGTATAGTCATGTGGTTCCTGTGCTTAAAACAGGAAAAACTATTTATTTGAAGTTATCAATTAGTGGTGCCTTGGACATGAGGATCAAAATCATCATGTAACTGGACACAGATAACAATTGTCTTAGAGACTTTCTCCCCCTCACTATAATGAGACTGGGACGGAAAGAGCATGTTAGTGTCAGCAACAGCAGTTTCACACTTAATCTGGAATAGCAGTGATACCATTAATATTCATGAAATGAGAAGTTACTAATGGAAAAGACAAAGCAATGTACTCCACATAAACTTGTATATGGATGAAGGAAGGAAAAATTACACAATAAGTGGATCTGACTTGTACATCATATCAACTTATGGGCCAGAAAATATGGTAGTTGAATTTATGACACATTGATCCTACTGACCTATCTGAACTGGTCAGGCCTTGTACCATGATATTCAGCAAATTATTTTTCCATGCTGAGGTCTGCTCTTCTGGTTTATACTGTTTCCTGGAAACAAATAAATAATCTATGAAGACACATTTCCATTTTGTAGTAGTGATGAATCAAAATTCTATTTCATCAACAAACTATTTACTGAATATACTCTGAAAATACCAACTATTTACTGAATATACTCTGAAAATACCACAAAATAATACAAAGAATCTAATAAAACTGAAATAAATTATTTTGATTTGTAATTAGGATAAAAACACCTCTATGTACATTAATCAAGACCAAATATAAAAAATAAAAATCTGCAGAAAAAAATGAAAACTCAACCAATGTGATCCATTAGTAACAAAGTTTAGTAACAGGAATTATTAAACTCATGACTGTGTTTACTTTATGTGTGTGACAAAACCAGGAAGACATCTGTAACACAGCTGGTTTGATGAGCGGACAACACACACTTCAACAGGTCAGTGTACTTACTGTATTTGTGTGACAAAGCCTGGTAGACAACTCCAACACAGCTGGGTAGATGACTGGTAGACACACACTTCAACATCACTGTATGCTTGATATATCTGTGTGACAAAGCCTGGTAGACATCTGTAACACAGCTGGTTAGATGACTGGCAGAAACACACTTGAACAGGTAAGTGTATTTAATGTAATTGTGTGACATAGGTGTCACAGAAGGCCAGATATATTGGTAGAAGGACATATCAATATGATAGTGTACTTACTGGATTTATGTGACAGAGACTTGGTAGACATCACTAACATAGCTAGCTAGATATATTGGTAGACAGACACATCAACATGAGTACTTACTGTATGTGACAAAGGTTTGGTAGACATCACTAACACAACTGGCTAGATTATTGGTAGACAAAAAACACTTTAATGTGATAGTGTACTTACTGCATTTGTGTGAGAAAGACATGGCAGACATGGCATACAGACATATCAACCTAATAATGTACTCATTGCATTTGTGTGACAAAGGCTTGATAGACAGACACAACAACATGACGGTGTACTTTATTTGTGTGACAAACGTTTGGTAGACATCTGTAACACAGCTGGCTAGAAGATATGAAGACAAACTCATCAACCTGATAGTGTACTTACTGTATTTGTGTGACAAAGGCTTTGTAGACAGACACAACAAGAAGATAGTATACTTACTGTATTTGTGTGACAAAGGCTTTGTAGACAGACACAGCAACAAGATAGTATACTTACTGTATTTGTGTAACAAAGGTTTGGTAGACAGACACAACAACAAGATAGTGTACTTACTGTATTTGTGTGACAAAGGCTTTGTAGACAGACACAACAACAAAATAGCATACTTACTGTATTTGTGTGACAAAGGCTTTGTAGACAGACACAACAACAAGATAGTGTACTTACTGTATTTGTGTGACAAAGGCTTTGTAGACAGACACAACAACAAGATAGTATACTTACTGTATTTGTGACAAAGGCTTTGTAGACAGACACAACAACAAGATAGTATACTTACTGTATTTTTTGTGACAAAGGCTTGGTAGACAGACACAACAACAAGATAGTATACTTACTGTATTTGTGTGACAAAGGCTTGGTAGACATCTGTAACACAGCTGGCTAGATGATTGGTAGACAGACATTTCAACAGCTGCTTTTGAATATCAGGAATCGCTGCTATCACCTAAAGAGGATATTAATGCAATGCCACTTAAAGAAACAATAAATGCAGCATTTTTTTGCTATTTCCAAAAAGATAATATTTTCCAGCAGTTCCCAGTACTTTTATTCAGAAAAACCTGTATATAAAGGACATTCACAAGACAGTACAGCCAAACTGCCAATATAGGAAACTCATGGGACAATATTAAACCTGTTCATAATACTGGACGATCATGGGGAAAAATCAATAAAACTAGTATGCAAAGGATATTCATAGGCCTGTACAATAAAACCTGTCTATACAGGATACTCATGGGACTGTACAATAAAACAAGTCTATGCTGGCTACTCATGAAACTGTAAAATAAAACCTGTCTATACATGATACTCATGGGACTGTACAATAAAACCTGTTTATACAGGATAGTCATTGTGACTATACAATAAAACCTGTCTATACTGGATAGTTCTGGGACTGCACAATACTGTCTATATAGGACATTGCACACAAACAAGGAAAGGGGATAATAAATGCTGTTGTTTAAAAGCAAAAGTCCTTTATTTTAACACAGCCACTGAGCCAGGTTTCAGTGTACTTGTTACAGTGTTACTTCATTATAAAGCCCCTCAGTATATTGATGCTCATCTTATAATATGGGCTTGATCAAGGATCCCATTAAACCGGTGACAGTTTTGTTTAATAATTGTTTTAAACTTTCATTTTATTTTAGCTCCTGGCTCATAAGAACCATTTATAATGTTTTTTCACAGCATTACATATTTTTTATTTAAAACAGCTCTAAGGTACTATCAGGACGCAGCCCTGTTAGAACAGCCCCCTCACATATAATGCAGGTCACTTTTGTAGCTATGATAATGGTATTACAATGTGGATCACTAAATAGAGGATCTCAAATGGGTAATTATTAAAATTGAATTTATGAAACGAGTTGAATAATGTCCAGCTTTTGTGAGTCTTGGTGAGCAAAAGTGGACATTAATCAACGAGCAGCATAAATTTAATAATAAATCATTACCCATTTGAGATTCTTTTTATCACATAGTTTTTATTTCAGTGGAAATAACTTAGAAAGAAGAATGAATAATTTCTTTCATTCTGACAGATGATGCACCTTTCATTTGTTGTGCATAAAATATAGTAACAAACAAAGCTGAACTGGTAAAAGTAGATTGTACTGTTTTACAAAATATAAATCAAAGAAAAAGCTTCCATCTGAATAAACAGATCATTTTATAACAACAAACTCAGTTTTCAAAACAGAATAATCAATGTGATAAGATGCTGCCATATTGTTTGATACATACACAGTACAGTAGGCCTAAAGTTGAGTACATGTTTACCCCAAAATGTCACTTTCAAAACTAAATATTACATTGTTAAGATCTTCATGGGAAATGGGATTACTGGATGCAAAAATTCCCACATTTACTGCAATGCATTTGTGACTAGATATTTGCAGTATTTGATTTGGAACAATAGACTGTACAGAAGATGTCAACAAGTTTCTTTTTATGTCTGATTAACATCACATATATACTGCTTAAAGATGCTCTGGTTGGACTAAGTTATGTCAGTTAGGAGACCCATTTATGTCCAGATTCTACTGTGAAAAGAGGTGAGTTTAGTTACTTCTATATCTATGTTACAGATATACTACCCCCTCCAGCTATCAAATAACAAATACACTTAGTTTTTCTTCTTATTGTTGTTCTTGTCTTGTAGTTTTACGCCATTTTTCTTATGATGATATTGTTAAACATGACATAAGAAACTCCGGGGGGGGTAATATATCCATATTCAGACAGCCGAGATAATTTTTCCTCAATTTCCTTTTGCAAGTTGAGTTAAAAAATGGCCACCAAAAAATGTTTATTCAAAACAAAACATTCCAGAAGGTGGGGTTAGAAACGTTTTCCCACGATCCCAGCCAATCAGCAAATAGGATCGTGCACAATAATTTCATGGGCTTATTTGTACTAACCAAAATCACATCAAGTAATATGCTCACACATATAATATCAAAAATATGAAACTGCACACACTGTAGGTGAAGTGTACCAACAATGTGATAATTGTAAATATCATCTACAGAGTTAATACTGTCTATGAACAGTTTCAGTAAAAATTAATGAAAATAAACAGGTAAAAAATGATTTGCGAAAAATAAATCAACATTAAAATCAAGATACATATGCCACATTTTAGATTCAAATTTGTTGAAAGATGCATTTTAGTTTTTCATTTTTAAATATTCCATAACAATCTGACTGAGCAGGTCAGAAATAGGATGTAAAATAAGTTCTTAGAGACATCCTTTGTTTCTTGCTTTTAATTGTGTAAATGAATAGCCATGGAATAAAGAGATGAAAAGTAGCGAGGAAATGAAATTTGCAATTACTTTTAGGATATGCCATTGAATGGTCAAAGCTTTTATAGGTAAGAATAATTACTTTACGAAGAAATGAAATCTGAAATCACTTGTAGGATAAGCTCTAAATGTGTATCCTTCATATGCATGAGATCATTTGAGAACTTATTTAGGAAGGTATATAAAAATCAAAATATAAATCTTCATATAAATAAAAAAAACTAATATTCAATCAAGTTGCCATAATATATATAAAAAAAATAAACTTGTGAAAAATGCTCAAAATACATGCAACCCTAAAACTTAAGAGACCTATTCCTTAAACTACCAGTATCTTTCTTACCTTTGAAGTATCCATAAATTTCATCAGACAGCCTAAAATTCTGTACCTTCCTTTAATATACCAAGAAGTTTGTACAAGTTTGTTCAAAATCCTGTTGGCTAAATCACAGTACTTTTCTGGTACACTCTGTGCCATGTCCATCATGGATTCCAAAACTGTTTCCACACTCTCTGCAGCATCTTCCACAGGACTATCCCAGTTTAACCAGATTAGTTCTAATGTCTGGTTAAAAACTAAAGAGAGATTGTATCTATTGAAATCTGAATTAGCTGACATCTTTTTTAATCTTCTGTACCACAGAAGAAGTAACTGAAAAGCTTGATACTGAAGTGTAATCTCCCCTTTACAAAAGATAGCTACAGGTGCAAAGAGTTTAAGATGGAATACTGTGCTCTCATTTGTTGTCTGCTGGGTATATTCTGAATTTCTATTTGCAGACAGACAATGTTGATGATGTACTGCACCTTGATTTGATGATTCTAGAAATGCAGCTTGTTCATTGGATAGTATACAGGTATGCAGCAATATTTCTGCCTTTCCACAAACTACCATTCCTCTCAATAATGACAAAGCTCCTAGATATTTCGGAGTGAAGTTTTTCACCTCTGCATCAATTCCATCTGTGCTAATGGCCTTGTCCTTCAAGTTCTTTATGGAAAATGAAGAACCTTTACAAAAAGTGCAAAAAATTGCAATTGTTATTATTTCTATATTGATTAACCTACAAAAAAATGTTGCAATCAGTAATATTTCTACACAGATTAACATCCAAAAAATTGCAATCAATAATATTTCTATAAACATTAAAGTCCATAAAATTCTCAATAACATTTTTCTTGCTTGACATAAACAATAATATGCTACTGCTATACTTATCAAATATGACCTGCATGAATGGATTCGTGCTTTTAATCTAATGGGGTTCGAGTGTAAAGGGACTGCTTTCCTTTGTGTAAAACAGGCGAAAGTTCTTTGTTATTATACCGAATTTTAGCATACTATCTTTACTGGAAAAGGGGAGGTTCAAACAACCTAGTGAACCTCCTGTCTAAATCTGTTCCTTCAATGGTACATTTCAGATACAGTATTTACCACATGTTTTCAGATGGCAAAAAATAATTACTTTTTTGTCGTCCAAATACATATTAAATTATTTAATGAAGTGTCCGAAAACAGGAAGATAAATTTTTTCCCCATACCATTCGCAAAAAAATTACTATTAATTCACATGACAATGTCCTGCCATGAAGTAAAACAAGTATTTTGTCTAAAACCAGGGATAAATAATGAATGAAAAACAGGTATTACTTGCCTATTTTGTCTATCTGATACATGTCCATCCACCAGAAAATGCAGCCATGCATTTATTAGAGCCATGATTGAGTGTGTAATTTCCAAAAAAATCCACCATATTAATATTCTTGCAATCCAGTTTAACCCTCTGCTAATCAGTGATCATTAAAATCTACCTTACAAACACATGCAAGCTTTCTGTCTGTGTAATTAGGATATTAATACAAACTAAATAAAAAATAATGAAATTATAATTCTGAAGATATTTATGACAGAAACATTTATGGGTAGTATCGAGAGTAGAAATACATGTACATGTATAATGGCCGATCTTAGAGACTCCATATGGGTTGAGTGTTGTACGCCTGCCTAGAAAGGGTGAAAATAATAAGATGCAAAATACAAGTCGGCATGATTATTATGTTGGTATTTTTTTAAAAAAAGGTGATCTATTTGTTGTGGTTCTCTCTTTTTTCCCCTTTTTTCCCCACACAGCCAAGGGTAGCTACAAAACAGCAGAGCTTGCTGACTTGAAACAATTGAATTCTCAAAGATTGTTTTCATGTATGTCAGAGATTTCAAGCTGTCTAGGTGATAATTGTTAATAATATAACTTGTGGGATTTCTTTGACAGGTGTGTTCAGAAACAAAAGGCAGCCATCTGGATTTCATTAAAAAAGCACATGATGTTCTGAACATGTAGTACCCACAATCAATATTTATCGTCTACAAAGAGGTTTATTACCTGTAGAATGATATCTTTAAACCATGGTACAAAATGCCTCAGGAATAAGTGTTTTGCTTTGTCGCACGATGTCAATGAATTTACTAATACAGTCTGATTCTTTGATGTATTTTTTAAATACAATATCTACACTGACAACCAATCATATTGGCAACCAAATGAAGTGAAACTTGTATTAGTTAAATGAATGGAAAACATGCTATGAATTTTACTTTAAAACAACGCAGCAGACCTACACAACTTGTAGAAAAAAATTATAGCGAAGCAATTTTCAAAAAATTACAAGGCATTTAAATATTATATTTCTCCCCCAAAATGGTGTCTGAAAACAAACTGTCTGAAAACGTGGTAAATACAGTACTTTACTTAGTTTTCTATATATTGAAAAAAATTCAGAAAAGACAACCTAATATCTTGAAGAAATTGTGCCATAATACAATTAATGAACAGTTCCAGTTTACAGTTCTCAATCAATATAATTATTTGCTACAAATTTTTTAAATTTATTTGACACATAAATGAACAGTTGCAGTTTGTTGTTCTCAAATAGCATAGTTATTATTCTAAACAACAAATATTAAATTTATTCTTTATGTTAGACTCAGAAAACACATTCTGTCTATACCATATTTCTAAGAACAAAACATGAGAAAATACCTGATGCCAAATGGCTGAATATTTGTGAAAAAGCTTGAATAGCTTGGACTGCTTCTGGGGCTGAATTTAACATCAAAGTCATGGCTGTTCCAGAAAGCAGGACACAGTCTGTTGCATAGCCCTGTAAAATAAGCCTATACTGTTTGTACTGGTGTAAAACAAAATCCAAACAAGAAAAAAGGAAAAATATATTATTTATTAAATTATTTATTTAATGTCTACAAAGAGAAGAACAATACAATGTAATGTGAAATGATTGAAAATATATAACTCACTGAATGGATTAGCAGTAAAAAGTGGATTATGACTCACTGGATGGATTTTAAAATGTGGATTACCAGCAAAACATGGATTATTTCACCAGCTAATACTGATATCTAATTGTTTCTTGTTACAGTGTTATTAGCATTAATAAAACTTGCCCATGGCAATCAAATAGGTCAAATGGCAATTCAAATTACCATATAATACTCAATTATAAGTCAACTCAACTATAAGTACCCCTCCCATATTAGGTACATAAAATAAAACATGAACTTGAAAGCATGCAGTAAAGTACAGTAAATAAAATGACATTTGGGCAACTGAAAATATAAAGAGTTGCCCTCTGGTCTGCTATATTGTGGCCTTAAGTGCTGCTGACAATAAAGTAACATGTTGAATTTGAAGAAAAAAAACTGGATGTGCCAAGATGAAAAAAATGCAGAAACACAAATCTTAGCATTAAATCATGGTAATTTGAAAAGAACAGAATCTAAAAGACTGGGAATTATTAATTAAAACAGGTATATAATGGAGGAACAATAAAATTATTTTAATTACCTGAAACGGATTGTTCAGAGTGTAACCATTTTTCTGGTAATCAAACAATAATAAAAATGTTATTTGTATGGTGCAAAATGTGACAACTACTATCAGCACAAACCTGTTTTTACTATATTTTTATGTAAATTGTGTTTTTTTTTAGTATACTTACCCAATCACATTAATGTTAGGGAGATAAGCCTGGTACTTTGTAAATCCAGCTTTACTGAAAGATGAAAATTGTCTTTTCCAGCCTATCTCAAACAATCGACAATATCTCCTGCCTATTACCACCCTTTGTCACTGCCAAGTGTCACGACTTTTTAAACTGAGCAATATACTAACGAGAATGCTAGCAGTGTGGTTAGGTAGGGTTTAAGTAATGTGAATCTGCAAGTATTCTTGAACAAATATGACTGACTTACAAATTTGTTTTCTTCCTTAAATATATTCTGAAATCACATTACAGTTAGGAGAATAGGTATCAGAAGGAGTGATGCTAAGCATTCAAACTCTACCTAAAGGTAGAAAAAGGTGATTGGCCTCTGCTCTTAACCTGTCTATAGAAGAGACTGAGCAATTGCTGACAGATGGTAACCTGCTTTTGGCTACAAAGCCTGGTTGTGTCAAGAGGACTACTGAACCATAGAATTTGAATTGAAGATAGTTTGGGTCAACGGAAAGTGCCTGTAACTAGCTCACCCTGCAAGAGAACCAGTCCTAACACTAAGCACATTAATGCTGAGTGCCAAGCAAGGCAATTGCTAGCACCATTTTTATAAGTCTTCGGTATGAATTGGCAACAGTTCAAACCTGTGATTTCCAACATCTGAGACAGAAGCTCCAACAACTTAGGCCACAAACATGGTCAGATTCAGTCCATTCCATATTTGAATCTGATTAACTGATTTGTAGGCACTTCATCAAACTCACTGTGTGTCGAATCATGACCTAGTTCCGATGCATTTCTGGATAAGCCATACCAGGTGGCATCAAAGATTCAATTCCATCCTCTTTGAAAATGTCACTAACTATATCATGTGGATAAGCAGTGTAAATATATAAGTCTGGCACTGCCATAATGGCCAGCTGATTTGTCTGGATATTGGCTGTATAGAAGATGGTCCAGGCATCACTGGTACCAGCTGCTCCAAAAAGCCTGGCTGGACATACAGATTTCTTATTAAAATCTCCATCAATAATAAGGGTAAGTTGCCAACCAGTTAAACAGACAGATCAGTCACGAAGATCCTCATAAATCCAAGAAGGCCAAACCATTTTATCAAAAATAGCCCCATCTTTGAAGATTGGTTAGATGGCCAGTGATGGCTTGGCAGACAGATTTCTCAAAGAAAGCTCGATCACAGTAAGGTTAAGTTGCCAATGGTATGGCTAAATAGATGGATCTATCACCAAGATATCAGTAAATCTTACCTGGCCAGACTTTTTTTTTATCAAAAAGTCCCCATGCCGGGTGGCCAATTATGTCAAGGCTGTATAATGAAATAGATTCAATGGATCTGGTGCAAACCCCATGCATCCAGCACTTACAGGCCTGAACACCATGATTGGGTATGGTGGGTGATGTACACACACTAAACAACCTAAAATCAGGGAGCACAATTGAGGAATTTTAGGTAGGGGGATCCCATTGTCCCCCACAAGACTCAAAATGGAGGTTGACTTTGGATAAATAGTGAGGAGGTCAACATTACCTTGCCTCAACTAATTCTGTCTTTCCTTTTCTGAAGCCTTCTGGACTGTTGCTTTGAACTTTTTGCATTTTGTGCATTTAGTTTACATTTCAACTGAAATGGCACAAGAGAAAACATGTACATTAGCAATTCAGCATGTTACTAACTCACTAATGCTGTATTCCAGATTTACTCTGTCCCTTTATTACACATGCTGCATACTACAGATGATGTACACTTAATATATAGGATACAAGAGTCATGGTTGTCTTTCTTTGCTTTGAACAGTCTGTGTTTCATGCATTTAGTTGTAATTTCTACTGAAACGACACATGAAGAGATAAAAAGCACAAATTAGCAATTCAGCATGTTAATAAGTTGCTTATATGCTAATACTAACGAAGTAAGCAAAAATAGTCAGTGTTGCATTAAGTCATAAATGACAACATGAGTTCAATGAGTATGAGTATGTTGTAACAAGGTCTTAAATAGATGTAGTCCAAAAAGGTGACAAAGTCGCTCAAAATCTGGAAAATTTGTAAAAATGATGTATACAACTTGTAGAAGAAAGATTGCAGAACAAAATAAATTAAAATTTAAAGTTGGATGATCCAAGTGAACACTAAGATGGCTTGAATTTTAGGATGTATAATGCACATTGTACTCAGTATGGCAGCAAATCTTAAAATCTAGTAACACATGGTGGTGACATGGGGAGGTAATCAGCAAGAGTTATTGCCCCCTGTCTATGTCATCAGAATTTCATTCCCTTATAGGATCGACGACTGTCCTATGGCTTAGGTCTCACTGAGATGCTTCTCCTCCATTCCTCTTGATCTTGCGCCAGATGTTTCCATCTCCTAGTGTCAATCTGTCTAGCTTTCTTTCTCTTAGCTACATCATTGAATCTTAGCAATGGTCTTCCTCGACTTCTGTTTAATTTCTTCAGATGTGAGTACAAAAGTTACCTTGGAAGTCTCCCCTCATCCATCCAATGGATGTGACCAAGCTATTTTACGTTTTTCTTAATACAAATGTCGGTCATAGACAGGAGTCCTGTTCGCTTCATTACTTCTATGTTTGTGACCTTGTCCTCCCATTTAATTTGTAGAATTTGGCTGAGGTAGCACATCATATAAGCATGAAGCATCTTTGCCTGTGTTCAATAAATCATCCTGGTTTCTGCACCATACAAGAGAGAGATGACATATCACTATGGCATGATATACTTTCCCTTTCACATGAGGTGACACATTAGTATTGTTCCAGAGCCTATACTGTAGCTTGCTGAAAGCAATGCTGGCTTTCCCCAACATGTATGTTATTTCACTCTCATGGCTAGCATTTGTCGAGATAGTACTACCAAGGTAGACAAAGTTTTTGCACTGGAATAGGTCCTCACCATTGATGTTATGGGGGTTGGTGGAGGAGGTGTGCTGAATGTTTTACCAGTTGGTATGTGCATTCTGTCTTACTGATGTTTATTTCAGGCTGAATTGTTTTGCCATCTTGGAAAATTTGTTCACTAATGTCTGCATATCCTGTGCATTGTATGCTACAATGGCACTGTCATCCACAAACAGCATTTCTCACACTACAATTGCCTGGTTCTTGTCTTTGCCTTGAAGTGTGACACAATGAACAGATCGCCATTGAGGCGTGTCTGAATGTACATACCTTCATTTATACTCTCAAAAACCACCTCAAGCATTGCTTCTAAGTAGATCGAAAAGAGGGTCAGCGCCAGTACACATCCCTGTTTAACACCATTTTGTACTGGAAATTCTTTGGATTGCATGTTGCCATTGGCAACATATGCCTGCATACTAGTGTGGAGAGCTTTGATGACACTGATGACATTTTCTGTTGTGCCAAACTTCCTGAGATACTGTGTTGAACTCTTTGGTGAAATCTATAAAGACTACATACTGTGGCATGTCCTCTTCCAAGCACTTCTGTTGTATATGGCACAGACAAAAGATCCTGTTCAACAGCTCATGAGAAAGAATCTTACCTGTGATTGATAGGAGGGATATAACTCTGTAGCTTCCACATTTCTTACAACTTCCATTCTTCAATATTGGCACTATACTAGCATCTTCTCAGTCCTGTGGTACCTTTCCTTCAGTCCAGATTTGCAGGATAAGATTATGAAGATTTCTCATCAATTCCAGACCAACATATTTCCAGATTTCTGCCGTTATTCCAAAATGACCAGGTGCTCTCCCTTCGTGAGTGGTATCAATAGCTTTAGTCAGTTCCCGCATATCTGGGGGTACTGAGAGTGATTCTATCTCTGTTCACTGGAGATAAGTGGTACCTCTCTTTCTGGGTCATTAATCTTCCCATATGCCTGTATAGAATATCTTTATATTGTTCACATCAGCTGCATGTTGTAATTCTTCAGCTTTAGCCTCCCGTCAGTTTGATATCATCTTCCTGGTGTACCACTGGAGTAGCCGTTTGCATTTTACATACTTCGCTTTATTGGATTGCAACAGTATTTCCCGAGCCTGGTTTCTACCTGTCAGCAGTATCTCAAGCTCAATGTCCCCTTCGTCATACCAGTCTTGATGTTTCCGCTTTGCCTTCTCAAGAACAAGTTCCACTGCATCATGCACAAGTTGTTAGGTTTTGCCAGTTCTCCTCAATCTCATCACCCATCGGCTGTAATCTGTTGGTCTGAGTTCTCTCGATCTCATTCTAGAGCTTCTCTATGATGGAGACATCCTTCAGTCTTGCTGTATTCATCTTGGTTGGTGGTTTGGTAGCAGTTCTATTGTGCTGTCTGCTGACTGAGAATTTGATTTTGGACCTTAGCATCTGATTGTCGGTTGAACAATCAACACCTCTCATCACTCTTGTGCTAAGCACATCTTTTAGGTCTTTCTGTCGTGTGATTACATATTCCAGGAGATGCCAGTGTTTTGATCGTGGGTTCATCCAAGTGGTCTTGTGTGGTGTTCCTTGTGCTTGAAAAGTGTATTGGTGATGACAAAGCCATTTTCTGAGCACAGAGCCAGTAGAAGTTGACCATTTGAGTTGTATTTGCATCCCAGGCCATTTATCATGATCTTTCCAACTCTTGCAGTCTTCAGTTAGAATCAGTTTGTCTTTGGCTGGAACCTTGGAAATAACAGTTCTGAGACAACTGTAAAACTCCTTGTTTTCCTTGGGGTTTATCATTGTTGGTACATAAACACTAATGACTGTGACGTATATATTCCCTCTCCGGTGAAAATCTCATTGTTATTATCCTGTCATTAATCAGTGTAGGGTCCTGGTCAAGAATGCCAGCAATGGAGTTCCTCATCGAAAGACTGACTCCGCTTTATCTGTGATCATCTTCGTCCTGTCCACTCCAGAAGAATGTATAGCCAGTCTACCATGCTGTCATATCCAGGCAGACGAGTCTCACTCAAAGCTGCAATGTTGATGTTATATCTGCATCGTTCCATAGCTACTAGAGCAGTCTCTCGTTCAGGTCTATCAGTACCAACATGGTTCAGCAATGTACATACATTCCACTCGGCTAGATTCAGCTGACCAGAGAATTAGTATGTTAATTTATGCTCTTAAGGACACATTTCCCTACTGGGTGGTCCACTACTAACTTTAGCGACCAATCTTATATTTAGTTCTGCCAGAATGTCCAGTGTGCCCTCCTTATCGATGAAGTTGTACCAATGGGGTTGCTGGTTTAGTCACCAGCTACTTGACCATGCAACAGGTTGTATCTGATTACATGTTACCGATAGCAGGCTTCAGTGCCTGACCTGACCATCTGTCTACATGAGATAGATAAAAAAAGATGATTTTATATTCATTTGAACTGAATTCATTAGGTGGCAGGCTCATATCTCTAATGTTAATGTTATTAGCAAATAAGGAATAATGATTCACACACAAGTATTTACTTCTTTAAGCCAAAACTAAAATCATTTTGATCTTTGGTCCATGAAACTTGACTCAAAGTCCATTCCATTTCTATTTTTAAAAAAAAATACTTGAAAATTTAATGCATGAGTCTTAATGTCTTATTTTAAAATGATTGGTAATACATTTTTTATTTCCTAATTTTTATATTTAATTAGACAAAAGACAAAAGATCTAAAGAGATTTAAAATAACCTAATTAATGATAATTTTTATAGCTGTCTATTACTGCTGATAGTGGTAACTCAATCTTGAACTTAAAGAGTTTATGATTTCCTGGACATATAGTCACAATTTTCATAAAACAAACTTCTCAAACTAACAGTACTCCTAATTCTAATAAATTTCAAGCTTTTCTAAAATTATGTCTTTCCATTACCACCAATTGAAAACAGAGGCAGAGTTTACACTCCAATTGAGAAGTGTTATTAATAATGAGGCCAGGCCAGCACATACCTCCTGGTTTAGTATGTGAATTAGTGTTCCTATCATGGACAGAATGTATCTATCAGTCATGTCTTGTCCCTCTTTATCATGGCTAACTCCCCATATCGAAGACTGTACTGCTGAAGCACAATACTGGAATATCAGTAAACAGATCTGGAAATGAAAACCAATAACACAAATATGGTGACTATTGTAAGGAAATATGAACAGAATTGAAAACAAATAAATAACAGATGTACCCAGGCTGAAATGACTAATACAAAAACAGGCACCCTTAGCCTATCAGACAATGACAATAAGTAACCCATCTTTAACCCATTAGACATGATACAAAATAGTCACATTTAGCCCATTAGACAATGATAAAAAATAACCCATCTTTAACCCATTAGACAATGATACAAAATAGCCACATTTAGCCCATTAGACAATGATACAAAATAACCCATCTTTAACCCACTAGACAATGATATAGAATAACCCATCTTTAACCCACTAGACAATGATATAGAATAACCCATCTTTAACCCACTAGATATGAAATAACCACCTAAAACCCATTAGGCAATTATACAAAATAACCCATCTTAAACCCATTAGAAAATGATACAAAATAGCCACATTTAGCCTAGTAGACAATGATACAAAAAAGTCACATTTAGCCCATTATACAATGATACAAAAAAGTCACATTTAGCCCATTAGACAATGATACAAAATAACCACCTTTAACCCATTAGACAATGATACAAAATAGCCACATTTAGCATATTAGACATTGATACAAATATTTTTTTTAGCACATTAGACAATGACATAAAATAACTAAAATCAGCACATAGGACAATGATACAAAACAGCCACATTTAGCCCATTAGACAATGATGCAAAATAACCACCTTTAACTCATTAGGCGTTGATACCAAATAGCCATATTCAACCCATAAAATAATGATAAAAAAAGCCATATCAAGCCAATCAGACAATGATACAAAACAGCCATACTTGCTCATCAATGATACAAAAAAGCCATATTTAACTCATACAACAAGGATACAACTAGCCATATTTCACCCATTAGACAATGATACAACAAGACATATTTCACCCATTAGACAATGATACAAAATAACCACATTTAGCCTATTAGACAATGATACAAAATAGCCACATTCAACCCATAAAATAATGATACAAAATAGCCCATAAAACAATGAGAAAAAATAGCCACATTTAATGCATTAGACAAAGATCCAAAATAACCACCTTTAGACCATTAGACATAAAAAGCAGACTAAGCAAAATAGTTATTTATAGTATCTACAGACATTTTAGTCCAAAAGTCAAAGAACAAGTATTCATGTAACTTTAATACTGCCAAGAATATGTGCAGATATAAAATCATACATTGTTACATAGGGTTAGCAAGGAAAATTCATTATTTAAAAAAAAATATTATGAACACAAATCAGCAATTTTTACCTTCAGAAAAATTAAAATCAAAGAAGAATATTTTCACTGCTCTGGTTCTTTTCACCTTCCATGTATCAATTCCACAGGTTACATGTTTCATATCTGATTTGAGGCTTTAGGCCTCAGTTTAATTCTCACTTTAAAAAACCCTGTCTTTACTGAAAAAGTCAAGGACAAAATCCAACATACCACCGTGTGCAATAGTATACAAGCACATGCAATGAACACGGAAAATTTATCAAAAGTTCTGTGATTGGTACCTTAACAACATAATAAAGACATTGTGATTCTGCTAATGTCAAATTCACAGGAGGTACTTTACGCAAACTGGTTAACTTTTCATTTATCCAACACAAAACCTGCTGGAGATTCTGCTTGATGACCAGCTGCACATTCTCATTCTGTTCCAGAAGTAAGGATACTGTAAATAAGAAAGAGTATCAATACTAGTTTGCACAAATTAATGTGAACACATTCTTGATATAAAAACAAAATTAGGAATTAGATGCTCTGTAAAAATTGTAGTAATCTTAAGAATATTCAAATTACTGCCAACAAAATACTGATTCAAATTCCATTCTGTCAATATTGGCCAGTTTGTATTCTGAATAAAATTATATTCTTCATTTGAAAGAAATGACCTTTAAAATCAAAGACTGACATACAACCCTACTTTTCTCTCTCTAAAGTTATTTAACTGGGTTTAGCACTTCTATTATATTAAAAAGTGTTATTACAAAATCACTGTCCTACTCAATGTTTCATTTTAGTTGGATCAGCCAACCAACCATCCAAGCCAAACAGATTTCCATTTGATCAAAATACCTTAAATTTTGAAAGCAAATAAGTCTCCATGGTTCAGTGGTTGCAAAGAAAAAAGGGTACCATGTTAAACTAACTCTTAACTATAATCTATCAAAACTAATAAAATGTTATTACAGTGTACATTTACCTGTATCTCAATTGCTAAAACAATTTTCTTCTCATTCATATACCTTGATTATATCAAGGCTACTCAAAAGAAATGTCAAGTTGTCCTATTCAGCTAATAATGCAATTCAGGTGGCAGTTTCCAGGCATTATTACAACAATCAATTCAATCCCATGCATTCTATACACTTAAAAGATTGTTCAAATCAGTTACATAACCAGAAGGTTTACTGCAGTATCACAAATTATTGAAGGGTACGACTTTTATGGATTTTACTGTTGCCCTGAACAATGAATTTAAAAGACACAATAAAAGATTAGCCACATTTGATAAAGAAGCATCAAACTTCTTTTTCTTAAAGTCTTTCATTCCGAGAGATTGACAAAGTGATTTGATAAATCAATGCTATTTCTGTAATTGGGATTTAAAATATTATCTTTTACACATGTCTATTTTGTTTCAATCTTCAGGAACAAGAATTCTAAAGCATATTGTTTCAATATACATGTATCCATGGTAGTTGCATTCACTGCTTTAAATTAATATCTTGTGAGATAAGGAAGGATAGAAAAAAGGAGAAAAATCAAAAGGTATTTAAACAATACTATTACTGAAACTAAAAAAAAAAAGCAAATGGTATCATAAATGAAAATATGATTTAATACTTATTCAAACTGATTCTTAATTTAAGAAGAGGCATATCAGTCACTGATTCAAGTGGAAAGTACAAAAAATTCACTCCTCACAAAAGCATGTCTTCTTTTTATGCATAACTGTTTAATCCTAATGAACAAGCTGACTGTAACATTACAAGCTATTTAATTAAACACTGTGTATGTACACTAATTATCATTTAATGAAACAGTATGTACACAAACATAACCTCTGAATCAACATTGTATCACTCAATTCAGCTGCTACACAGAAATCTTAGGTAAATAATCCTAAAATTACTGAATTAAACAAGCAGTGTATTTTTAAAGTCAGGTATAAGTCCAATCTTCCACACATTTTCATGTCAGCTGCAGTTATCCTTCTGACATTAATTGGCTTCATTGTCCATTTTTAAGTAAAGTCTAGTGGCTAAAATTGGTTCTCACATATGGCTCACTCAATCAAAGGAGTGGTTCCATTATCTCAGCAAATTTATTACCATCTTTGCATTTTCTGAGTTCATATAGGTTTATGTGAAAAATATTCAAGGACAATTCAGTTCAAGGACAGGATGGAGGGAGATTCTCAGTGAGTATCATAGAATGAAAATATAAGTTAAACTGCCTCTAAAAATTTATATATATAGTGTTGTGAGTATGTGCTCTTAAAATAAATAACAGAAAAGAATGAAAGGCAGCAAACTTTGTAAAATTCAACAAATAATTTATTTCACGAGAATACAAAGTTAAAATGAGAAAAAAGAACTTACAGTATTGCAAATTAAATCTTTAAATAATTCAAGAATTACTGATTACTGACACAAGACATAATAATTTAAAGTCATGATCAAAATTCAGCATAAGTCCACAATAAATAAACAAACTGAAGGTAATGATGTGTTTGATAGCTTGCAGAGTGTTGATGTGTCAACTGCATTTTGTTAAATCACAGTAATATAATTCCAGGTTTGAATTCACTATAAATTCTAGTGAATGTCTCTGTCCATTGAATTTTATCAGAGCACGTTTGTATTTTCATAGAAAATAATCACTTGAATTCAGTAATTAGAAAAAATAAAATTTTCAACCCAAAAATGAAATATGACACAACATATAATAAACTTGAAAGTGGAAGATTTTAAAGCACAACTGAAAAATCCTCAGTTCACAATTAGCATTTTCTCAAAAAACTATTACCTAATGGAAAATAACCTTCTAGAATGATCCTGATGTTTACAAAATGAAAACTAGAACTTGGACTAGGTAAAATACACTAAAGAGATTGCAAAAACTAGACCTAGACAAATAAACATATTTACTTCTATTAATAATAATTCTCATTATAAACCCAAACACAGAGAATAATTTAGCTATGCATTAGTTGTTTACAAAAAGAGTCAATTCAGGCCAAGCCGAAAGGAACTGAGTTTTGGACAAGGTCAAGTCCAATGTACAGTGTTACATTACTAAAGCATGTAATGAAAAAAAAAATTAAAAGAAAAACTTACAAACAAAGCAAATTAAATATTTATAACAGTAGTGATGACACTGCATGTGCTCATGGATGATGAAAACCCTTAATGCCTGATTACATTGTCAATGGTCATTGAGCTGATTCTGTTCAAGTTCCTGGTATATGCTACTGTTTCATCATGTTCTAAAACTTTAAAACTTTTTTGCATACTAGATAAAGAATAAGACATAATAACTTCACTTGAAAGCAAGCTATATTTGTCATTATTTCAGTGGAACTATAAGTAAAAAAAGTCATGAAAGTACTGTAATCCAAACTGATATGGTGTATAACACTAGCACCTAGATAAAGAATAAGACATAATAACTTCACTTGAAAGCAAGCTATATTTGTCATTATTTCAGTGGAACTATAAGTAAAAAAAGTCATGAAAGTACTGTAATCCAAACTGATATGGTGTATAACACTAGCACCTAGATAAAGAATAAGACATAATAACTTCACTTGAAAGCAAGCTATATTTGTCATTATTTCAGTGGAACTATAAGTAAAAAAAGTCATGAAAGTACTGTAATCCAAACTGATATGGTGTATAACACTAGCACCTAGATAAAGAATAAGACATAATAACTTCACTTGAAAGCAAGCTATATTTGTCATTATTTCAGTGGAACTATAAGTAAAAAAAGTCATGAAAGTACTGTAATCCAAACTGATATGGTGTATAACACTAGCACCACATAAAAACAAAACAAAACATAAATACATGCAAGTCCCTCAATAATCAAAGAATAAAAGGTGGTGGGAGAAAATAAACTTCTAACATGTATAGCTCTTTTAGAGTCTTAATTGGGTTTTTGAAGCCAGTCTCTATATTCTTCCGTTTCAAGCTAATTTCATGAAAGCAACAAGAACTCCATTTATAGTGATAGCTCATGATTGATCAGTCACTTTGCTGTACTTTCTGTCCCTTTTAACAATAGCAATCTGCCAGTAAATGCAGTACACCTTTATGAAGTGCAACAAAGGAATGTACTCCCAGAATGCACATAAGGAGACCACTTGCATGTAAATTGTATGTGACATGTTCATTTGCAAATGCATACACATGGTTTAAATATTTTATTTTGTTCTCATCTTTACAAAACTATATTCAAGGACACAGTCAAAGTCTGGACACAATTCAAGTCAACTGAAGGAAGCAGCAAAAGTCTGGTCAAAATTCTAGCATATTCAAGGACATGAAACAGGATTTCAAACACAAAGGACATCAAAAGTTAACAATGCTTACTGATTGCATTGAGCAATGGGCAGTTAGTTGGTTCACATGTGGAATGATGACATCATTCAAACAGACAGAAATCTGAGTTGATTTTCCCCACTCCTAAGCCACTGTGTGAAGGCCATTATCATTAGCAAGTACTGTAATTGATGTTACAACTTTATGAACAGTGTTGTGAGGAAAAAATTCAGACACAAGTTCTTAAATAACTAATTTACAGTTTAGCATTTGTTGGCTGCATTTGCTTCCTTTGATGATTTATCTTGATGGGTGTTTGATTTGTGCTCATACAGGTGGTACCACTGTGTTAATCATTAAAGTGTTCATTGTTTGCTGTAATAGTAGTTTTATGTTGTAGTATTATTCACTTGAGGCATCAGTTTAGGTTAATCCACAAAATAAAATACCTAGAAATATACAAATTTTGATTGGCAAAACCACAAATTTAAGTACTCACAAAAGTGTCTATATTCTCAAAATCATGAAAACTGCAACCCACAAAAATAAATGATACTATTGTAAATGAAAATGATTATGTACATTAATTAACAGAAATTTGTGTGTCGCAGAGAAACACACAGCTGCTTAAACCATAGCCCTTCTTTCACCTTCAGTTTCAAGTCCACCAGTGAGACTTACATTTAGTTATAGCTTGGTTCCCTGTTGATTGGGTTTTTAAAACTTCCATTACATGGAAACAGAAACAACCTGTGATCCAGTCTGCATATATTGAAATATAGGGCTGCCAAAACTGCAATAGAATGAAATGAACATACATGCTATACATTTGGAACAGCCATCTGGGGGGATTGTTATTTCATGAGATCACATACACATGTACACAAATACACACACACAATGAGTACCTACTTTGTATCTTTCATATACCACAAGATGTATATATTTTACATTAGAAAGGAACAAATTTGTTTATAAATTTTCATCAATATTAATAAATAGAAATTCATCATTAATCTAGAGAGTCAAAAAGCAATAGTCTATAATATGTCATGGGGAAATCACAATTTGATATATTAGCAGTTTTGGTAGATCAAATTACTTGGTACCAATACTTCAAAAGTTATGTTATTTTCAAGACAGACAGACAGACACACTCAGATCTGCAGACATTTTGGGTGGCAAATATTAGAGTCTGAATCAAAAAGCCTCTCTGATGACCATGGCCATATCACATTATAGAAACATTTTTAAAAAATGTAATAAATAAAACATAATCAAAATATTGTTTGTTCAGAATCTTCTATCAATGTGCAAACAAGATTTTAAAAAGACAACAATCTTATGAAAATAGCAACATTTATTTACATTTACCAAAAGTCAGGAATATGTATTTGACATTATGCATGACAAACATGATTTTTTTCTAAGAACTGAATATCATCAAAGACCTTTTCTCTGATAAGTTTTCTTCAGCAAATTTACCACACTGATTGTTTCCTATTTAAACTTTCATTAAAATACAGCTTCCTTTATAATCCAATTTATATAAAATATAAGTCACTGATATAAAAAAAACTGCGAGTTTTGCCAAACATAAATGTGGCATATTTATGTTTAAATAAAAATTGAAATTTTCCTGTTGAACCAATATAAGATAAAAAAGATTTACCTTTTCAAGTGCTCTTGACATTTTCATGGACTCTGCACACAGGAAACAACAATGAACCAAACAACTCAGATAACTTTTAGTATCATCATCAGACTGGTTTACATCCTTTACTTGGCAAATTGTACGAATTGAAGTCTCTAGTCTTCTAATCAATTTTGGTATTTCATTTTTTCTGATGGAGGAAATAACAATATATTTTAGTTCATTAATAACCTCACATTTCATGACAGTAATAACTGTACAGTTTAGTACATTAATAACAGTATATTCAAGAAGGTAACTGCCATAAGGAAAATATGGCTCTTAAAAACTATGCTAAAGAAACTTCATTTTTGGATACAAATATGCAGATACCACATATCTGTCATTTGAGGAAGAAGTGAAAATAATGTCATTTTTGTAATTTATCAAGACAAACTCCTTTAAAATTCCCAGAGATAAAAAGAATACTTTCAGATTGTGTGAGTTACTTAGACTTCAATTACTTAAACAATAATTTATTCCTCACTTATTTCTATAAAATAATGGCAGATAAAACTCATTCTTTCAAGATGCAAGTAGTTCATATTCTGGGTATTTAATATGCAGGATGACATATTTAGTAGAAAACAAGTAACATAAATACTTGTTGATAAATTGAATCTAACTGCAAACAACACAGACCCAGATTTGCAATTGCATAATGCGCCAGCAAATCAAGATCTATGCTGTTTATTCCACTCAATACTCTTAACAAACTGCTGAGACCCAGATCTGCCAACACATTACTGTATGGCAGTTCTGCGTCTATATCTGAGAAATCTATATTTGGATGTGACTTATAAATGAGTGTAAATGGTAGATTAGTGTGCTCACTCTTTACGTTCACTGCAACCAGATATGTGACCCATGAAGGAGACTAATAATGAGGCATGTTACAAAAAGAATGTTTCCTGATCATGCATTTAAACAGAAGAATTTAGTATTTAGTGACATGAAATCACATTATAATTGGTTCTCTTGAGGTAAGAAAAGAGAGAACAAATTTAATAGCAGAAATAAATTAACATATGACCAAATTAAATAACAATAATAAACTAATTTAACAAACATAAAAAATAGCAATAATAAATTAACATAAGATCATATTACTAGAATCATAGTCCTACCTAGGATACTATGGGCTTTGATACACTAAGCTTAACAGTGGGCTTTGCTACACTAAGCTTAACAATGAGTGACTAGGACAACTAATGTAAAATGTGATCCTGCCCTCAGGTTACTATATTCTGAACCTGGGCAGTGTACTTTTATCTATTGTTCCACTCACTAGATGCTAGTCCAAATAAATGACCAGCTCAGACATAATTAACAGAAAAATAACACCTGTGTACACATGAGATTGAATTGGATTTTTAAAGATTGACAAATGTCTTTATGGTCAGGACTTGCTGTTTTGCATTTAACACAATTTTTCAGCATAAGATGGGCTAAATTTCACTTTTTAAAGCACTATCAAATCAGTTTATAATGACCAATCACTTTATTGGCTAAATGTGGACATTACAAACATCATAAAACTCTTAAGCCTGAGATCTGATTCTAACCGATCACAAACAACATTACCTTTCAAAGGTATTTTCTGATTGTCCGCTAGTTCAGCCCAATCTCTAAAAACTCAAGCTCTGAGTTTTATTGTCACCGTGCCATATCATTTTATGCATCTATCTGCGAGTTCCCAACAAGAAGACGTAATTTTAAAGCAAATATTTCTAAATGCCAGCAATTATTTCAAGAACCCTCTTATAATTAAACTTGTTTTAGTAATGTAACATAATTAAGGTACCATACCTGTTGAAGTTTTTTATTACATCAGCAAGAACTTCAGGGTCTGAAGGTATGAATTTCTTTATTAGACTTGTGTTTATAACAGCTTTCAAAACCTCTGTTTCATCCATGTCAATGAACTGCTAGTCTGTAAGTAAATTATGAGAATTCAAAGATAGCATATTCAACTTTGAAAGCAAACAAGGACTGGAATAAGAGACCTTAGAAAGGACCAAAGTTCTACTTGCCGGAAAGAATTTCCAGGAATTCACAATTATCATTTCATATTTATAACCATCTCTTATACTCTTCAGGAATAAAAATATTTTGAAAATTACCTGCTGTGGTCAACATATTGGACAACAGATTCACTCCATTTTCATTAAAAGCAACAAGAATCGTAAGAATTTATTTGGTAAAAGGCAAATTTTGATATGTTCAGCAATCTATTAGCAGTAATAACAAGATTCACAAGGCTGCCTTAATTTTGTGGTCACCATAACAGAAGTCGGACAAGCTTAATGACTAACTAGATATCTAAGAAGTCTTTCAATGATAACCACATGCTAACATGACCATTGATCGAGAAGTAGCAATAACAAGATTTTCAAGATGGCTATTGTAGCAGCCACATTTGACAATAAATCTGCACCATTTTCATTTGGCACCAACTAGACCTCACAAGACATTATTGTAATGAAAACCTTTCTATTCAAGGAGAGGATTTTTAAGATCACTGCTTTGGTGACCATACTGGACATCAGATGGGTACCAATTTCATTTATGACCAACCAAACATTCATAACAAAGTGATAGTAATTGTTTACCCATCATCAAAAGACCATTCAAATGCAAGCAGGAACATGCAGATGTAAAGAGAGGTATAGTCTAATGAACTAGTAACTGGAGTTCCTTACAACCAAGTTCAAGATGTGACAGTAAAAACATCATTTATGTCTGATTGTACAAAATTTGTGCCATTCAGTATACTAACAAAACATGGCCAACACAAAACTCGAACTATCTGTGAACTCATCTTGTCTCACTGACCAGTCCCTCAAAATGCAGATGCCTCAAATGCAAAACTCAAATGTAAAAGTGCTGTTTAAAACACCTTGCATAAGTTTTTTGCCTGCCAGTCTGCACAGACTCACTATTCTCTAGTCACAGCAAGTTATTTTTTTTATTATTATTATATCATTCTACCACCTTCCCTAGTAGTGTTCATACATTAATATCCTTATTTCTGGTTGTGAACAAAATACCCACCCCCACACACCAAGAGTTATACAGATTGAAAGAAAAAAAAAATATGCACTGGTACAGATGGGACCCAATGAAACCCAATATCCTGATAATGATATAGATGACTAGGTTATGTATCCGGCAATAGTCCAGCAAGCTTGCATTCATATTTGTTTGCCTTATTCATTCATAAAAGCTTCCATTCTGTGATGAAACTCTTCTGAAAGCTTGTCCTTTTTATCCAGAATATATTTCATCTCTTTTGAGGAACATTTTTCAGCGTTTATACAACTTTTAATTAATAAGGTCCTTTAAATCCCCCTGATAGAATTCATGGTGCTATTTCCTTGGGGGGGGCTACATACCGATGTTGTCACAATGTAAAACGTATAATACATGCTTCTTTTTTAAAGCACAACAATTATGAATACACATTCATGGAATATGAATAATTGATTTAGTACCGTTGAGATTTATGGGTTTAAGTTTTTGTTTAAGTTATATTTTATAGTTCGCAAGAATATAACAATAGCAACAATTATATCTACGGACATATTTTAACTAATCATCACACAATGCTTTTCAGTACTAAGAAATATGCCTTCGCAGGTTCGTGTTTACCGGTGATCTGACCTTTGACATCTACGAACCCTTGATACAAAAAATAAAATTATTCTTTTATCTTCAAATAAATATTTATTAAGTTAGCATCCCAATATAATATATATTTTTATCTTATACGTTAATTTATAAATATATGAGCAATACTAATGACTTAAAGAATGAAAGGAGACAATCTCAGTCATTTGGATCGAGAGTAGGATAGATTGTGTGAAATCGAGGCTTAAGTGACTGAAGAGAGCAATACATTACAAAGAACCAAGGAATGTCTGGTATTTGGCGTCATGGAATAAAAGCCATGATGTATAGAGCTAATCTGAGGGAAGCACATTAAATATTAAGGATATTTTACTAATTATGAGTAAGTTTTTAATCTAATGTCATTTCGAATTGACGTAAATTATAAAATTCCAAACCTGATGGGGCCTTCATTAGGGATGGTCGGCGTTAATCCCCCTCGCGTTCCCCGAGCTATTGAATCTTCGTAATTTCCAGCTTTTTAGATCATTTTAAGTATTTCATCATATCCTAAATTGTGCATTTTTATAAACTCATTATTTTCCCCTTCATATCAATAATTATGTTCTTTCCTTAAGAAACGAAAGACTGATTTTATGGTCTCGAATCTGTGACACCTTCTTGCATACCAGTTATATCGTATTATTCAGTGAGCGTGAAAACTAAAGTTTACGGTTGACATTATACCAGCTTTAGCCAGCAATTAATTTTTCTCATGATTCTCAAAAAGAAAACTTTGAAATGTTAATTACAGCTGTGTTTTGTCGGCTATAATGACTTCAAAGTGCATTTATTCTAACAGTGGACCTGAATGGCAATGTATCCAAATTCGTCATGTTTTTAGTTGGTTTGCTTTCCATGTGCACAAGAGGGGACAAATAAATTAAATTGATGATCGTTTTTCAGATTAATTGTACTTTTCTTAGACAAAAAAATAAATATACACATTTAGGAATGTAATAAGCAGCAAATTATGTCTAATGATTACATTGACTGCATCTATCCAATGTTGTTCAGAGATTCACATTTGGGATTGTTTAGACAGCCTTTGATGCAAGTTGCAGTGCTGTTTCTAGATTGTAGTTGCATCTTGTTATGATTATTACTACAAAGATATTAGGCATAAAAAAAGAACAGAACTCCTGAAATAAATATATTGCACTTTGTTCACACTAGTACATACTTCCACCTTGAAAAAGCTAACCAAATGTAAAACCACTAGGAGAACCAAAAATAAATAATTCAGTCAATATTGTAATTGAGACATAGATTTCATATACAACAGTGCATCATTTCAATTTGTCCAGCTTATTAGATACAACAAATATAACAAGTAAAATATAAAAGCTGTAATTATTTAATTTTATTATTACAGTGCACAAAATCAAAATAACACCACACTTGAAGAATGCTAATAATATGAATCAGCTCAGAAAAGCACATGTACAAGTAATTGCACTAAAATGTCTAAAAGTAAAAAAAATTCAAAACGCGCTTGACATAATTATGGTTGTCAAATTCATAATCATGGTTTTCAACATTGTGATAACATCAAATATGAAAATAATATAATGTCCTGTAATAACAAATGTTTATTTACAATAAAATCAACAACTTTTTTAAAAGTCGAATACTTTTTGTGTTATTGAGAATTGATAGAACATCTGTAAATTTATGATCCCTTTCCAATAAATGTTTTTTACTTTTATCTTTTTTTTTCTCACTAATACATTGACTTACTTGAGCAGCATTTGCTGGAGTGATTGGATAAGTTTAAAGAACAATTTTTTAGATAACACTTATAGATAAATGATGATAAAGAAAATTGTTAAAACAAACTAGAAGTGCGAAGAACAAATTATGCACACGTAGGTCTTAATAAATATCACAAATCTGTTACTATTCCCTAACATTTACATTATAATTGCAGACTGGCAAAATTATAAGATTAGCTATTGATAGAGGCCAATGTGATTAACAGAAGTGGTTGGCTGTGTCCAGCCAGACAGCTCATGAAGACCTACAATGTCCTCTCTCTCCGGCTCTCATACAGCAGGAAAGAAGAGGAAGGTCATCAGCGTGATCCTCCTAAATAAAGAAGAATACTTTGTCTATGTTGATGTAAGTATTCTTCAGGGTAACTTCTGTCATGGCTACAGCTACTCATATTATTTTAGTGTTTAGAAGGGTAATTTTCAGTTTTGTGGCATTTATATACTACTATTGGTATAAGAGTCTAGAGTTATATTTAAAAACTTTTCTTTTATCCAAAACAAACAAAAGGAACTTAGCAACTGGATGAATGCCTTACCAATGTATACAAATTTTCTTTAGATATTTGTCACAAGAGTCTCGTCAGAGTCCATTTGTTATTAATATATGTATACTAGTTTTCAATAGAACACCCAGTAGATTTTCAAACATCTTAGAATGAGTGACTTATTGAGAGGTATCAAATATAAATCTATTTGGTCTGTTTTCTCTGTTACATATATGTGATTAAACTGCTTGTGTGTAAGATTTAAAATTTAAAATTCTTTTTATTTCATTTTGTTTCTTTGTATTTACTTGCAATGAATATTTTTCTCGGATTCGGGATTTTATGTTTAGTAGTGAAATATATTTTTAGTACAAAGCTGTTTACTTAAGATGAAATAGTAATACTTGCGAATTATCATTGAGTCCATCTTACCTTGGTAACAAATCTACAGGAAATTAAAATGATTGGTCAGCATCACGGATATCCTTTCTTCACATGATCACTGTTTGTAAACTACCTTTTTTATGATTGGTTTTTAAGTCGGTCTATATTGGATGATGTGACAATCTTGTGAGACTTGAAATAAGGTTTTGGAGAATTAAATACGCATTCTAATATTTTTTCAGGCAGAATCATTCAAAACCTTGAAGGAACAAGGTGTATTTATTTTAAATTTGTTGACAGAATATTTTATTCTTTGCCTGATTTTTGGATTCAATAATTTATTCTCCAGGACACTCAACAAGTTGACTTTCTTATAAAACATTCTGAAAGATATTCAAAGAAATTAATTCTGGAATTATTTGGAAACAAAGACTGTGATTCAAGTGAGTAATTGTTGATATTCATACATTGGATTACATCTGATATCATCACCCTCCATATTCGTATGTTGTCTGGACTCGAACCTGGATACTTATAGGACTATTTAGTGATAAGACTCATATTTTTTTCTTAGAATCATATTTGGATTATATTCACAAACTATAAGTCCTAATTACCAATTTTTACATTGTTTAGGAAAATAAATTGTTTTGTTAAAATTTACAAAGCTTGTCGGCTTTAGCGCTATCAAAAATCACGAAATAACCAACCCGGGTACCTGTTAGCACATGAATGACATGTACAACCGTATACCAACTAATTGTTATCTCCATTTCTTTAATATTTTTTTTATGGCGATAGAGGCTAACTGTGTGATTCGTCCACACCGACGTAGCTGCGAATTGTCTGACCGCACGCTGTTAATTAATACATTTATTTAGAATGACCTTTGTACACAGATGGTAGGTATAATCCAACTTTTAATGATCACTCTGATCAGCCACGTTAAAAGCTTTAGAACACTCGCATTTTTTAAAGTACAAGTCCTTGTTAGAACAGACCACGTTTATTCATCTGCTTTTGATTGCAGATTTGAATTACCCACGCATGGGTGCCCCAGTTATACCACGTGACCACACAGTCACATAAGTGTTACTATTTTGGAATTATAATTCTTAAAATAGTTATGGTAAAATTGTAGTATCGAAAATAGAAATATCGGTATATGTACGATGGCTAACTTTCAAAATTCGCAGAGCTAGTCGACTAGAAAAACAATGAGCAAAGATTACTTTGAGGCATTACGAAGATTTCAAGGTATCTAGCTGATGATTGTTCATAATATAAACTGTGGGATTTTTTTGACATGTTTGTTCGGAAATCAAAGGTATCCCTCTGGATTTCATTAAAAGAACATGCGATGTACCGATCATTAACACCCACATTCAATAGTTATCGTCTACAAAGAGGTTTATTACCTGTAGAACAAATGTTTTAACCTTGGTATATATTGCCTCGGGGATAACCTCCACTGGCTACCCAGTAGAACCTGAATCTGCCACAAAATCTGTTGACTGCCACATCTTGTTCTCCAGCATCAGTACAATATACCTATCTGAACTCAGCCATGTGTATCCCCACCCAGAAACTTGCGCTTTTCTTCCGACACTCCTCTCAGTGTTCCCACTGTTAAAATAGTCATACAGACAAGGGTTTTTTTGCATACCAATATCAGGCTATGTGGAATGAATTACCCAATGATCTTGAAGACTTAATGTTGGCACAAATCAGTACATTTTAATTTTTGCCAATCTGACATCTGATATTCCCCCCCATCCTCATCCAGTCCAGGGCTTGCCATTAAGATTGAATCCTTTATTGTCATCTATTAATCATCCCAAAATATATTATTAATGTGATCACCCAGTCTCTGTCAGTTACGGTGGAGTTCAATTTACAAGGTAAGATCTGTATGTTTAAATGTAACCTTTGACTTACACCCCTCATTCTTTGAGGTTGCATCCTGGATCTGAAACATTCCTTGTCATCTTCTCATCCTCCTAAAACATACCAGATTTAATCACATCCAATCAGTTGGTACACTTTATGTTGAATGAACTGAGTGATGGAGATAACAGTGCACAGACACAGTGACGGATAATTGGGCACAATCTATCAAATTATATCGGGGAAAGTGTGGATATAATTATTTTCCAAGTATTAGCATGGTTGAGTATTTTATGAAAAGATTTTATTTTTCTTGCAGGTTAAAGCCAAGTTTCAAGAAGTTTTCAACCAAGTTGCTACACATTTAACCCTAAGAGAAACAGAATATTTTGGACTGGCTCTTAAGAAAGGTATCACATGTTTGTAAATTCAGGGCATAATTATAGAAGTTTTTAGACCTTACATGTTTGTAAATTCAGGGCATAATTATAGAAGTTTTTAGACCTTACATGTTTGTAAATTCAGGGCATAATTATAGAAGTTTTTAGACCTTACATGTTTGTAAATTCAGGGCATAATTATAGAAGTTTTTAGACCTTACATGTTTGTAAATTCAGGGCATAATTATAGAAGTTTTTAGACATCACATGTTTGTAAATTCAGGGCATAATTTTAGAAGTTTTTAGACCTTACATAGAGAATATTATTACTAATGTGTTAGGTAATGCAGGGGTCAAGCTAGACTTAAATTTTAGGGAGAAGTGACTTCTTTTGGTCAGCACAAGGAGAAGTGGAAGCTAAACAGGGAGAGCAATGCAAGAAATGTGATATATATGTATGTACAGGTAGTTGTCGACTTATGACCATGATTAGTTCCGACAGACTGGTCGTAACACGATTTGGTTGTAAGTTGAGTAGGCTATATGTACAGTACTGTGAAATGATGTTATAAAAATCTTTAAGTACTAGTATTTTATCATAATTTTCTTTTATTATTGTTATATATCATCATTTTCTTTGTTCATTTTATGCCATTTGTGTCATCTTTACACCATTTTGTTTCTTATTTTTACATTCGTCAGCTTTGTTACTATAACTGTGGATGCATGGTGGCTCTACCCACCCAGCGAACAATTATACTGATGTATATAAGGGGCCTGCATGCCAAAATTCTGTCTGTCGTCTGTTTGTCTGAAATTTAATTGTAAAGGCAGCTGTTGTCAGTACCATATTTTCGCGTATATAATATGCGTCTTATACAAAGTTTTACTTAGCCCATACCCATGGTGCATCATATATGGGTGCATCTTATGTAAAATAGTTTTTACACAAGTCGTCAAAACTTGCGTTTTTCATACCAGTACTTATATTTATGAACTTCGAAACCCAGTTGACACTGCTGCCAAAGTCATTGATCTTCATTTCTGTAGCAATAATTCGAGCCTTTAATTTGATCGCTATCGTTGAAACAGCACTGTTACAGTCATGTTGCGAATGTACCCAGTTGGCTAGATTTTCTTCCATGTTTGGCCGTCTTACATTCTACCTCTATGAGCTCGTTTTCTTGGATTCATCTTCGTAATCTCCACGTACATTTTTCTCGCTGCAGCGAAATTCTCTTCCAGCAGCTCTGTTGCCACACCTTGGTAAACTTGATGACATCTAATTTAAAGTCGGCCGTATGTGATTTTTGCCTCGGCATGGTGACAATTTTAAAATTTTTATAAATGCTAAGCAAATTGATCTCTCATTTATATCTACCAGTAAGAAGATACTATTCCCACGTTTATATAAGCTAACCACATACATCTTGCATTTATTAGGCTATGTACCATAGCAGAGATCTCGGAAACGCTTAATTATGCGTATTTGGACACACAGTTTTTATTTGGAACGCAGAAAATCGCTCACACAGGAGCCTCCTATGCAAAGAGGAAAGTTTTGCGGCAAAATAAATATGTTCTAATCACTATGAAAACTGAAGCAATGCTTTTATTTTAGTTTGTTGCTGACTTCTTTGATCAAATGTTACCTGCTTTCTTTGATGAAGGTGCATGTGTTATTGAAGGTGCCACTAAAGGCTCCATTTGAAGGACCAAACAAATACCTGTTTGTTATTGCTGCGGCAACATCAAATAATTGTAGAACATTGAGACAATCGCGGCTGTATGTATGTATGTATGTATGTATGTATGTATGTATGTATGTATGTATGTATGTATATGAGAGAGAAAGAGACTTGTTAAGCAGCATTATCTTATTTATGTGCTCTATTTCTCACTATGCTTTTAACATTTTTAAGCAATGCCTTATTTTCAAGTTTAAAAAATGTTATATGTTTATTATCAATACATTTTGCACATAGATTAAAAAAAATATTATATTTGTACCCATTGTATTCATTGTTGTAGTATATGTGTGTTTGGATTGAGGTAAATGCGCTTTGACCATATGACTTAAAAAGCACAGCAGAAGCTGTGGGTATTTTTGACATGTTCTTGTTATTTGCATCTTATGAATAATTATTGTTTAGCCATGTCTTATTAGTTTTCATAGACATATGATGTAATTTGAAATTTCAGATAAGGAGTATCATTTCATCTCCAATGATGAGAAAATCCATAAACACGCTCCAAAGAACTGGAAATCTTCTAATGGGGAGGTAAATAGATCTTTTTTAAAGCTAATCAGGAAGTAAGCTTATGTTGGGTGAGCTTATATTACAGTCCTTTTTCTCATGAATTGCTCAACAGAATTTGACCAGTTTTGATTATTATGGTTTATGGTTTAATGCCGTTTTCAGCACACTATAGGATATCATACATGCCAACCATTACGCTTTTGGCGTAATCATTACGCTTTTTTTTATACTAAATTATGCCATACGAGTAAATGTACTTGGATTACGCTTTTTCAATATATCCTCCTCCCAAAAAATCGTAATTTGTTTTCTCATTTTTATTAACATCCCACTAATCGCACAAAACATGTTCTGGAAAGGATGGTTCTGTGTAACTATGGCATAAATACACAACTGTAGACTAGTGGTGACTTTCCTTAGTGTTATGTTCTATTTATAGTAGCTGCCCTATTTCCAAGAAGACTTCTGTTTCTATTTATAGCAGCTGTCTGGCTTAGGACATAACAGACTGGTTTTCTAATTTTTAATCTTTGCTCACATATTCTTTGTTAAAAATAATGTGAGGAACAGAAACATTCTGTAAAAATTTGGCGGTAAAAGTTGTCCTATTTATTCTAGTCAATACATATGTTACAGCAAAAATGTTTCTCAAATGATTTCACAGATGGATTAGCAAGAAAAAACAGAAAAAAACAATTTGGAGATGAATACATAACAATACAATGCCATTCTAGGGTAGTCACTCCCATTGCAGGCTGTGAGGAAATGATTTTAATATTGGTCATAGTGTAAAAGAAAGATGCCTTGAATTAGCTCGTTTTTCCAATTCCAGTACTAAGGTAACATCTTTTTGTACAGCAGAACTAAATTGTGGAAACAAATTTTATAAATGTAGTGGCACTATTTACCAAACTCTTAATAAAATACTGACTGAAACTAGTGCTATAATAATAGTTTTGGTCCTTTGTTTAAACAGATGCTTCCTGATGCCAAAATTGCAGAAAATATGCATGTATTTTGTACATATGTGCATTGAATTTTATTATGTTATATGTGGATTACGCTTTTTCTACTCAGATTACTCCATTTGTCCACTTGGATTATGCTTTTTCCATGCCAGGGGTTGGCATGTATGGGATATTCCTGGTAGCCAGTATAAATGGTAGGGAAAGAACCTGGAAACCCCCTAGTAAGAACCACCTATGTTTATGAAGCTACTGGCAATCTTTCTCAAATACCTACACTGGCTGAGCCCAAGAGTCAAATCCATGTGGATAGAGGTGAAATGGAACAGATTGGTAAATGTGTGCACTTTACACTAAATGCGACAGTATATTGGCATAAGAAGGTTTAGGTTTGTTCAAGCAATATTGATCTACCATCAGCTATTATCACCATTACCAAAAACGTTTGAAAAGCCTTTAAACAACTTAGACAAACACTACTTAGGAATTTAAATAAATTTAATGGAAAGCATTAAGGCACAATAATGTGTGTATATTATGCATATTCAGCTTTAAATATGGCCACCACAGGGTTGGCACTGGCTTTTAAATATGGCCACCATAGGGTTGGCACTGGCTTTTAAATATGGCCACCACAGGGTTGGCACTGGCTTTTAAATATGGCCACCACAGGGTTGGCACTGGCTTTTAAATATGGCCACCACAGGGTTGGCACTGGCTTTTAAATATGACCACCACAGGGTTGGCAATGGCTTTTAAATATGGCCACCACAGGGTTGGCACTGGCTTTTAAATATGGCCACCACAGGGTTGGCACTGGCTTTTAAATATGGCCACCACAGGGTTGGCACTGGCTTTTAAATATGGCCACCACAGGGTTGGCACTGGCTTTTAAATATGGCCACCACAGGGTTGGCACTGGTTTTGAAAAAGTTGTCACCAATAAAATCACCAACATCAGTGAGGCCCAAAGTGGCAGAGTGGTCTAAAGCGTTGTCCGTTACGGATCACTGCCATCTCACCTCTGTCTGCGTGAGTTCGAGTCTAGGATTCAGCGAATGTGGATATGTGAGAAAGCTTGCCAGTAGCTTCTCGTGGGTCAGTGGTTCTTTCCGGTGATTTCCCGGTTTCTTCCTCTACCATTAATACTGGGAGCCATGAATAGCCTATCGTGTGCGGAAAAATGGCGTTAAGCCCAACAACAACAACAACCAACATCAGTATTTTGTCACCAGTTTTCAAAAAAATGTTGCCATTTTCATAATATAGTGATGTTTAGATGGAGTGAGCTGCAAATAAATTGAAATTAGTGAAGTGACATTTTTTTAAGAAGTGATTTGTTGTCAGTGATTAGAATTTATAGAGAGAAAAAAGTGGAAATTTTGATTAAATGATGACAACTAGTCTGAAATGCACTTGTATGTTGAGAACTTACATTTGTGTAGGACACTCCACAATGTGTTAAATAATGAACATGTATATGAAAAATTCAGGAATTTGAGTATTAGATCATATCTTAGAAAATTCACATATCAATCAAATCCTGTTAGAAAACACAACAAACGTATATATATTTTTAAAAAAATGGTAGTCCTCTTTTCATCTGTATCCCATAGTCAACACATTTTACAAAACAATTCCTTCTGATAGTCATTATCCTTGTAGTACATGGCTGTATAGTTGTGTACATGTACCTGTACTTTAATTGGCCTTGATTTTGGTCTGTCAGAGGCGACTACCATGATTCCACAGCTACCAAGGGGATGAGGCTATTCGTAGAGAAATGAAAACATACAAACAAATGAAAACATTTAACAAATATTTTTGCGAAATGTTCCACCTTCATATAACTTGACGGCCAGATATCTATTGTTTTCAAAGTACTGGAACCTTAATTTGTTTTTTTTATGCCGCCACTGGTAGCGATCATATGCATGAACTGTTTTGTTGCAAGCATGAAACTTATATTGCACGATGGTTATGTTCCAATCACTGTTAGCAATGAAATAATGCTTTTATTTTAGTTTGTTGAGACTTCCTTTGATCAAAGGTCTTAAGCTTACCTTGCTAAAGGTATATGTGTTACTGAAGGCACCACTAAGAGCCCTCTTTTGAAGGACCAGACAAATACCTGTTTGTTATTGCTGCAGCAACATCAAATAAGTGTAGAACATTGAGACAGATTTTTTTTTTCATTTGCTTAGTTTATATACCAAATGATCAGGGCTTTAAAGGTAATCAGTTTTCTTCTTAGTTTCAGTAAAATATTTTACTGCTAAATATTTCAAAAAGATAAAATATTGCCATCATTTGGTCAATAGTAGTCGTTGCCATTCCCACCTTCAGAGGTGGTTGATTGTAGCATGACTATTATGGTTATCTTATGGCACACATTAGTATTAAGGTCAAACATGAGCATAAGAGGATTATGATATAACAATGCCATTTTTGTCAAAATGAACAAAGGATTTATGTAACAATAGATTCCATTGCAATTTTATATCCAAGTTTTCAGCTTCATGTCATGACACCTTTGAATGTCTCCACTCCAAACCAGAGACTGTATATAAAAGATGGTATATTTTGTTGCCAATAAGGAAAAAAATAGCTGTTTGCGACATTGGTAAAGCCCTAAAATGATCCCTGCCACCTTTACTTTTAATTTAAAAATAATTTACAGTGAGTCATTTGAAGTAAGCTGTTAAATAATAATGAAATTTAGTGTTTTGTTTTGTTGCACACAGCAAAAAATTTCTAGTCGTTTCAGTTGGCATGTGTCAGTATATGACTTATTTTCAATTGTAAAACATTTTTGATTGCATACATTGACCTCCCCTCCTTGGAACCTCAAAACACTTTAAGAGCCTGAAGTCCAGAACATTATCAGATATCTGAGGTTGCATGCATGGAAGTGATTTGAGATTACTGCATCAGTTTAAAAAAATTTAATATGAATGTTCATAATATCGGTAATGCAAGTAATAACTTTATAACAAGTTATGAAATAATGGATAGGGTCCTTTGGAAGTTAGAAGAACTTAAATTCAACCCCTGTGGCCCCTTACTAAAGTTGAAAAAAAACACTGAAGGGTTAAAGCAGATTATCAGAAAAAACTGGGTTGATGCTACCTAATTGAGATCTCTATTTTATGACACATCAACTTTCAAAAAGATGCACAGATTAAAGGGCATTAGGTTCTTTGTTAATCAACATTAATAGAGTGAGATATGTGTCACATTTCCATTGCTTTTGGTATCTCTATTGCCAGTGTAATTTTGCATATTGGAATGGATACATCAACACGGGAGGCACAGAATGTTGCTGTTACTTAGCAAAAAGCTTTGGGGTGACAATTCAGAGTAATAATTCTTTACTGAATATTCATTTTCATTTTTTTCAGGGTTTTGACGGACATGGCCAACCTGTTCTAACAGTTTACTTTCGTGTTCAGTTTTATGTTGACCAGGTGGTTTTGCTAAGGTAAAGAAAGAGTGTCTAGCCATGATGTTAAACATAGAGATTAATTCCATGAGATCTACTTGCAATTTAAGAATTCATTACTGACACTTATCTTGCAGAGTATTATAATTTTATTTTTGTTTTGCCTGCAAAGCATAAGCAAGATATAGACATCAGTGTCGTACTAGCCTTATCATCAGTGTTGAAAGCATTAGTGTAATGCCCACAGAAGTTTGTTGGGTGCATTCGTCTCGTAAGGTACTAGACACCATGGTCAAAAGTTGACCATTGTGACCTATGTTTTGCACTCCATTAATTACATACATTATCATACATGCTAACCATTATGCTTTTGGCCTAATCATTCTTTTTTTCACTAAATTATGCCTTACACTTAAATGTATTTAGCTTACGCTTTTTCAGTATATCTCCCTCCCAAAAAAATTAATAATTTGTTTTCTCATTTTTATTAACATCCCACTAATTGCACATAACATATTCTAGAACACAGTTCTGTGTAACTATGACATAAAAGTACACTTTTCTGTAGACAAGAAGTGACCTTCCTGTGTTATGTTCTATTTATAGCAGCTGCTTTCTTTCCAAGAAGACCCTCTGTTTCTATTTGTAGCAGCTGTCTTGCTTAAGACAGAACAGACTGGTTTTCTAATTTTTAATCTTTGCTCACATATTATTTGTTAAAAATAATTTGAGGTGCAGAACCATTCAGTAGGAATTTGGCAGTAAAAGTTGTCCTATTTATTCTAGTCGATGTGTATGTTACAGCTAAAAGTTATGCAAATGATTTCACAGATGGATTAGAAACAAAACCCCAGAAAAAAACGACTCAGAGATGAATACATGAATAACACAATACAGTGCCATTCTAGGGTAGCTTCACGTCCATTGCAGGCTGTGTGGAAAAGATTCTATATTGGTCATATTGTAAAACAGATGCCTTGAATTAGATCATTTTACTAACTCCAATACTAAGGTATCTTCTTTTTTACAGCAGAATAAAATTGTGGAAATGAATTTTATAAATGCAGGGGCTTTATTTACTGAACACTGACTACAACTTTGCTCCTTTGATCAAGCAGATGCTTCCTGATGCCAAAATATACATGTATTTTGTACATATGAGCATTTGAATGTTATGTTATATGTGGATTGAGCTTTTTCTGCTGAGATTACTCCTTTTGTCCACTTTGTTGTATATTTAGTCATGAAACATGATAGGTGTGTTCATCTTGGATGATACTACTTATCACTAGTAAAAAAAAGTGACCGGCTTTTGTTGCTCTATTAACTTTGTAGTGCTTTTGGGTTATGATGTTTTGGCAGAGTGCACAGTATTTTGCATACCTGGGAAACCTGACTGAACCGTTAAGATTCTATAACACTACTTTTGTCCATGTTAACATTATCACTTGTGTGTTGTAATATCACTAGTTTTTTAATTATTTAGAGAAAGGGGTGGCGTGTTGCTTGCTTGCATACTGTGCTTTGGCTGTTATGAGATTTATAAAGTCCAGTTCATCCAATTAAAAATAGAGTGTGGGGAAATATCTTTTTGGTTTAATACTTTAAGTAGGTTGAAATATTCTTGACAAGAGAATGATCTTAAGTAAGTGTTCATTATGCATGGCATTTAGTAAAGAAATTAATAAGGGCAGGAGTTGCTAGATGCAGTGAACATATTCAACAAGCTTTGTTACTCTGATGTCTTAAGAATGAGTTTGAGGAGGAGCGTTTCAGTACAAGCAGCAAAGACTTTACATTATTGAGTCTAATTGCTATATTTTGTGTTATAGTGTTAAGTAAGAAATGTTATGACCCATAATTGATGACAGAAATACACATCTGCCTATTAACATAGCATTTTCTCCTTTGCATAAATTTCCTGATAAACTAATGGTGGGAAATGAGTTTGCTACCTTCGTCATTGAGCCATCCCAGAAGGATGAAATATTCATTTTTTCTATCTATATCTTATAAACAAATGGGAAGAAACTCTTACCTATTAACCTCCACATAACCACTGCCATCTGGCATCCGTTTTACGTTGTTGTAGGCTTAATGCCATTTTTCAACACTTGATAGGCTATAAATGATGGCCAATTGTTACCTCAAAAGGTGCACATGGTAGAAACGGGATGCTCATCATTTTTACGTGTTCTCTTAATTTGATGGAGAAGTGTAATCAAAAGAGAAAACAAATATTTCTGTAAATTATGTTTGTCCAATAATATTATGGTAAAATGTTCTTTGCCTCCATACTGAAGAAAGCATCCTGATTAGTGTATTGCTCAGCTTAAAACTAGTGGCATCTTTTCAGTGGTCAATGAAGGTATTGGGTAGGAGTTATGAGAAGGCTGAATTCAGGAAGTAGGAAACTTATTTTCCTGATGACGTGCTTGGATGCTTTCTCAGAATTATAATTTACACAAAATAAATGTTTTTTCTTTAAAACAAAAGATATTTCTTGAAAATTGTACCACTGTATCAGAGAGTAATATTTAATTCATTTTGAAAATTGATGGATAGCTATGATGTTTTGAATATCTATTTGTATTTGATATGTAGGATTAATTAGCCACTTTAGAAGACCACCAGTGATCCAGTCTAATTTATGGTGTGTTTTGGATTTTTCACATATCTTTAACAATTTTGTCGTATCGCTACAATGTCTGCAGTGTGGCAGTTTATAGTGATGGTCTAGTACTGTGGCATCATGTAACCTTTTCTTATTTTATCACAGGGAGAAAGCAACTAGACATCTCTACTTCCTACAGCTGAAAGAGAATGTTTTGAACTATGGTCATGTGTGCACTGAAGAAAAGTGTTTCCAGTTTGCTGCATTAGCTCTTCAGGCAGACATTGGCAGTTACAGCAGTGTGCCCTCAGAGGGTCGTTACTTTGATCCTAGAGAATACTTTCCTGCATGGGTGTGTATTCTGACAAACTATAGATTTCATATATTCCTTGAAAAACTTCTCATTTTGGTTTCTTTTTTCTATCTCATATGTTAAAAAAGGGCAGGGATTACCTGATTCTCCTTGTCAAGATGTGTGTGTGTGTTTGTTATGTTATGCAACCTCGCCTGCATATTGAAGATAAGAGTCATGTGGTGGATCTGTTGTGTGAATAAGAGTGGTCTGTTTGCTGTAAACGGAAATTTGCAAATTTTGATTCATTCTTGGGGCAAAGTTGGGGGTGGGAAAATGTTGGAGTTCAAGGGGATTTGCTGCAGAAATTTTGTCCAAATAATTTGTGTTTGTTGTTGGATCAAGTATGTGTCTATTGTAGGTAGCATTTTGCCTTTAACACTGTACATGAAACAGGCATGCATCTATTCTTATGATTAAAAATGGGTTTTTAATTGCATCTGGAGCTTAGAAATTTATTTCATCTGCTAATAATAAAGCTTTGCTGATAAATTCCAGTATTGTTACTAGATGCATTTTCGTATGCACATATTAAAGGAAAATATCCATACTTAAACCCTTGACTTCAAAAAAGAAATCAAATCATTCTAATCCTTGTTGTGTTTATCGAGAGTTGTATATCCTGATATCGAAAACTTAGTGGGACAGTTAAATCTACTCTGACATTTTGTGCTATGCTTTAAACACTTGATGGTAATTATTTTCTAATTTCTGTTCCAGATAATAGAGAAGAGAGGTTTGGTTTATCTAGTCGACAACACCCCAGTTGTTCATAAAGATCTGCATAATGTTCCACGAAGTGAGGCAGAATGGAGGTTTATTAAGGAGACTACTGTGTCTCCCGCTGCTCACAATCTGCATTTTTATCGACTGAAGAAACGGAAAACAGACAAGACCTGGAATGCATGGCTTGGGATATGTGCCAAAGGAATACAGATCTATGAGGTAGATTAAATGTTCATTATTTGTTTGCATGGGATATTAAAAACTTATTTATTTTGCATCATAATATGTTATAAAAAGAGAGAATTTGAATAGGCTCATAAGAATTTGAATGTTCTATTTTCATATTTTACAAAATGTTTACATGAAGGACTCTTTTAATGTGTTGGTGTTACAGGCAAACATCTTAATGTGCATGTGTGAGTAAAAAAATAAGACATCTTTCATTCTTTGCCTTTGTGTAATAAAATAATAATTTTTAAAATGGTAATAAATTTAAATTGTGCTACATTAACAATCATTATCCTTTCCTTTTTAAGGAATAGGCTTGAATTCAATGATTCTGTCTGTCCATCCTATAGTTGATAATGTTGTTCCAGACTAATACAGAGAGGACCTTAAAACCATATGATATGATTGGCATATGTAGATTTGAACAAGAGTTGATGCATTTCAGTAAACCATCAGAAGTATGGACAACAAGTAGGGTTGGTTTTATAATGAGTTAAACAACTCTAAATTATCAGACATGATTTTTCTCCATTTTAAAGCAGAATTCCACTTTTCTCCTGACTTGAATCAGATTTTTCTTTATATAGTCCGCTTTTTATGTCATCTCCAATCCAGTTTTTTAAAAACTGTCCGATCCAATTCTGCAACGATCCTTGTAAAGTATTCGTTCCATATATTAGTTAGCATGTGACTCTCGTAAAGTGTATTCAGTGAAAAAGTTTAAATTCATCCAATGAATCTTCATGTAATTGAAACTGATGACAATGAGAAAAAGAAGCATGTCTTTTCTACTCTTACCTGCCTCTCCACCCCACTCCAAAGTTGACCATTGAAACAATATCTTTGGAGATGGGTGGAACAGAGCTGGGCTGTCATGATGCATGTTTTACATTCAAAATTTATGTTTATGCTCAATAATTTATGCAATATCTTACAGGATCAGGATGATGGGTTTAAGGATTTGATATCAACTTTCCTGTGGCCAGATATTGGAAAACTTACTTTTGATGTAAGAACTATTATTTGTTTTAACCTATCCTACATTTTTAAATGTTGAAAGTATAATATAACTGGTGTGATTTTTTTTTTACTTTAAGATCATTCCTGCTTTGCTTTAAATTGGTACATCACTAAAAAGAACTTGTATATACTGCAACAATTTACCTACTAATACTTTCTAATAGAACTATTCCAGTAAAATTTACTTTGGACCCAGGCAGGGCACTTTTAATGTGGGGTAGTCACTCACAGATACGATTTAGAACTTTGTATCATTTTCATTTTAAATCTTTTAGTAATCAGAGTACCCTGGCATACATATTTTTTAAAAGTGCATTCCATGGGTACCATGTATGTTTAAATGGAACATCCCTTCAAAATATTTTAATATTGTATCAGTTTAATATTGATAGAATATAACATCGCTTTGATTTTTTTAAGGCTTTTTGCAATTGCTGGAGATTTGAATTATCATTTTTAAACTGGTCTTAGAATAATGTAAAGATAAATGTGGTATGTAATTGACTTTCATTGTGGCTGACCTTGCTTTGGGGATTTACTTCATGCCTTAGAGTATTAATGCTCAGTTTACAGGCCTCAAAATTTGATTTTTCATTAAAGCTTACTGTAATTGTAATGGAAAAAAAAATAAAATTGTTGGCCTGCTGGAAATGGTAAATCTGTACAAGCTTGGAATAATTTAGAAAGAATAGCAGACAATTATGACCCTATCCTTGGTCTAACTGCTGACTTGAATTGGTAGGTGCCTGCATTTGTTTTCAAAAACAGATTTACATTTGACCGTTTTCTTATCTTCCAGAAAAAGAAGTTTGAGATTCGTTCCTTAGGAAGTCCTGCTGGCAGGAAGTTCGCTTATTACACTGAGTGTGATTCCAAATCCAAGTACCTACTGTCCATCTGCCGAAACACACACATGTTCCAGATGGCCATTCAGCCCAAGTTGGTGGAGATCCGACACCTAGAGGCTGAAGGTCAGTATGATGTTATAATAAAGTTTGAACATCGTCGGTTTGTTTCAAGCAAAGTCTTTGTGATAAAATTTTCTGACAAGTTGCTTTTTTTTAGCTATTTTAATATCTTGATTTAAAAGAGAAATGAAACAGCATTAGTAGATGTATTGATTGAAACGTGTTCAAATTATTTTTACTCTACATAGAGCATCTCACATTGCCTTCTTACAAAGAGGACAAAAGTATTAATTTTGAATTGGACAGTGTGGACATTGAGTTGTCCAGTATCTATATTATTAGAAACTTTTTTTCTCCAGATAAAAGAAGATACAGGGAATCTTACATCTACAGTGATGCTCGTGATTTGGTGACAAATGGGGGACCTTTTAAAGCCAATAGGTCTCCAAGATCAAAAACTGTTGTCTCTGGAAATCAAAGGTTCTCTGTCATCAGTGATGCCAGTTCTAACACCACTTCAGGCATAGCAAGTGATAAAATGACCGTCAGTTTCGAAGAAAGTGATGGTAAGAGAAACAGGATTTCAGTGTCTGATAGCAATTACAGAAAGTTTCCAACTTACAAACTTGCCTTTCATGTAATTCAGGGCATTTACAGACTCTTTGAAACTGTTATATTTTTTTTCCTTGTTTACCTGTAACAATAACATTTAAGTTTTTTTTTTTTCAATATAGAGAACAGGACCTCTTTATGTTCAGTCAAACATGAAAACCTGTGTCAGCAGTATGCAATTTACAGTATGCAGTATGTAATTTACAGTAAGCAGTATGCAATTTACAGTATGCAGTATGCAATTTACAGTATGCAGTATGTAATTTACAGTATGCAGTATGCAATTTACAGTATGCGGCATGTCATTTACAGTATGCAGTATGTAATTTACAGTATGCAGTATGCAATTTACAGTATGCAGTATGTAATTTACAGTATGCAGTTCAGGCTTTAAATCTGTGTGTAAATATTGAGGATTATGAGATGCAAAACATGGAGTTGTGTTTTGATTTACCATGCAAGAAGTATGCCATTCAATATATGTTTTACAATTTTTGTTTTTCTGTGAATGAGTGCCTTGAAATCAGTTGTCTTCAGTCTTACTTGGCACAGCGCATTCAGACATAAAGGCCTTTCAGTTAATTGCTGTTGTCATTATATGGTTTAATGCCATTTTTCAGCACAAGATAGACTATACATGGCAGTCAGTATAAATGATGGAGAAAGAACCAGGTTAAATCCCGGAAAGAACCACCAATCCACAAGCTGCTGGCAAGATTTCTCACATACCCATATTGGCTGAGTTGGAAACTCGAACCCACACTGAAAGAGGTGAGATGGTAGTGATCTGTAACAGTGTGCACTTTAGACCACTTGGCCTCTAAATGCACCCTCAGTTATTTATACAAATGATGTTGATCAGCCATCAAAATGGGCCACAGTCACTAACAATAAAAATTTTTTAAATTGACTTTGCTAAAACCACTGATCAGAATTTTATCCAATTTGATAAAAAGCATCCACGTCTGAAGACATTTTAAAATTTGTACAAATGATGATCTGCCATCAGGTATGGTCACTGTACTAAAAATTTTTAAAAAAAAAACTTTCAATGACATTTTACAAAACTGCTGAATAAAATTTGATCAAACCTGGCAGAAAGTTTCCTAGCATTAATACCTTCTGATTTATTTGGCTGATGCTGATCCATCTTTAGACAGGGCTGTAAAATGAGTTTTTCTCCATAAACCATTGAATAGAATGTGACCAGATTTTACAGAATGTGTCCAAGCATTCTGACCTGCCATCAGATATTGCCAGCATTACTAAACATAGAAGGAAAAAACAACCCATTAAACAACTTCTCATTACTCAGCAGATTTGACCCCATTATAACTTCTGGTTTTAATGGCTTTCAAATTTGTACCAATGATGTCAATTCACCGTCCTTTAAATGGCCTAAAAAATGACAGCATTATGTGATTCAAGTTTACAGAAAGGATTCTGGTATGAATGGCTACAAAATGAAGCTAGTCTACCATAAAATTTCAACTTTTTAACCAGTGCCATTCTTGAAGTTCAATATAAACATGTGATTTTTTTTTTCACTCAACAGTTTGATTGGCAAAATAAATTGGTATGGGAGTCCATTTTGACCCTACCAGCCAGATATTTACCTTTCCTGGAAAATGGAAGGGACCCAGCCTAATATTTGATTGGTCTCAGTCAATGTGCTGTTCATTTTCTTTTTTTAATCTTCATAAACAGAAATCTGGGAATGTAATTGGCTAGTTCTCTAGATTAAAATTCAGAATTTCTATTAAAAATTATTCCAGCGGATGTTAGTTACATGATAAATGGCAATACATAATTGGGTTAAATACAATCTCCACTTCTTAAGCTCAAATATCAGATTTATGATCCAAATATTTGAAATGATTTTATTGTCCCCCAACCTTTTCAAAGAAAATCACTTTCAAACATCCATCCAGTTTTCCCTTCCACTTTATAACCTTAATGCAGTCTAAGATTAAGTGACAAAACTTCATAAACTTGTACTTAATCTTTGGAAGGTGCCATGTACCACACTGGGGGATCTATATATTAGATTTTTGTTGCATTTCGTCAAGGTCACAGCTAAATATGTGTTATCTCCAGTGTTCTTAAAGATAAGGCAGGGAAACTTGTTTTCTTTTAATGTCTGCATATTAGCTTTGCATCTTTCTTAAAAGGTCATATATTTCTCGTTTGTGGACTATTATAACTTTGCCAAGGTGTAGGTAAGGCACACAAACTCTAAATTTGCTTTTTGTATATTGTACAAACTTTAATTTCTTAAAATAAGTGTAGTTACATCTTAGACAAGATTTTCCAAATATTTCATACTTATTTTAAATTGCAAATGTTATCTAATTTGAAACGCTAGATATGAAGTAAAATATTTCCACATGAAGGGATATATAGTTCCTGTGTAAAAATTACCTTTTTATGAAGCAAAATATTTCCACATGAAGAGATATATAGATCCTCAGTAAAAATTACATTTTTATGTTTAAAAAAGATTTAATATAAGCCACTAATGGAATCTTTATCTTTCAATATTCTCAACATCATTAAAAAATATCTAATTGTGTTGTGATTGTGTGATGAGAGACATGAAAGTATTGAACATTAAGATTCGTGTATTAAAAACTATATTCATTTATTGGAGATGAAACAGGACACCAATTTTTCTTTTTCAGTAAAGCCTATGAAATACATTAGGTCACTCTCCTAATGTATCCTCATCACCTTGAAAGATTTAAGCTGAGATAATGTTTTTCATCATTGTTTTGCAGTTTTATAGGGTTAATATCCTTTATTTGTGTAATTTGTTTTGTTTTGTCCTTTGTTACATCCATGAAGGATTTACTTTCCTACTTTACATTTTTGGAATCTTCATTTGTCTCACTTCATTATTTAATATGATTAATTTATGATAATTATTTCTCCATTTTTGGTTTTTCTTGCAGATAAGTTATTACAATTCGCATTTTTTAAATACATGAAATGTGATGTCAAACCCATTTGCTTTTTGTCACCCCAGGGTCTTTGGACAGTTGGGAATGTCATGGTTATCCAGTGTATCCTAACAGATTGCTTGTACTCAATGATTGCATGTTCTGTTCTTTTTCTGAAAGAATTGTTGTTATCAAATCATCCTTAATCCAATATCAAAAAGTATTATTAAAACTTGAAATCAAACAAGTATTTATCAGTGAACACAAACAAAACTGCTTTTGCAGCAGGAACAGAGGCTGGAAAAACTTGCTGAAAATTAGATGTGACTAAGGTTTTCTGTGTTGGTTTAAAGCAACATACTATGTGGTTTATTACCAATCATAAGGATATTTTATTCATTCTTCATGGATCCAGTAAGGGAAAGATTGCACAAGTTTTCAGTGGCTTCCATGACTTCTTATACCCATTGTTAGATTTCTTAAAAAAATGTTTTTTAATTATTTAATTTGATTGACTTGTTTGCTTTTTCTCAATGATCTCAGTTAATACTATATAAAAGCACCTTTATGACATTAAGAGGTTAGTGTTAGGACTGGTCAGCCTGGTGTCATTAAAATGGGCTGGGTGGGATATGATGTTGCATGTCTGCAGCATGATGTTCAAGTGCTAGACATCAATATAAACTGCTACGCTGCAGACATTGTAGCAGTATGACTGAAATATTGTTAAAGCTACATTAAAAATCCAAATCACAAACAAACCTTTATGATATAGAGCTGTTGGATGATTGCAGAAGCTTTCTGATTAAATTTTTTCTTGGATCAATATAGTAAATTGATCCACTGATTAGTCAATAGGGATATGTATAAAGCATGACTGCAGTGAGTCATGCTGAAACAAAAGATTACTGATATCTTTATGAAAGTCAAATAGTTTAGCTGTTAAGAACATTACTAATGGGGATGAAATATTTGTAAAACAAACATAACACAGAAAACATGGAAATAACCGACATGTTGTCATATACTAAATTTTAGGTCTTGCTGAAAATTTGATACATGGATAGAACATCATGCATGAATTGAGGAAAATTGTGTCTTGAATATATATCCTGTAAACCATTTCCTAAATCTATTCCTATTGGCTGCCATAAATGCAGTGGTTCTGTTTTTATAAAAAGCTGCTTGTGTTTTGAGGATTTGGTTCTCAAAGCAAAAATCACACTACTCTGAGGAATATAGTAACCTCAGATCTTTGAAACTTGATCTCTGTAGTAAAAAAATGTTTGAATATATGAGGAAAAATAATGAAATAAAATCATACATGGATCTGTAATTCAGATAAATATATAAGATTTTTTTTTTGTTTCTTTCTAAGATTTCTTACTGCAGTGGTAGAGTTTCAAAGGCCTGTGGGCTGAATGGCAAATAAACTGATGACTATATAGATTAGTGTTTGTTCCATTAAATTATTTAAATTTTCAGCTACCATGTGGCATAGTTTAACAACACCTCCCTCCCCTGCCTCCATGATGGTGCAGGGGACCTCCACTTCTAAAATATATTTCTCACAGCATCTTTGATTCTTTTCTAAATGGTGATGGTGTTAAAACATGAGTGTTAATCATTCCTTCAAGACCCTTTATAACTGAAGATACCAAATCCCAATGAACTTGCACGGCAATCATTCTATATATTTTGCTTTGTTAGAGGGTAGGAATTTGCTATAAATTCTGTTTACCCATTTTTTTAATATCCTTTGATACAGTAAAATATTAATGTATGTGAAAATTTTCAAATGAATTCAGATTTATATCATCTCACTGTGTGTTTTGTCTGACTAGGTAGTTAATGTAAAACTTTTGCCATTCTAGCCCATATTTTTGAAGTCCCAGAGAAATATTGGAGGTTTTTTTTGCGCAGTTTATTTTGCTATAATTTTATGTCATAAATGCCGTCCTTATCAATTCAATTATATATTATCATGAGAGCTTTTATTCCAACATTAAATTCTAAAGTGTGTCATTTGTTATGAGCAGATGTAATATAAATGAACTGATACACAATAAGTGACATGATAAATTTCCTTTCTCATGAATGTTTTAGATTTACATGTCTTCACAGTCAGCTTCATTGTGATAGTGTATCATTAATGGTCTGCAGAGTTTTATAAAAACTAAAACATACCCAGTTCTTTGTCACGTCAAATACAAATTTGTGACCTATGAGTAGGAATGACTGTACAGATCTGTAGATTTACTTTTGTGGTAAGTGTAGATACATCTGAAATATGTACTTTGTAAAGAATGCTTTAATTAATGGAACATAATTGTGTTTTCTTGCATCTTGAGTATCATGATACTGGGGAAGTGATAGGATGTATCGTTGCCAAGAAAAAATTGCAATTTTCGGTGTGTATTGATGTATTGCTACAATCTAATGATACATTTATTTTTTTATGATGTGAATTTAGTTCACTGTTTATATATCTGGATTTTGTTTCTTTACAGAGCACAGCAGAGAAATAATAATTGATTGTCCACCCAGAGCTGGTAACTTTCCTGGTGCAACCAGTACTCATCTGCCCCGAGGTGCTGGACCAGTGGGTATATCCACTCTGCCAGGTAATGAAGCTACATTAGGTATTTCTTCTTTAGATTGCTCTTGATGTATATCTGAAAATTTAGATCCTGGTACCATCTTGAGCCACTTTCTGGCTCACATATAGGACATATACAACTGACACATGGATACCTCTTTAAGAGTGATTCTTGAACTTGTTGAGTGAAGCTGCTGTTATATCACTAGGCCTTAAAGTATGTAACACAAATAAGTGAAAACCAACAAGCTTAGTAAAATCAAGAATTTACTTCTTTAATGTACATAATGAAAATTTAAGAGAGATTTACAATATTGTTAATTAAATCACAAATATTCCTTATATGTGCTGTTACAAGTCCAGGAGTATAGAATGTTCCGAGTCCATTCTGATGTGGATGTCAGCTAAGTGGCAGTGGAACAAATTCATGTTTAGCATTTCAGTTTCCACCCTGAGAAGTTTTTTAAGTGAACTCGAGTAAGAGAAAATCTTGGATGTTTTTAGGGTGTATAGTTCATATTTTTAAAAAATGGTATCCTTTTAAGTATTTTATGTAATGTTATCTTTTTGTTTAAGCAAACATGGGTATTATAATAAATGCTGATATTCATGATTGAACACCAAAGTCAGATGAGAGCAAGATCTGAAATGGACATTTTCATGCTGCAGATTATTTCAGGATAACCCAATCTTCAAACATGCTAATGTTTAAAGTTACTTGAGTACATGATAAAATTTAATCTTCAGTAATGTAAATGTCCAAGGAAAATATTATAGTAGTTTAGACGTCCAATATAAGGTGACAAAACTGTCAAAGCAAATAAGATTATCTTATTTTTATAACATTGTTAGTACATTATGTGTTTATTCCTATTAAATGTTTGACCCCAGATGTTGGTGGTTGGGGACACATGGTCTCCGACCTTGGTATCTTAAGTGCAACACAGCATCTTGTAGCATATTTTATGCTTATGGAAAGGCATATCTTAATGTTGCCAGTAAATGCTGTACGAGTCATTAAAATCAACAAAACTAAATTTTAAATGTAAATATGTGTACTTTCAGGATATAAACATTCTCCCATTCCTGGTTTGAACAAAAGCCCAGTGCTAAACAGCAAGGACTTTCCTGCATATACATTTCCTATTAATCGTGCTCACAGCAATCCTAATCAGTTTGCTGGTAGAATGGTCACCAATCCAAATTGTGTACCCAGTCAAATTCCTGTTACTAATGCTAGTGGACAGTCCATTATACAAGTCATTAGTAGTGCGAACAGTAACTATGTCTTACAGCAGCAGCAAGGGGGTGTGTATGGAAAAGTTATTCCGATGTATTCTGTCAATCCTACTGCATCTCCACTTGGACCTACTAAGGAAAAGACATCACGGCCTGCTAGTCGAAGCGGCAGTAGAAAAGACAGTTTTAAGGAAATATTAGGCCAGCTGCAGGTTCATAGCCCAAACCTGCCACCTAGTGTTGTTTCACCAAGCACAAGTGTAGACACACCATGGATGGCATATGTACAACCAGTACATTTGGATACCCTAGAGACCCATGGAAACTCACCAATTGGATCTGATCCCAGAAGTCATAGATCATATACAAGTGATGATTCTAATCAATCCACAGCAGCTAGCACTAGTACAGTTCGATCTGGTGACATACACTATCAGACAACTTCACATAGCTCAGCAAGTCTAGGAAGCATGGACTTTAAATTCCGAGAAACTGAAGACTATATACCACATGAATTTGTACCTCCCCCACCTATGTTTACTGATGAAGGTGCTAAATTGGATGCCCCACCCACTGCACTCATTCAGCAAGGACCCCTACTGACTGAGCAAACACATGTAAACCCTCCAGAAACAGATGCACCGTCAACCAAAGTTAAAGATCAAAAGGTAAATTATATTTTGACTTGCATTATCATGGTCATATTTTTGTCTACTTTTCCCAAAATGCATACATGTAGGGTCTTTAAGTTTTACAAAACTTAGTATATTTTCCTCACATTTTCAAGGCTTTTTTTATATGTGTCAAAATAAAAATTGCAATATTAAAATTTTTAAATAGAAACAATGATAGAGAATTATGAAGCTTTTACTACAAGTGGTTTAGAAAGACAATACAGTGAAAGTAGGATTCTAATTTCATCAGTTGCATCAATAATCATTTGCAACTTGTTAAATTAATGATACTTTATACTCTCTTATACAAACAACTACAAACAACATAGCTCCAGATCTGCATATTGCACCAGCAGATCATGCACTTTTGTTTGTTCTGCTAATTACTTCTGAGTGTGTAGATGCAGATCTGCTAGTACATAGAAGAACAAGAGTTGGTTCTGACTAGTACACAATTATATATAGTACTTTTATTAAGTTCACAATGGTGATAGCTTGATGTACCATATGAACTGACTTATAAGTCAGACTGCAGACAACAAAGATCCTGCTCTGCCCTAATATATGTCTGCAGATTGGAGCCTGTGTTGTTTGTTCTACTGATTGTTCACAACTAACTGTACAGACCCAGATCTGCCAGCAGATTTTGCAATGGCAGATCTAGGTCTCTGCACTGCAGTTTCCAATTTGGTTTGTCTTATAAGCAAGTGCATACACTAGTGAACCTTTGGCATCCATATGCACATCTTTATATCTGTCTGCATCTGTCTATACCCTAATTAACCTTGGAATTAAATTTGTCAATAATAGGTGGGCTAAACTAAAGGGTCTCTTGTTTAGATTAACCTGTGGTAGTGTTTCATTATTGCATTATTACACACAGCTGTATGTCATTACATTCAGTCTGTAGTAGATTGTTGATATTTTATCCTGCCTTCATATCTTCCCAGGTGACCAGTAAAGACAATGATAATCCCAAATCTAAGTCTCCAGAAGGTGCCTCCGGTGTAGTGAAAAAATCAAAGCCAACTCATATCACAGTTCAGAATCAAAAAGAGGTCCTCCATCCTGAGATTGAAGAGATTCGTGACCAGTCACATGCTTTCTCCCTACCATTTATCACCGCTTTGTGTAATGACATGTCCCTCATTCCCACACATAGTAATTCAGGAAGCATTGCTGGCTCGTATGATATGTCCACCATTCACTCTACTGATTCAAGGACATCTAGAATTTTGCATGAAACAGACCCAAGACGTCTTTCAGCAAACTACCCTAGTGGCACAATGATATCCATTCAGTCAAATCGGCCTTTTAGTTGGCACAGTGAAGGCTTTGATCTGGATGCTCAATTGGCAACACAAGGAATGAATGGTGGACTTTTTTATCCCTACCCCACCTCCTCAATAGAAAATCATCGAAGTGTTCCACAGAATTTAAGTGATTTTACAACAACAAACCCTACCTCTTCCTGGGCCCACACACTGGCATACAACATGCCATATCAGCGAAATGCAGATCAATATTCCCCAGAACTTATTGCCTCTCATCTTATGATCCCACCAAGATTGTCCAGTGGAGGGCACAATGGTAACACAGAAGAAAATATTCGGCATAAAAGTTTGAATTTTAAAGAGAATGTGGGTATTGCATGATATTCAGAAGTATTAATTCTTGTTAATACTCACAACTTCTGACTTCATACCAGGAAGTATTTATCCAGTCATTTTTAAGTTTTCAAATATGATCACCTTGTACCTGCTTTTCATGCTGTGTCCGTTTTAGAAAAAAATACAAGAAATTTCTTTGTAATTAGAACTTTAATTTTAAAAAGTAGCAATATTTTTTATAAAAAATTTAGTTGTCAGAAAGCTACGATATGATTTTTAGAAGATGGTGTTTATAGTTCATACATTTTTAGCAGTTTGTTTTCTTTTTTGGTCATACAATTTTTACACATAGGTATTTTTGGATTTTCCTTGAACAAATTAGAATTTTTTAACCTGTACTGTTTGAATTATACTTAACTGGTTCTAGTCATTTAGAAACTAGCTCATCACATGCACACTTTTGTATGAAAGATTCAAGATTGAAATCATAGGTTACTTACACAGAAATACCAGCCATTCTGATATTGGCAAAATCACTCCTGTTTTTAACCACAGATTATGCCTTTACAATCACCCATATCAGATTCTAATTTCCAGTCAGAAAATGTTTTATTCCATTTTCTATATCAGAAATGGAAACTGGTCGAGAATGCTGCTGGTTTTACATAAAAGGTACCACCTTAAAGTAATCAAAATAACTTGGCTACTAGTTTGCATTTCAGATAACTCTAACATACAAGCATCATGATACAAAAAGCTTAAAATAGATGCCGAACAGCAAAGGAAAAAAATGGGTGTTAATGATGGTAGATTAGCAAATGAGAAGTATTGTGAGAATAAATACCAAAATGACACTTCAATGGTTGTTGAAAATGTTAACCGTTTTATTAAAGCTAAATGCAAAAGTGAAATTAGTCTTACTTTCTGTGAGTATGTTTCACTTGATATACCTTAGTGCACAAAGAGGTTGTTGTATGTTAAGAGAGTTCTTCTAGATATATATATATATATATTCAAGTTAATTGTGATAATTAGATATCAAGGTGTACAAATGTTTTAATAAAAATGTCTGTATATTTTGCTTACTACTAATTTAATGTGCAAAGAGCTAGAAGCTCAGTAATTATAGTTATAAAGGATTTCCAATTGAGTGTGTACTTGCACATGTACTGTTGGCTGATGCATTCATTAAGTGCTGATATCAAATGGATTCAGACATAAAGAATTTACAGAACACAAACTTCACTATCAAACAATGAAACATTCTTATCAAACTCTTAAAACCCTTTGATGGTGAATCGGTTTGAGATGTATATACATTATATCTTACTGTGAAGTACCATTAGTAATCTAACTATTCATTCCCTTTAATTTCCAGTTACCATATTTTTAAAAGTAATAATTTAAATAGTACTTGAAATTACTTGTTTTTTTTTTAAATCCTACAGGTGGAAATTAATGTTTTTACATGTAGTAAAAAATGGCAATCTGTTTGTAATTATCAATAAAATTGCGTAGAGAACTATTCTGCCTTGAAATTTTATTTTCAGTTTTGGCTTAGATAATGATTATTATCAGTGCTTGATAACAGGATGGCGATGAAGACCATCCAGTTATAATGTGAAAAAATACAATCTTTAAAACTCTTTAAACACATGTATGCAAGAGTTCTTTCTTTTTTCTTCCATTTGCTTTAGAAATATTAAAACTTGACATTGCAAATATTAGATGCAGATGACTTTTTTTTATTGAAGTGGACTGTTCAAGAAACAGAAAACACTGAGACATCTGTTTTCTGCATGTTTACATCAAGAGTTTCTGTTGGGTTGAAATTCATTTATAAATTGATTAATGAAATTAAAATTTTTTAGGTGTATTTTTTGTGCTAATCTGGATGCATTTTGTTTTTAAAACGAGTAGGCAGGTACAAACAAATCGAAGGGTGTGTGAATACTTTGCATGAAAAATTGACAGGAAATCTTTGAAGAAATTGGTGAATAAAACCAATCTTCTCCAGTATTTTTGAATGATGAATAAATACTTTATATAAAATATAATGCAAATTGCTGCATATATTTAGAAAAGCTTGGGGCACTTATACAACAAAGCGTTATCATGTAAGGGCTGTTTATTTTCAAGCAAGGACTTGTAGCCCAGTTTACCAAGCTCACTTAAGACACGGTGAAATTGCTGGGTGTATCAGTATGCAATATAAACATTAATTTTCCAGACAAGATACTCCTCAGAACCGATTGTTTTTATTAACACACTAATTAAACACACAGTAAGAATAATTTATTTGTGTATTATATAATGCTGAAAAAAATGTTCAGAACAACTCGCCAATAAAATTTATACAAATATATCTGTAAGTATATGGATGGTATATTGTAAATTCAAGCAGAGGCAGAGCTATTTAGATCATAAGCTTTTTTAATAAATATTTAAAAATCTATCCATTGATCTTAACAAACTATGAATGCATTGAATCAGTGCATATGAAATCATTTGCATGTGTATGTACATATTGATTTAATATTGCAATGATTTTATAAAAATTTGAAATCCTTTACATCTAGGCTTGCATAAAAGAGCATACTCAGTAGCAGATAACCAGATTTATTGTATTTTTTGAAGATATAAGTTTTGTAAAGAACATATTTGTGAAAATTTAAATACTTGTATTTTATGAATAATGCCAGTGTTAGCTAATTTTATATCAGACCTATTCATATACTTTTCCCCCTTAGACCTTACCAATTTTACATGTACTTCAATAGTTCAAATTTTTATTTTGTTTCCCCAGTTTTAAAAGCTGTTGTATTTTGTAAGATTCTTGCTGCAGCATTACCAGACAGTCATATACAGGTAGCCAGCTTCTTAATTATCGTACTTGTTTACACATAATGTACACCCAACTGCAAAAAGCTTAGACTCAATCGACTAATGCACAATATGCCATCAGACTGAGGACTACACTCTTCATCTGCCCAAAATTTCAAGCCTAAGTTATGAAGCAATATCCTTATCTGCTAGCACATGATGTGACAGATTCCAGTCACAGTTACTCATGGTAGGATGTTGTATATTGGTTGCTATAGTAATTGTGTGAAGATTAAGTAGATATGAATTTGAAGGTTGTAAAGGAAATTTCCATTAAGAAAGGCCCAGCAATATTTTCTTCATAATAGACAAGTCAGTTGTTAAGGTTTTCCTTTGACACTAGATCAGCACTGATCAACTGCTGGAGTGTGCCCATGGGCAAGTCACCTTACTGTACTTGCCTTGGCATGATGCAACATTCTGACTGTTGCTGTGCTGGAAAAAGACCAAACCAAACCTATTGCTAAACTATTTAGGAAGAAAGATACCTGCAGCATGCTCATAGATTTCTTAGAATTATCTTTTCAAGTATTTATTTTGATCTTGTCTATATTTTGGCATACCATAGACTCATGACCGTTTATGGGCATTGAGGTCATGGCATCAAGTAAAATCTTTAACAACTTTTAAACATGCGGGTTTGCAACAAGTAACATTTTTGATAATACTTGAATTTTTTGGCATTGGATAATTTTTTCCCCACAATGTAAGACTTGTTCTTGTGTCTAACTTCTGCTCAGTTGCCAAGGTTTATTGTAACTAATGTTAAAGAAGAGGACAAGTTTTACATTGTCTTGTCAGGTATTTTAAAATCACTTTTCTGATATAGATTGTATTTCAACTGTTCTTTTTCTCCGCAAAAGATATGTAGTTTCTTTTCCATCAAATCAATTTTTTTGTCATGGGAATCATCAAAATATGCATATAGAAGTTCTTAAATGCTTTAAAATCATCCTCAAAATTTAATTTTAATTATTTAATCCAAAGACCTTATAAAGCTCTGGAAGGCAGGACAAGGTTTAGGCTGCTTGTTTCATGATTTAAAACAAACTGAATAGATCCAGGTCTATTGGTCCATTGTGCAATAGCAAATCTGGATCTGTACTATTTGCAGTTTGTTGCATGATGCACACTTAAATATAATGGGTACAGTGCCTTAGCAATAAAATATTTTTGACCTCTACCTCGTATTGACTGGTTTAGCAGCATTGCATTCCCGTCAAAATATATATATATATATATATATATATATATATATATATAAATAACTAAGACCATTAAATATGTGGTATTTATAGGTCATATTTGCATAGCCATATATCACTACTTGTGAGTTTTCATAAACTTTTTTTTATTAAAAAAAAAAGGATCTTAGTGTCAGATATCCGATTGTTGCAGCTAACAATATTTGAAATAGCATTAAGGTCTTCTCTTCCAATATTCTGGTCTTCTCTTCCAATATTCTTGTTTTTTCTTCATTATTCTCATAGTGTCTGCACAGGAAATGTACTTTTTTTCCATTTATTGTCTTAAGATGCAGATAAAGATTAATCTGTTTATGTACTATGTGAGGGAGGCACATTTTTTTAATAATTAGTCACACTGATGTCATTTTGCCACCCCACCCTCACCCCACCCCTGTCGTACATAATTATATATGAATAATTTTGGCTTTGGATCACTTGTCTTTCCTCATGATAGGTAGTTCTTGGCTGTAAACAAACACATAGCAATAGTGCAATAATTTTTTATCTGTATATAAATGGAAATGTGCGTGTATATTGTATGGTGTACTTAAAGCCTTGTGCAGAATGAAGTAATTTTGTACAGTATTTATGTATTCAGAGAAACCATTTGTACAATTATATTTTTAAGTATACATTTCTGTAGAATTTTAAACACTTGAAGGTTATTTCGGGTAGCATTTGCATAACAATTTCTTGAAATATGCAAAGATAACTGGTGATGAAATCGGTATCAAAATTGGATTTGTTTATGCCCCTCCTACTCCATATTCTGGAGTGTCAGCTACGTTTGCCCATTGCATACATCTGTCCATCATGCATTTGTTTCCACTTTCATTTAACTAAATGGATTAAAAAGAAATTCAATAGATGGCTTAATGACAAGAACTAGTCACTTTTTTATTCAGCTTTTTCAATAATAAAATACCATGTGGTCCCCAACTTTGCTGAAGAAGTTTGATGTATCATACAATTTTTGCTCTATAACTTTGAAAGATTTCATGGATCAAAACCAAATATGAACAGAGGCTTTATTTTTGGCAGTCATGGATCAGGTTTGATTGTTGCCATTGTTTTATCAAAATTTACTGTAAATTTTATAAACTTTGCTGCTTGACTCTAGCAGTGTTGTTGAATCATGAATTTCATTTGTGTTCAGTCAGTTTTGAAGATGTTCATACATTGAAACCAAATTTAATATGTAGAACACTTTCATTTTCCCTATTCTCCATCAGAATTGCATAGAGCTTTAGCATCTCATTGATTTTTAAGTTGCCTTTGCATCTTAAACCAAGGATTTCTTCAATTCTACCTTATTAGTTTTGTTTGAACACAATTCCTTTTATGTTATAGGGAATTGTGCATTGATTCAGTGCATCTCCATCTGTAAATGTGACATATTTTATTTCTAGAAGAACTTAAAATACACATACAAACACTCCAACCCTACCCTTAACATAATTTGACAATTTATATGTTAGTATGTTCACAAAAATTTGTAAAAGAAGAATAAATTCCTCATCCACCATGATTAATAGGAGAAAAATCCCTTTTGGGGGCCCTGAGTGACCAAGTGGTCTAAAGCTCTGTCCGTTACGGATCACTGCCATCTCACCTCTGTCTTCCTGGGTTGGAGTGTAGGATTCGGTGAATGTGGATATGTGAGAAAGCTTGCCAGTAGCTTCTCATGGGTCAGTGGTTCTTTCTGGTGATTTTCCAGTTTCTTTTTATACCATCATTACTGGCCGCCATGTATAGCCTATCGTGTGCTGGAAAATGGCGTTAAGCCCAACAACAACGAATCCCTTTTTAAATAAGGTTTTAATGTGTAAAAGTATGGAGCACACAGACATGTGCTGCTTTTTTTAAATAAAAATGGTCTTTAAATAATGAAATAGTTGCAAAGCTTGGAACATGAAAGATTCTGTTTTTGAGATCATAGTGTAATAATTCTTAAAATAGTTCGACTCCTTAACTGAATTTACCATTCATAATTCCACATTTTAGGCAGATAATGTTAAATTAACAAGTTTGTCAGTTTAAATTTTATATCTATAGGATTTCAGTATCTGCAGAAAAAACAATGGAACCAGCTCCTTAAGTACACTCATACCTTTTCCTTTCAAACTGTAACCAGGGTTTAAAGGAAGATTGTTATTATAAACAATCAGGCTACTAACAAATGTGTGATGCATGGAGAGGATGCAAAGCAAAGGCATTGTGATAGGATACCATATGTATCTTGAAGTTATTTCACTGCACTATTCTGCAGTTTTGTCAAATATAATCAGTATTTTTGTCATGTAGCTATTAAAATCTTACACTTATGCTCATCCCAGATGAAGGTTGTGAAACACGTGAAATATTTTTAATCTCTTGTTTGGCAAGGCTTGCAAGCCAAGCGATAGAAACTATTTGACTTGTTTTTAAGGGGCCCCGAGTGGCCAAGTAGTCTAAAGCAATGTCCGTTACGGATTACTGCCATCTCACCTCTGTGTGAGTTCAAGTCTAGGATTCGGTGAATGTGGATATGTGAGAAAGCTTGCCAGTAACTTCTCGTGGGTCAGTGGTTCTTTCCGGTGATTTCCCAGTTTCTTCCTCCACCATTAATACTGGCCGCCATGAATAGCCTATTGTGTGCTGAAAAATGGCGTTAAACCCAACAACAAAACAACAACTTGCTTTTAATAATTTCATTTGAAATGAGCACTAGACTAACAAAAGCCACATCTAATTCTAGCTTATATACCAGTATTGTTTTAATCTATATTGATGTATTGTGATGAAGTTTTGAAAACCAGTTCATGAATTAGATAGAAATGGTTCTCATTAATGAAATAATCTTCCTGGGAAAAATTATAATTTTCTTGAAGGTCTGTATCAACACTGTTTCAGTTTTATTACTGTAAATTTGCCAATGAATTACAATTTGTCATTTTTCATAATACAACTAAATTTCAATTTTATGTTTCTACATTTTGACTTTTAAAAACATTTATTAGATGGGAATTTTGATTGTTTGGAATGTTAAATTGTACAGTATTTCAATACTTTCATCATGTTACCATATTTGTAACTATGCACTTTTTTGAATCAGTGATAAAAATAATTTGCTAAAATTTCATGTGATTTATTTTTCATGCATCAGTTCTGTTTGTCCACATTGATAAATATGTAACAAGGGCCAGTCATTATTGGTACATATAGCATAAGTTAAGTAACAATTGTAGTTGAATCTAAAATTTTAGATTTTAAACATTTTTTTTGCTAATGGGATTGAAATAAATTTTCTAGCAATACCTGTACAAAACCATTACTGACACTGGCCCACACCTTGCAACCAAAAGTAATAATTGCATACATTAATTTATGCTTTTTAGAAATTATGCAAGATTTTTATAGATTTATACACTTGTATCTTAGTGTTATTTTGTAATTTCTTAATGGCATTTCCACACCCCACTGCTGATATATATATATATATATATATATATATATATATATATATATATATATATATATATATATATATATATATATATATATATATATATATACAGATATTCATTTTATACTGTATTAATACTGTACATAGTTGTATACATATGTCATATACCAATATTTACCAGATCTGATTGTTATTCAAGTTTATGTATGAATGGGAACAACTGTGAGATGTTGAAGTTTTTTTTTAAATTTTCCCCCATTAAAAATTATTATGAATATTTGTCCTCAGAGATACAATCTTTATCCATGTATGATGTGCGTTTAGTTGCATATAGTGTTATATGCACCTAGCTGCATAAAGTGTATTATGTGCATCCAGATGCATATCCTGGTATCACATGATGTCCTGGCAGATCAGGCCTACACTTGTTGCTTTAAATCATAATTTGATTTTTAAAAAAACCTTCATGGACCCAAAACTGCCAACAAATGATTTGATGGTAGATTAAGGTCTCTGCTGTTCAGTTTGCTGCATGTTACATTGATACACAAGCACATATGATAGTTGCTATTTAATTACATGCCCATGGGTAATGCACTTGACTGTACTTGTATCAGCATAATATAACCTTCAAAGTGTAGCTGTACCATAAAATGCCTGATCAGACCAAACTAAATGCAGTCCAACATTTTATTCTCCGATTTCACATTCAGATTCTGAACAATGTTAAATGTTTTAAATGAACAAAATAATCTATAGGGTTTTTCATTAAATTTTTAATTAATATATAGTTTCAACAGAATCATATATTTACATTAGTGTTCATGTTTAAATCTTAGAAAGAAAATGGCTACAATGCAGTTTTTATTAAATACCTAAGTGATTGAGTATCTTTTACTCATCAAACATTCAGTTAATACATCAAAAATATGTAAATTTTGTCACCCTCTCTATTCTTTCACATTGTATCATTTTCTATGACATTTGTATCATTGACCTTCATGATTCATACACTGTAATTTGATAATGACCTAACCCTTTTATGTCTATATTCAGGTGGTTGTTACAGTAGATAGATTGGTATGCATGATTTATCATGCTTAGCTTTTGGACCCGTGCAGTTAATGGAGTAATCAGGTTATTGCTAAAAGCAGCTGAGACCATTGTTGAGCATGGCTTATAAGTAGAGGAATATAGACAGCAACTCAATGCCCATGTCATTTTTACTACTCAGTAACACAGTAATAAAAAGTATTCTTAAAAATGTTTTATTTTTTAAAAAAAACATCTATTAAAACTTTCCAACAATTTTTTTTTTAGATGTGATGTAGACTATATGACTTGGATCATGTAGTTTAGGGTCACATGTAGGTCCATCAGTGTCTTTATATTATTCTGATAAAAGTAATTTTTTTTATTCAGCAATTAAAAATTGGTTAATTATCCATAGAATGAAATGAGTAAGTGATAGACATTCCAGATGTTACCAGTTTTTCCTAGTAAGGTTGAACAAAATAACCTGAAGCAGTGATCATACAGAATGAACTAGTCCATTTTTTAGTAAAACCTCATGAATATTTTACTGTAAAGTAAAAGTGCTGAGTCACTTTAATCGAATCACATCTTAGACATTCATAATCATGGAATAATTTTTTTGTGAAGCAATCATATCATTCTACATGTGAAGGATTTTAAACTGTGATATTAGGTGAAATAGTTAAATGTAGGTGTAAGAGAGTTCTATCATACTTGACAGGTTGTAACTTTCGTATATACTCACTTAAAAGTCAAGTCAAACTGCAAACAACAAGGATCCTGATCTGCCATTGCACAATGCACCTGCAGATCAGGGTCTATGTTGTTTGTTCTACTGATTACTCCTAACATTCTGTATAAACCCACCAGATCTGTCAGCACATTATTCAATGTCAAATCTGGGTATGTGCAGTTTGCAGTTGGACTTGACTTGTAAGCAATTATGTACAGTAAATAAATTGTTAAATATTAAATCAGTGTGTGTGTTAGAACTGGGTCTGCAGTGGAAATTTCTAAATAGTTATGGTGGGATATGCTACTCATTTTTGAGAAATATACCAAAACAGATAAGGAATATATTGTGTCAACAACATAATCATTCAGCAATTTTTATTAAAAAAATAAAATTCATTTTATGGCTTGAATAAATTACAGCAAACAATAGATAAAGGTCTCTGACAAGCTGCTTAGAATTTGATGCCATGTTAAAGCTGTATTTACTCACTTGAACCAGTTTTTGTTAAGTCAACCTTGGTGGCCACTTAATATAGTGATCCTTGTGTGAGGGCAGTATATTCATACATTTAATCACAAACTGGACTAAGTTGCTGAGAATAAGCTGAATGTTAAAATTGTTTACTTGATAGCTAATTAAGGGCAGATTTACTTTCTAGCTTATTTAGGGCAGTCTTGACCATAATGAAGTCTCTTGTTATCTAACATGTTGAAAGTAATCTTTGAAGCTACCTTGTAAAATGATTATATTTCCTCTAAAATCCACCTGGATTGTCCAGTTCATCTTGATTGTTTTTTGAAGAAACCCCAGTGCTGTAGACTAAAAATAGTATTGATTATACTCCATGATGTGGAGGTTTTGAGAAGGAAGCTTGCTTTCCTTGTATTGTAGAAGTGCACTGTCATCAGCAACCTGTTTGTCGATTAGGTCAGATATTTTGTGTGCATGTTAGAATAGGCTTTAGGTAGATACATTGGGACAGTGAGTAGAATTGGTTTGAAATTTACACACTGGGACAGTGAGAAGAGTAGTTTTTAGATTTCTACACTGTGACAGTGAGAAGAGTAGTTTTTAGATTTCTACACTGGGACAGTGAGACGAATTGGTTTTATTAAGGGCACTGGGTCAGTGAATATAAGTTTTTGGTTGGGACCGTGAGTGGTAGATTGAAACAGTGGGTGGAATAGGCTTTATGTTTATACACTGGGACAGTGGGTAGAAAAAGGTTGAGATTTATACACTTGACCAGTGATAATAATAGGTTTAAGGTAGGGACACTGGGACAATAAGTAGAATAGGCTTCGGTTGGGACAGTGAGTAGATTAGGTTTTTGGCAGGGATACTGGGACAACAAGTAAAATAGGTTTTAGGTAGGGTTACTGGAACAGTGAAAACATGTACTCTAATCTGAACTTTGCCAAACATTTAGTTAATTATGACCGGGCTGTGTCAGTTGTATGTGCCACACTGAACATTTTGCCAGTGTGTTTACATTATGACTATAGTGCACTTAAAACCCATCAACTTATTTATGAATTACCCCAGTTTATATTCCCTTACCTTTGTTTGTTCTTGACCTGGTTGATCCTTTCATTTTCCTTTGTGACCCTGTTATGAAGTTTGCTAAAATGTATTATTCTTAATTGGAACAAATACAAATTAATGCCATACCATTATCAAATTTTGTAATTTGTATGTAAGGAATGCAGCTTTAACAGTGGCATCTTAGCTCATATTTGACTGGTCCATCTCTGAAATCAAGAATTTGAATTAAAGCAATAGGGTACCAGTCATAATGATTTATGAGGTATCCATGGTGTTTAAGTTTTCTGAAAATATTAAAAATTTATTCTTCTGTTCAAAATAAAATGAATCAGGTGTTATTGATTTAAATAATTGCTACATTTACTTTGGTCTCATTTTTTTAAAATTGGGAGGATGTCTCGCTGTAATCTAATTGATACTTTCTTAAAAAGTAATTTCTTTGTATGTCTGCATTTGGGCCTAGTCATATATGTTAGTATATCTGGTAAACTGAATGACATTATGGGAGATTTAAAAAATTTGATAGTTCATGCTAGAGTGAATCTTTATTTTAAGAGTTGTGTAAAGTCAGTGTTCATTCCGTAACTATATATATATCTTCATATGCCAGTAGTCATTCCATTTCCTGATTTTATCATATCATTGTAGTTGAGGAAGAAGGTGGAAATTTGAGAAACTAAATGTAAAAGAATATACCTTAATTTCACAGTAAGTCTTAAAGTTAAGACTGAACTTAATGAATTTAGATTGGTCAGTTTTACCTTTCACCAACATAAGTCTAAAACTTAAGTCAGAATTTGGCACATTTAGATTGGTTAGCTTTTTAAATTACTGGCTCCAGTCTTAAGTTCATTTGGTGAAATTAGGACAGATTCAGTAATTTTACATTTCAGGTGAATTTTTATAGAATGAAATTAATAAAATAAATAGTAATGTACAATATTGCACACTAATGTCATATCATATAGGAAGGTTTTTACATCTGAGTATTTAGAAGTCTCATTTGGCTGCTGTGAAAATTGGTCTTTTTTGTTCATAAAGTCAAAAAAATATAAGACCTTATGAGGAACTGACATATACAAGTCTTGAGCCTAGGTTTAATATGAATGATTGATCAGTTTCTAATCGGATTTAAATTTCAGCCAGTCAAATCACTGGATTCTAGACTCAATTTAAGTCTGGACTTTAGTTCTTTTAGTGATATACAGGGTTTAACATATATGTTGAAGCAAATGTTCTTAAGATATTTATTGCAGCTTTCCCTTTAAATAATTGCAAACACAATCGTAGATTATTTATGTATAGTGACTTCAGTTTTGTTTTCAGAATTATTGTGTTCCTAGCATTAAAGACTGACTGGTTTACTGTACTGAATGGGGCAGTCTTTGTAAGGGAAACAACCCACAAAACAAACCCCACATATTTAGAAAACGATTGTAAGAATATGGCTTTTTGAGGTCACTACATTGATGATCAAACTTTAAATACATGTATTAATATTCAGAACAGATTGCATTTTTTAACAGTTCAAACTTAAATTATTTGAGGAGGCAACTTGCATTTTTTACATAAAGAAAAACCTATAGTATCACTAGCCTCAGAAATTGAGACTTTGTATTATAAATGATTTGTAGTTCATTCATCCATTGTACTTTGTATTTTTCATGTGCTGCACAAACGTTATACACATCAGCCCTCCACTCCATGCCATAATAGACTTATGATAAATGCTTCATAAAATGGTGTGTGTGTGTTTGTGTGTGTGTGTGACTTACAGATGAGCATGACTTACAGATGAGCATCCTGCTTTAAGTTTTTTTTTATTGGAAACACTTGGTGGACAATAAATATTTGACATTTATGTTGTATTTCTGAGCGATTCAAGCTAAAGCTGATGATTACAGTTTATTACTTCATATTATGCTTCCAAGATGGGCTGCTGTGTATTAACGTTTGCCAGCTGAATATGATCATTGTTCATTTTTAAGGAACCTGGACACTTGAATGAATGAAGGTCCACCTTTTGTGTGTGTGTGTGTGTGTATATATATATATATATATATATATATATATATATATATATATATATATATAAACCCTCGATCTGCACAATATTTGCATTCCCAAGAGTGACTATGTAACTTAAAGTTACTTAATTCAAAATGTTTGGTTTCACAACCTTCAATTTGTCTTCACTAAAACAAATTTTTTTTAAAAAAAATCACATTGATGCAAAATTTCATAGAGGCACCAAGTGGTCTAAAGTGCTCACCATTACAGATCACTGCCATCTCACCTCTGTCTGCATGAGTTCGAGTCCATGCTCGGCTAACGTGGGTAAGTGAGAAAGCCTGCCAGTAGCTTCTCGAGGGTTGGTGGTTCTTCCTGGGGTTTTCCACCATTATTACTGGCCACCATGTAAAGCCAATCTTGTGCTGAAAAATGGTGTTAAACCCCATAACAACAACAAAATTTTATAAAATGGAAATTGCACAAGTCTACAGATACCCTCTCTCTCTCTCTCTCTCTCTCTCTCTCTCTCTCTCTCTCTCTCTGTATGAAACAAACTTATTATGTAAATCTGTATTATCAAAATTTAAGTCATGTTTTGTATGAATCCTGGATTCATCTTCAAACTCTGCTAGCATAGGTACATGCCAGAGACACCTTATGCTGTTAACAGCATGTCTTCCCTGACCTCATTCCTCTGTATGGAAAAAGGGAAAGAAAATGAAAAACTGCAGGGTTACACTTTGTGCCAACTGGTTTGAGTTTATACTAGCTGTCAAGGCCTGATTTACATTCAAGTGTACAGTTGTTATAAATATTGCATTATAATATAGTAAAGTTCTGGGTTGTTAGAAGTTATAGTCCAATATAAGTATGATGTATATGTAATATAATTATTAACTTTTGTTCATAGTCTGACATTGTGTAGTCAGAAGAATATATAGAGAAAGCAAATACTCCAAATAAACATGCATATATTTACCTACAAAGTGTTACGTTTTTCTGATTTGTATAACCACCACCACCATCATAATCATCTATACTGTGCATTTTCAGGAAAGAAAAGGTAATTTTGGTTTCATTGGAATCTTGTATTTGTCATTGTACATGTAATTAAATGACTATTCATAGTAAGTACAAACTTACTAAAACAGTATTTCAGTCCCTGGAGAAATAACACTAATGACACTAATGTTTGATGTTTTCATGAAAATACTGTAGAAAAGGTTAATATATCATTGGTAAATAAATGTTGGGAATATAAAATCTAAAGATGTCATTGTTGAAATCCCTGGGCGGCATTAGAAACTTCATTTTTAAATATGAATTTGTTGATGTATGGTTAACACAAGACATTGGTAATTAGCAAGTATTTATAAAAAAAATTAGACAATGATGTGAACATACTTTCATACAAAAATTAATGGATAAGTTTTATTATAAGTGTAAAATAAAACTATTTAGGTACTTGTGGTACACATTTTTTGGGAATATAATTATTAAAAGCACGATTTGTCCACTAAAAGCAAATATACGAGGATGCAAGGATATCTGGCATGAAGATGCAAAAAGGCAAACATGTATTACTGAAACTAAAAAGACTATCATATTGTTTTAACTTGTCTTTGTTGAACTGCAAAAATGCGTTCAAATATTATTTGCTTGTATTTAAGGACAAAGTTTAGTGTTCTTGGGATCCAGTGGTCACAGAAGTCTTGAGAAGAAAATTGGTTTCAGGATAATATTAGACACCACAGATATGGACCAATCTTTGTAGATGGCTTGCTTCTGTGGCAAGTAGAGAACCATTTGATAGTGGGTTAAAAAAAAATCAAATATAAAAATTGCTGTAAAAGAATAAAAATATTTTCTATACAGTAGTTTAAGTATTCCATCATCCACAGTTGTCGATCTTTCTCACTTGAGGTAAGGACGAAGCCCATCAATTTTGGGGTCAATTGATCAAGGTCTCAGTGATTTGATGAAGACAAATCATAAACCTCAACCACTTTTTACGTATGGCTTGTGCCTGGGGCAAGGAAGCCTGTCAATGGAGCAGTAAAAGGATCAAAGGTCAAAGTCACTTACTGAAAGCAGAAATATTGTTTCTGCAGAATAATTTGAGTTCTTCATCCTCTGCAATTACCAAACTTTGTGGTTGGCTTGCAATTATGATATGTATGCATCACCATTAACAGCATATCATCACAATAAAGGCGTTATGGTGGTAATTTAAAAGTACACTTTGCAAATTAAAAGTTAAAACTTGCACAAAAAACTTAAAGAAGATAGACCTTCCCAAATTATTGCAAACACGAATCACCATAAATCAAAAGGCAAAGGTGTTAAAATTCTGAAAATGTAAATAAAATAAAATATAAAAGTTTTAAAAGGCCCTTAAATTATCGGGTGAAATTGTTGCTAATAAACCATATTCCTTCAGAAAGTCTAATATATTATTCCGTGGAACATCATCATAAAATTTCTTAAGTGAGATTGCATATTTTTTATCCCATCAAACAGACTGGAAGTCGATAAATCAGACAATGGGTTATGAATGGATTGAGTATATGTGCCCTTGGTACAATACCATCCTTAACCTTTACGAATCACTGCCGTCTCACCTCTGTCTGCACGGATTCGAGTCTCGAGCTCAGCCAATGTGGGTACCTGAGAAAGTTTGCCATTAGCTTCTCGTGGGTCGATGGTTCTTTTCGGGGTTTTTTTTCCCCCCGGGTTCTTCCTATCCCATTGATGCTGTCGGCTATGAATAGCCTATCTTGTGCTGAAAATGGTGTTAAATCCTACAACAAAATCATCCCTTCCTGTGATTTTTTTTATATGAGCGACACCACCTTTCAGTATTGGTTTGTGCTATGAAACTTGTTTGTGGAGCTTTAATTCCACATAATTTATGAAGTAATGTATATAGAACAAGCCAATTGACACAATAATTCAAGTCAATATACCTTCCTTTCAGAAATGGGTAATGCAGGGAAGCTTTCATTGCTTCGTTTGTCTTTACCCTTTATACCAGTATGACTTGGCAGCCTATGGATAATGCTTGTATCTAATTGTATGAGCAAGTCATATTTCATTAAGATCTGAACTGTTAATAGGTAGTCGAATTTAAGGTTTTGAAAGATTTCGTGGAGAGGGAATCTGAAAAAAAGATCAGATTTGTTGTTAGAGAAACTTCAGTGTAATTCAAAGATTCAAGTCTGTAGTTTACGTGGAACAAATGTGGGGTCTTTATCATGTTACCTGCTCAAGATTGCACCATGAAGTGTTCGAATGGCAACTCCAACCTTTCCTCAATATTTCAAACTTTATACAGGGATGTATGGACACAATGGGAGGCTGTGATTTAATTGATGTTACTCTAAAAAATTAGCGGATATGCAGATGACATTTTGAATTGGTGAAGCTTTATTGGTGAAGTATTATTTTGTATGTGTGAAGGGAGATAATCAAGGTGTTCATGGTGTTGATTTAGGAGCACGTACATTTTCAATATTTCATTATTGATTTATGTTGTTGTTTTAGGTGAGGTTGAATTTGTATACATAAATGTGGAATGAAATTTGGTTTATGAGCATTGTAAATTGTTTACATGTGCCCAAAGACTACATCGTATATTCTGATAGTCTCGTGTACTACACGGATCAAGGCGTTATTATTTTAGCTCATATTAGATGACGAGTTGTAGAACTCGGTGGAATTTCGTGTAAGCCGTAGGCACCTCCGATGGTGATATTGGATAAGAGGACGGTATTGGCACTGGACGGTACAGTCAACAATGCAATCCAAGAATTAAATTCATATTTGAAATTTCAGTATTGATTCAAGTCTCTATTTACACGAACGTGATCAGAGCACTTTGTATTTCTAGAGAAGAAATAATTTGAGTAATTGCAAATCGAATACAACAAATTGATTCTGCTCGAAGTTAAAGCACGAATGAATATTTTTTCCAATGACAAGATTCAAGATCCCTCTACTTGACCTCGGGTCACAATTTGCATTTTATAAACAAAACTACTGCATAATAATAAAATTCTTCTGTAAACTTCTTAATGTTTACAAAATAAAATGTTAATTATATTTATAAAGTCTGTTACTAAAACTTTAATATATAACCTGGACTATGTCAATTGTGCCAGGTAAATTGCAGGGAAATTCTAATAACATAGACCAGGGCCCAATTAAAAAAATAAAATACTAATGATCCTGATATTAAACCAATACACAATGAATATCTTAGCCATGTATTAGCTATTTACAGAAGAAAACAGTCAACAAATTCAGGTTAAGTAGAAAATAAGCTTGATTTTGGACAATGTTAAGTCCCTCATATGATGTTAAATTACAATAACATATAGTGAAATATTTGTATAAAAAAAACTAACAAACAAACAATGCAAATTAAACATACATAACAGTGGTGGCTCCTTGATGATTTGATGGGAACTGTGCAACCTCGAAAAATATGTGGTGTTCTATATATTATATATATATATATATATATATATATATATATATATATATATATATATATATATATATATATATATATATATATATATATATATATATATATATATATATATATATATATAATGTTGATTCTTGTTTTATTGTACGTTGAAGTTGCATTTTCTGATTTCTGGTTGGTTCCAGTTGTGAATGACATCACTTCCTTGTAACAATTGTTTAACTATGTGCATCATTCCGTTAAATCCACTGTTGGACTTAAAGCGCATGATTATGGTATCAGATTCATTATTTGTTTAGTTACATTATAAATAAGCATCGTATTTGCAAAATTTCATTCAGGCATAAACCGACTTGATCTTGTTACAGCAGGCAAGTCATTAAACCTCTACCCAACAAACCAGCAATTGGATAATCACAGGAAAAGGCAGTCTAGATGAAGAGCAACAGCTTGGATGAAGAAACATTGTAGTAGAAGGAATAGCAAACCAGGCAGAACATTTCAATGGACTAGTAATTCAACTTACTATAAAACAGTTTTGTACTACAATTAATCACTATTTTACTGTTGAAAAGACTTTACAAGTAATCGCAAGTGTCTAAAGATTTCATTAATTTTTTACTTTTCTATTGAGGAACATGTGGGATAATATCTTTATATTCATTCATTTCACCGGTCATACACATTATGTTAAAAAGTATCTACTCACGTATCCTCAAAAGTATATTGCAAATAGAACTGATTGTGAATGTAAAAGTATGTGGCACTTTGCTGGTTCACCCTTTTTGTACTGCAGCAGACTATAAAATGAGTTTTAACAAACTGATTAATTTGACAGCTGATATGTACCAAGCATATTTATATAAAGTTTTTATTGTATGAAGATAAAAACATACATAATGCCTAATCATTACGTAGCTACGCAATTTACAAAGTTCAACACGTTTTATTTATAGCTCATCTCCAACCCACGGGATTGCCAAAATTTTTGAAGTAAAGAGATAAGTAGCAGTTCGCAGTAGATTTGATATCTCTTATCTTGCCCAAAAATTTAAAATCAACAAGCAAACATGGTCAATGTTGTAGTTTCCTGCCTGTACAATATGCCGTTGCAAAAACTAGTTGATTACAAGAAAGGCCAATATTCGAAAATGACTAACGAAATCATGCTAAGTATTTATAACTTTTGGCTATGTCATGGTGTACCAAGGACCATATAACTTAGCACGGTTTATTGCTGGATAAAATACATCATCAGGTAAAATGCACATGACTTCGTTCTTTCTCAACGCTTTTTAAAACGTTTAAGTGCAATGCTTGCAAAAATATACAATATATTGCATTTTATCTGCAATTTATCGATGCAAGAATTCAGTTCTTTAACAGTTTTAATTGTACACGATGTTGCTATTCACACCGCTTAAAAGTCTAGCCATACTAATTAACTATCCCGGGAGAAAACACAACTAAGATCATTTGTGCATTACGTGTATTTCACATGAAAAACTCATGAAACCGAACTCAAAACAAAATATTATATGCGTATGTATAATTAACTAATTTGTAGCAAATTAAGCTACAGCTGTAATAGGCACGGTGTCAGATATATTCATCTCTAAAGATGTGGTAAAAGCAAGTTTGAATTCTAAACAATTTTCAACAAAAACAAACCTATTTAGATAATATATAAATAAATAGTGGGTTAAATTTGGCTGTACTTGCGAAATTAACGCATATATTTACCTGTATTCATCCAATGATGCATGATTATGTTAGTTTAATTAGCAACATCTAATCTGCATCTAACATCTATAATCCAGATAATTCCATAAACGGTTATAAATTTAATCCGCACCCTTATTTTCTTGATTTGCATAGTTTTAAACATTCTAGCTATATTAACGCATAATTAATAAGCTGTGATTCAAGGCGCATAGATAGCGTAATTTAGAAAAGAATTATTGATTACCAAAGAATTTAATCTATTCACTTTCAAGTGCCTTGACTTAATGTGACTGGGTGGGACATCATGATATATGTATGCGGCATGATGTCCCAGTGCTAGACATCACTATAAACTGCCACATTGTAGACATCGTAGCGATATGACTGAAAAATTGTTAAAGCTACGTTGAAAATCATCATCACATCACATCTAAATAACAGTAAAACATGTGCCAGTCAGTCATCACGAGGTCGAGCTAAACACAACGTCCTTTTGAAATAATGATCCTTGCTCAGAAAGAAAAAAGTGTTATACAAAATTGTCACTTATTTTGGCGAAGATCAGTTATTAGATACAATTTTACATTACCCTCAGCATACAACGAAAAACTAACAAACAAACAATGCAAATTAAATATACACTATAATTATTGACAGTATAAAAGACAATGTAAAACGACAATACAAGATGGCTTTGTATATGATGAATTGTAAAGAACATCAATGATATCAATGCATTTTTTTTTGTTCAAATTGTAACATATTGAATAGAAATGCTACAGATAAAATGAAAACAAAAATATGTAAAACTTGTACATAAATTGCTTAAATGATCCAAATGGATGCCAAAGTAAGCCGGGTAACATTAATAAGGGTTCTTTAAGCTTTTATGATTAGAAAAAAAAATGTTGGCCAATCTGTCGTTTTGTATCATTTTTGAAACAGGGAATTAATGACAAGTTTATTTTAAATTGGCAAATTAACTTGAGGATAGTAGTACACTATTATGAAATACATGTTTGTTTTTTTTTTAAATTTCAGTCTTTTTGCATTATATTGCTGCACAAACTTTTTTCATACTTTGACAGTGTCATCACATACAAAGTAAAAATTGAATCTGGAACTTGGCTTTGCAAAACACTTTATCAATTAATGATAGAATACAATTATAGAAGATAAACACCATCTTTGTTTTAGAGTGTAATGCAGATTATAATGAAAGAAAAGCGTACGTTGTTAAACAAGATGCACAGACCAAGTATTTGGATAAAGTTTGATAGGAGTGGGGAGTGGGAGGGGTGGCAAGTCAAGACCAGGTGATATTTTTTCAACTAAAAATTAATAATTACAAACTTGTCTTCGCCTTTAATATTTGTCTTGTTCTTAATTACACTAAATGAACAGTACTCAAGAGTCTGTGTTCGTAATGATACCAAATAAACAGTACTCGAGATTCTATGTTTATATTGACATTAAATGTACAGTACTCAAGAGTTCCTTGTTCTTAATGACACCAAATAAACAGTACTCAAGATTCAGTGTTCATAAGAACACTAACTGAACTGTACTGAACTGTGCACAAGGGTTCGGGTTCCTAATGACATTATATCAAAAGTACTCTTGAGTCACTGTTCGTAATGACACTAAATGAACTGTACTCGAAAGTCCGTGTTCGTAATGACACTATATTTACAGTACTCTTGAGTCCCTGTTCGTAACGATACTAAATGAACTGTACTAGAGAGTCCACATTCGTAAATATATAAATTCGTCTAAAATGATTTATTTTGTACCCAATGCCCAATATGTACATACAACAAAGCATGCAGCTTATTCTGTTCATGATTGATATTTTAGCTTCAAAGAATAAAAAGAGAGCAAAGTATTTAAATAAACAGCAGCCACATATGGTGTTTTCCGTTTGAAATACAAGGTCTGTCTGTGATGAAAGTGCTTACGTCATGATAAGTTCCTTTTCTTGTCTCAAAATTTCAAATTATTTAACTGGCGTGTAGACCTGGAATTTAATTTTTCAGAATTTTGTTTTCTTCAAAGAAAACGGTGGATTAGTGTCAAAATTGAAGAAGGTATTGCCGTTTACAAGAAGTACAACACTGGCATACGGAATAGTGGTGGAACGACCAATTTAAAAGCCCATCTAACTTGACACCACCACCGCTCCAGTGACCTAGTGGAGCGTCCTCCTCGTATGCGGGAAGCGCGCTTTTGAACCACATCCAAGTCATACCATAGACGTAAAAATGTTACTAACAGCTGCATCTCTATGAACTCTACATTCTGAGTTTAATGTTAGGACTGGTGTCAGGATAATGTGACTGGGTGGGACATCATGCTATATACTTGCAACGTATGCCTCAGTGTTAGACATCACTATAAACTGTCGCACTGCAAACATCGTAGCGATATAACTGAAAAATTGTTCAAGCTACTTTAGAAATCCCGCAAATGACAGGACGAGTACAAAAATCCCGCAGATGGCTGGATAAGTAGGACTGTCAAATCTTGTGCGACTATTAGCCTACTGCGTTTTTAAACGAGGAATGGGATATTAGGGTTTTTCGATCGGCAGACCAACGAGCTTCCAGTGAGTCACACTGAGCATCGCTCAAGTATTAGTGGATGCCGTTAAAGAATGGAACAACTGCAAGAACCATCACAGTCTTTGATAGTGTTCAGTATTTCCAAAAGAATTCCCGATTTAAACTGTTTTTACCCTACATTTACATAATATTCTTGTGCAATTTAAGCCCGAGTAAAACCTTTCAGTGACGAATAAAGATATGTTTAATGTGACCTTTTATTAATTAAAACTTTTATTATTATTAGAATCCAGTTAATATGCTAGAAAATATGAATGAAAACCTTGCACGGGGTTCACCTACTGAAATTCAATTTATATCGTATTTTGTCAGCAGAAGAGGTAAAATCAGACGCACTGTTTGTCTCTTAGAGTAAGAACCCTTCTCTGACGGGACTTGCGTTAATTTTGGGTGACGTTAAATAAAGGTCAGGGAGGATAAGTCGACCTAATCAAGACTTGACAAAGTGAAGTATAGGGGCTCCAAGTGGTCTAAAGCTCTCTCCGTTACGGATCACTGTCATCTCACCTCTTGTCTTCGTGGGTTCGAGTCTAAGATTCGGCGAATGTGGATATGTGAGAAAGCTTGCCAGTAGCTTCTCGTGGGTCGGTGGTTCTTTCCGCGGATTTTCCGGTTTCTTCCTCCTCCATTAATACTGGCCGCTATGTATAGCCTATCGTGTGCTGAAAAATGGTGTTAAGCCCCACAACAACCAATCAACCAACCAACAAAGTGAAGTATGAAGCTGACTTGCTCATGAATGCATCCCTAATATGTTGGAAGATGATCCTTTTAATGGTGGCAAGCTCAGCAGCACAAGTTTCCACTTTTTGCACAATTAGCAAGGAAGAGGCTTTGCATTTATGCTACCTCCGTGCCCGAGAGAGAGAGAGAGAGAGAGAGAGAGAGAGAGAGAGAGAGAGAGAGAGAGAGAGAGAGAGAGAGAGAGAGAGAGAGAGAGAGAGAGAGAGAGAGAGAGAGTCTTTACTTCAGCTTGAGACATTGTTACTGCACAGAGAGATGCTTTGCGTTCAGACGTTGCTATGTTCGTTTTCCTTGAGAAAAATATGCATTGACTTGTTTTGCATCTTGCCAGAAAAAAATTCTAAAAAGATATTTAAAGTGTGTTGAAACTTTAAAAGCAACTCTCCTGTGAAGTTTAAATTCAAACAGTAGAAATAGGAGTAAGAATTTAGTTGCTGATAATTTGACTGCTTTCAGGTGTCTGTAGACATGTTCCACTTTTTTACCTGTTTATTTGACTACCATTTGAAGTCTTACAAGGTAACATCATTTGGTTATGTTGTATTTTTCAAGTAGTAAATGTTATAGTGAATATTGTATTGTTTTTAGTACACGTTACTATATTGCAATATTATTGCAGTATGGGCTTGGTTTATTGCAATATATCGCAATACTGTTGCAGGCGTATCGTTTTATCCATAGATACAGCTTGCTGTGCGAGGCATCATGTGGTCGTTGTAAGGTATAACGCCATTTTTCAGCACAAGATAGGCTATACATTGCGGCTAGTATTAATGGTGGAGGAAGAACCGTCGAAAACCCAGGAAAGAACCACCGACCCACGAGAAGCTACTGGCAGGCTTTCTCACTTATTCACGTTAGCCGAATCTGGACTCGAACTCACGCAGACAAAGGTGGCATCATGTGGTGACGCTGCAACTGAGAAGGTCCATGACATTTTTTGAAAGATGGCGGTTATGCAGAAAATGCTTATCATGTACTTTAATCGTTTTCTGCTTTATCTTTTTATTTCCCTTTCCACTATATTTCCCATTTTTGTCGGCTTCTACTATTACTACCACCACCACCATCACCACGCATACTCGGTGATATTACTTTTCGTTGCATGGGTTTGTCTATTAGGGGCTTTTCACAATGCATTCAGCTGCAATTATTTTAAATGTCTGTTGCTGGGCAAGATGTAGTCAGGATTGTATTGACGTTCTGTTAAACAGCATGAATTCATAGAGACCAATTATATTTCTGTTTTATATAAGTATAGATAGAAACTGAAGCACATGGACAAGCAACGTGCATAGATTACATGCAACCTACACAAACTGCTATGTAATTATGTAAAATAAACTAATTTTATAAACACGTGTAACTCAGCGTGTTCTTGACTAGTAAAATAGAAAACTGAAACTAATGCGGTAATTATGTGCATATTTTTTTTCTTATAATTGTCTCTCCTAGTAACAAATGTACTTTTTAAACTCTGAAATGAAGTATTTTAAGCGTTGATTGGTTATATTCACACCTATTTGCGTGTCCCCTGCTCACGCTAGCGCATGCATGTACATGTGTGGGTATGCGTGATCTTTGACAGTAAAAATCATGATTTGCCATAATAGCGCTTCCAAGGACAATGCAAAGAGAAATAACGGAATAAAATAACCGTGGCATTCTCAATTCCTTCGAAAATATTATGAATAAGGGATAATTTCACGTGTTTCAGAATCTTAATGTTATTGCGATACAAATTTAGTGTAAGTAATGTTAAAGCAAGAATGTACCTATAAATATATTCAATTTGATTTATTGGTTAAAATTGGAATTCGCTTGGTCATAAAACATTTTTTAATATGCCCGTCAATTAACAGGATTCCTAAGAAAGTGGGAAAAACAAACAAACAAACAAACAAACAAACAAACGAAATGGATCGCAACCCAACAGAATACATACTTTATATGGTAACAAAGGTTGGATAACACACACACACACACACACACACACACACACACACACACACACACACACACACACACACACACACACTTTCAAAATAATGAACAAACAAAACAATATACAATTCAGCATGCATAAAATTCAATCCGACTCCAAAAACAATCTGCGATAATGAAACCTTACTATGGAAATAAATGTTACGATTATAATACTGAAAAATAACACAATACAAGTTATAGACCATACTGTCTACATTTCTAACGTTATGTGTGCCAGATCTGGAAAATCAATAATACACGACCTTGCTGTGTAGAGGTAAGGATTATTATTCAAATAGTTATTAGTAGTATTATAATAGGAGCTTTGGATTACCTTAGCTGAGAAAAGTGAACACCTTATGACTTTACTCCTTTACGGGATCGTCACTCGGAAACAAATGCGGTATGACTACAATCGAGGCACTGCTAAAATAATTATAATGATAACCTGAACGATTCAGTGTAGCAAAAGTGGCGAAATTGTCCACTGTAATATTTCGGGAATGCAATCACTTTTGTTTGTTTCTCTTTGGTAACACAAAAATACTACATGTTTTGGTCGTGTAAACGAAATTTTAAAAACAAAATATGCTAGGTGCACAAGTCTGGAAAATAAATTATTATTGATTCTGACTGCATAACATAAGTGAAGATTCATTTTATGTGCGAATAAAAATTAATACTAATGAAATAGGATTAATGATCGCCCCTATATCGTATAGTAAATAGTATCATTTCATTGTTTAGCTATATTTCATACTGATTGACAGGGATTGTATGAGAATATTGTTAAACACTTACATACATCCAGTAAAAGTATTTCTACAGTTATATATAATTAACGAGGAGTACATACTCCTAAAGTTACGTACACCATGAATCGATAACACGAACACACACACACACACACGGCATTAGGTCGGAGTCAATGTAAAACTATTATTAGTACTGTAAATCGCATTTGCTCGTGTTACGCTATGGTCTATGTGTTAAACCATGCCTTAAGTGTGGTTTCGGAGTCAAGTCGAGTAATTAGCTATGCTACAAGGACCTGATCGCAATGATTATTGTGACCGCTTTTTGAATTTCTACAACGCTACAAATATAGAACCTATTGTTGTATAATAACTCGATAATGTAAAACCTATGGGTAACGTAAAATAGTCAACGTTATTGAAGATAAAGATACAGAAGTCAATGGAAGAATGGCCATGATTAAAACTATTGCAAATTCTAACTTTGGTGACATAAAAATGTGTAAAACATTTATTGACAGAATTTGCAATTAACTACAACCAGTCGTGCCACAATAATTGAACAGTAAATTATATACTATAAAATTTCATTAAATGCAAGAAAAGTTGACATATTTGCATTTTTGTAAGTGGTAGTTGAGACAGCTTCGGGAAACGACATCACGATTAAATATCACAATTTCTCCATGAGCCTAGCTGGCGAAAGTGCGCACATAGTCGAGGATGAGCATAACCGACAACGCATTGCAGTCATAATTGCCGCTGAGGTAATGAGTATGGCCGTCAAAAAGTCTAAGTTTCGAAATTTAAGTTACGTAAACGTCATGGCGATTATAAAGATTACCATGTGATTACCATGACATTACGGAAATTGTCCTAGGCTTGTTGTGCAGGGACCCTTTAAGAATGAACCAAGAGGATCTCGCAGCCTAGTCTTTGATAAGATCAAAAGTATTGAGAATCATCTAATATATCTGGATTGCGAGCAGTTATGTAAATTCTAGATTGACTACGACAATGAGTGACTCGAGTACATTGAGTAGAACTAAAGGCAATTACACTTCTGCGAACAAATAGGCCTGTCAATAAAATCATCAATGAAGCTGCCCATCGACGTTTAGCTGATTCAGCGATTTCAAATCTGGCAATGCAAAGATGAGTACGGTTGTGAATCCAAATGACAAATCCATCAAAATATAATTGACAAAACCGACAATGGATCAAGATGGACAAATTTTAAGAAGCTCTATGTCCTGTGTTTGACATGGACGCGACTTTAAAGATTGATCTAAGCAACACAGATTTCTACTATTATTCATGCCCTGCGAAAGATCATTTTCAACAGGAAAGAAAAGTCTTACGAGTGTACCACGTCTCAGTATTTTCTCCCGTGTGAGACCTTTTCTGGAAATCAATGTAAAGCGTATTCAGAAAGATAATGTTAATTACCTCCGACGATGCCCGAGTTGGATTTATCAGTAACTGTAATATGGCGTTACCTAGTACACATTATTCATCGAAAATTGTATGTAACAGTATTTGACCTGGATGGATGCTTGGATCAAATAACACAACAATGTGATGAAAGATGGAAGTTTTTTAAATGATTTTTTTTATACAAAAAAGTATATACTCTGCAATATTCAGTGGGATTCTTTCACGCTCTAAAACATCCGATTCATTCAATTGCTTTAAACAAACATTTACAGATGGGAAAACAAAAACGCGATTCGTATATTCTCGTGTAAGGAAGGTTATATTCATAGAATCTCATGTAATGAAGATAAGATTGATATAATCTCATATAATGAAGGTAACTAATGTGTACTCAATTGAAACGACAGCATCAATTGAAACAAATCATATCATTTGAAACAACATAATAATTGTACCAACCATATGACTCAGTCATTTGTACAGCCCGAACTATTCATAGCCACATTTGATTCATATAAATACTTGCAAAATCTTGCAAAAGAAACATTTTTCCTGGTTCAAGTGTCCATCGTCAAACCACACAGTTCTCCTGAATTCTTGGGTTTGCCCACACTTGTATTAGCCACACACATCCTTCATGGATCCATCATGCGCACAAGTTTACAAATCAGTATTTTCCGTCCTTGTATGGCCTTAATGGTCACACCTGCTTCCATCCCCATACAGACATACAGATGACCAGACCGACAGCCTTATATACCCCCACCCAACTCACCCAGCTAAAAAAAACCCAAACTGATCATAATAACAGGTACGGAACCGGGTTGGGTTTCGAATTTATAACAGAACGCTTTTGATGGTGATACAAATACAATGTTTATTGATGCATGTTTTGAATCGGAAAAGAAATATGAAAATAATTATGATTAATACGTGCATGTATAAGATCCAAATATTGGACAAATTAACATAATCCGCACGAACTTAATAATGCAACAAATGTAAATGCAAATAAAATAACCTTACACAGCAAAAGGAACAAAGGTTAATCGCTCACAGTGATTTCAAACGACGAAAAGAATTGTGTTTTACTCAAAATAGTAAAAGATGATGTGCATTACTCATGTAGTAAGATATATTCACTCAATGAAAAATGAGGTACTTTACCCAAAAAGTAACATGAAAATAAAAGGATAGATATGATACAAAATATCTTTACAATCCCAAAACACTGGGTATAACAACCCCCACCAAAAAATAGCCCACGGATAAAAGATTACATACATAGAGCGTTATAAAACACTGTCGCTAGCACACTTGGTTATTTGTCACCCTGGTCAATCAATCACTTAGCATTATATGTAGTCACCGACCACCATTCAGTTCCTTGGTCAATCAAGCAATTAACGCCCACCAATTTGGTCAACAATGCCCAATCACCTGCTACTCGACCAGCAACACTTTCACTCAGCTCTACGGCTGCTTTGGTTCAGCTTTACAGATGCTATGGTCAACTTCTATGGTTAGCTCTACAGCTGGTACCTCGTCGACTTCGATCAACTGAAAATACATCTAACACCGTGTGCTATGCATGACACGGTCATATACGATGGCACATAATGACATAAATGTTAAGTTATACAAATTACATTATTGGTACAACATTACAAAGCAATAAATGCATTCAGAAGTGAACATACCCGTGACCGATAAAAATCCTATGGTACTAAATGTTTCTCAAAAAATGCAACTTTATATTGCTAATATAACTCTCTTCCTAAGTCACATACAGTAATAGAAACTCTTTGCATTATACTACGCAATCCAAAGCTACATTGAAAATATAAAAAATAAACTTGGTATTACAATAGTTATAACATATGCACAAGAAATTAATAAATAGCTCGCATATCTCTACAGCTGAAGATGTACAAGTCCTTAAATATACTGCTCACTGACAAGACATTCCGCAATGTAAACTTTCAGTCTCTCTTTGAGTCATGTATACACAGACGGTGCAACTGTAGATCGTCTGTGAGCTGGAAATATTAGGTTCTTCCCATCGAAAGCACTTCGCACGTGGGACATAGATGAACCGAACTCACCGTTCCCAAATAATGTAAAATATACATAAATCACCCTCGGGTATCGTTGTACACGAAAACAATACCGAATACACGTAACTAATAAATAAAGGAATTTATACAATTCCATGACAACATGCTACTGATTTAAACTCTAAATAACGACCTGTAAGAGTTCAAAAGTTCACAAAGTTTCAAATTCCCGTAGCAGTAAAGGCATCATTTCATGCTACGAAATTAAAACTGAATATTCTTTACATATTAAAAAAATTAAAATTTAACACTTACCCCTATGGATGTAGGACAAAAATGGAAAACGTGCACTCATTGACAAGATCCAAAACACCTATGTGTCAAATAGAAGATAATCTTGCCTTAAATCTACAGGAGTCTTAGTAAGGGTACAATACCAATTCATACCGTGCTTTTAGCGTCTCTCGACGCAAGCGATCTACCATGAGGTACATGCTAGTTTAGTTGCTTAACTAAAAAAAACAATAATTATCCACTATAGGTAACGTTGTACGCATGTACGACAAAAATGATCAAATCAATCTAGTGCGAAACCAAGTTATTTATTGCCTTTTTATGTGACAGTGTGAGCAATATTAACATCGTCAAAACACTTCTCAGACTCACTCGATACAGCGATTATCATGCGAAGTCTGCTGGACTGATGCTTTGTAAAGGATCATCCGATCATTGAGATGATAAAACTTATAAAATTGTTCTACCTCGAAATCATGCAGACAACAATAACGCAGATGTGTAATTCGTAGTCCTAAGCACCAATAATAATTTTAACCTTGGATGTTTACAAAGCCAACTACAACTTGACTAAATCACAATGTCGTTTTCGTGTGCCATTCGTCTCTGTCTTATACATATATTTGAATCTTGCATAGATGTTCGCTATGTTCTTTTTGGAACCAAACACAGTCACATTATACCGAAAAACTACCGATAATACACCAATTTTGGGTTATGGAATGTATATGGCAAAGATTTGATGTTGAAATTTGCCTGTGATATTCCTTTCAGCGACTGCAGAAAGACGTTTGTTATTGTTTACGAGTTCTGGACATACATCCTCCTATCGTTTCACACGTTATGAACATACTTTCATGAAGGTAACAGTTATTATGGTAATTAACTGCCTATCAGCTTACCAAGACATGTGTCCGTAGAATTTCAAACTGTAGCTCGGGCCCGCGGTAAACAGAACGAAATGCAATTCTATTTGATAAGTTAGAAGTGTCTGAAATTTTTTTGTGGCTAAACGGTTATCAGAAATCCTCCAAAGAAATTGTATTTGACTTCACGAATAATTATGTTGCATGGGTATATCACAGACCACGATCGTTCATGGATCGGATTGAAAACGTTGACACTAATCTACAAATTTCCAGGCATGATTTTTTTTTACATTGTACCCGATTTATTATGTTTCGTTGGATTACATGGACCTTGACAGGCACTCCGTTGTAGTGTTACTGTGGTCCACGCGTGCGATGCATCCGCTGCTCCAGTAATCCCTGGCGGTTACCGATGTGCTGTTGCAATTCTTTCTGATAAGATGTAGTTGTTGGAGGGCGCAGTAGGTGGAATGAGGATTATTGACGCACCTGTTGAAAACCTGTATTTGTTATAACTTAATAAAACTAATGCCTTATCAGGAAGAGAAAATTGAGATAGACTACAAACAGCGAGCGAAAATAAAGAGCTGACTACGAATCGATTGTGGAGTCATTTT